>JAUTXW010005396.1:940000-1315000 GCA_030620095.1 Kuschelorhynchus macadamiae
TTCAAAATTATGCTAATATCAAAATTGTAAAATATAACATTGTTAAGAATTTCAACTTATTTTCTAAAGTCAAAGTTAAAACACCCTTATTATATAACAACAATGTGATTTACGAATTGTCTTCTGTTCTTTGCCAGGGTTGTTTCATTGGCCAAACGTCACAATGGTTAAATCAAAGTCTTACGAAACATAAAGTGACATAAAATAAAAGTTTCGACGGACTGTGGCTATATATATATATATATATAGCCACAGTCCGTCGAAACTTTTATGTTGTGCTTACAAAAACGCGCTGACGGATCCGAAAAATGCAGACAGCTGTGCAGGTGCCCATGCTTTTAATGATTAAAAAGAATAAACGTTACCGGGGTGATTTACGAATTTAAAAATATCTATCCATAATTTTTATTGTAACCTATTTTGCTTTATATGTATTAAAAGAAAATCGGAGAAAGCGTCAAATTGTTTAATTAATAGATTTTAATATAATTATGAAAATTACTGTTTGTAAAAAAAAAGTAAAAAGGAAATTTGAATACAAGATGGCGGCTTAATAAAGTATTTAAAAATTCAGCCTAAAAAATTAATTGTGGTATAGAGATAAACTAGTAAACCTGTGGTACTAATTCAAGATGGCGGAACAAAGCGGCGGCCAAATAAAATATTTATAATCGTGAAAAAACCACCTTCTTAGGTTTTACGTATTTTCGGGTTTTAGCGTCCCAGGTGCCAAAAAATATGTTTCATCAATTCCGTCAGTCCGTCTGTCAATTTGTCGGTCGGTCGGTTAGTTCACGACATAGCTTAAAAGCCACTCATCAGATTAACAAAAAAATTAAGAGTTATAGGGATGGACTGGTAATATTTTGGTAAAAATCCAATATGCCGGACTAGTGAAACGTTAAAAAAAACAGTTATTAAAAAACGAATTATCCAATTTCCTCAAATTTTTAACAAAAAGCAAGTGTTACGAATAAACTGGTAACATTTTGGTATGAATAAAAGATAACAAAACAAAATGGTGGCCTAATAAAATATTTAAAAAATTGGTCTGAAAAAACTACTTATTAGATTAATTTCAAATTTTGTGTAGGCAATAAATGTGATGTACAGATAAACTGGTAAAGTTGTGGTACGAATTCAAGATGGTGCAACAAAATGGCGGCCAATAATTTTGTTAAAATTCAATTGACATTAAATTTTGTAGAAAAATTAAATGTTATATAGGGATAAACCTCGGTATAAACTGGCAGAATTCAACATGACGTAACAAAATGCCGGTGTTTGTCAATGTAAAAAGTTCTTACTGAATTTATTTCTAATTATTCCCAAAAATCAAGTGTGACATAGGTATAAACTAGTAAAATATTGATGGAAATCCAATATGATGAAAAAAATGGCACCCAATCAAAATGTTTAAAAGATAGTAATGACTATTATATTAAACTAAATTGGACCACTCTTCACTATTCCTAATAAAAGAAAAGATTCAGAAGAAGTTCGGGTTAGAGAAAATTTAATAGTCCGTACTTGAAAGATTTATATAGTCGCATGCAAACACTTTTAAAGAACTATTTTTGTCATTGTAGATAGATATTTTTATATTCTTCGATTATATCAGGAGTTACATTAACCAAAACTTTATTAATATCTTGGATACATTTTGCACCTTCATTCTCATAAGATATTTTGGAGTAAATAATTTCTTGAATGCCTTACAAAATTGTATTGGGGTAGGATTTCTCGAATTTCCGCCATAATTTCTTATCAGGACAAAAAAAAATTCGAGACAATCATCATTAAGGTTTCTTGTTAAAAGAAATGAATAATTTTTGCGTTTTAAAGTTTCCCATAAAGATAGAACGGAGTCAATCGTAATTTTCCAGCCATTTACCAAACACGAAACACTACACGTAAATTGGTAAATGCTTATTTTAATTTTTAAAAAATAAAAAATTAGTTTCACGCCGCGCGGCGGGAAATATTTTTGGATATGCAGTATATATATATATATATATATATATATATATATATATATATATATATATATATATATATATATATATATATATATATATATATATATATATATATATATATATATATATATATATATATATATATATATATATATATATATATATATATATATATATATATATAAATACATATATATACATTACATTTACATTACATTTATTTGTATTTGACTAACTGGAGTTTCGTAGGTGTTTTGTTTATAATTATATGTGATAATTTCTCTCTAATTTAAAAATAATCGTAATGTCTTACAAATTAGCTTTCTTAGTTCTTTTTTAATTTTTTTCATTTTGTAGTTTCGTGTGGTATTACTCCTGAAGAAGCTAATAAAGAATTTGCGGAATAACTGGACCTGACAATTGGTTTTTTCCTTTTTTCAAAGTGTGCCATTAGATACACATTTTCTAAAGTTGTTTATATTCTTGTGGAGGCAGGAGCAAAGACATTGTATTTACGGAAGTAAGTCTCTGTTTACATGTTTGTTATCCAACCATTTCTTATTAAATCTTGACGTCGCAGATTTGTAGCTCGTGAAAAAATATAGAAATTTTACACATTTTGTGGCAGAAAAACTGTTTCTGTTTGCTTTCTGGGTGACAGTGGTACGCCAATGGAACACTACGTAAAACAATATTACATAAACCACGTAGGAAGTACAGTTTCTACACAGATACGTGGTTGTGAAAAATTCGCAACGGCAACAAAGGGGCCCCAGAATGGACAGAACGAACCGTAGCGCGATTCCGCCAACATTATTCATTCACCATGTTCGGTACATTGGAAACTGCGCTGTGTTGTATGCATTTAAACTTCTAGGCAATAAATTTACATTTATTCATAGTTGTATAAACTCAAGCAGGAACTACACCCGTCAAATGTGAGATTTTTAGATTCATTTTCTTAGTACTATTATAAGATGTAACCTTAATTTATAAAAATTAGTTTCTCCCATCGTAATGCAGTTTTGAGATAGTACATTAACGTGCCCCTTTCACAAAACACGGCTTTGAGGACGAGTTTTTTTTTAACGTGCTATGGAGAGGCGAAGGATTTATTCTTGGTTTCATTTTATAAGCGCGCTAAAATATCTTATTAAACGAGCGTTGTATGCAGTTACTTTTATCTGTTTGGCCTTTATATTGTTACGGATCCATTTTATAACAAACATTTATTTACTGGCATTATCCCACAGTTTAATACAACTCGAATATATGCATATATTCTAAGAATATTGGTGACACAACCGAAGTTTTTGTACGACAAATGCAGCCAATGCAGTACAAACGTTGTATGATTCAAAGGGGTGTTTCGAACGGTCCCCTTATCTGCACCATTTATTTTATACACATTTAGAGGGAGAGTTTCAAATATTTAACTTGATTAATGATGAGGAGTAAACCACTGTCGAAAATGTGTATTTCACAATTTCACATATTTCATCGTAATTCCACATAATTTTCCTTCCTATACTTCATAATTGCATCAGTAGTAATGATAGATTTAAAAAAATTGGGTATTTATTCGGCAACAAGTCATTGTCATAGTAAGTGGGTACTAAAAGGTATAACTATTAGATAAAAATATATATTTTTTGTATTCACATTTAGGATCTATATTTTTAGTTCATAATAGCTTGATTATAAGCGCCAAATAGATAAAGTGTTTATTGTATATTATTATTACTAGCTGGCTCGGCAGACCTTGTCCAGCCTTTTCGCTTAGATGGCGAGATGAGTTTCCAGTGGAATTATAAGAATATGTGGCGCATTCACCAGATCGTCCAGAAATGTTATTGAATAAAAACATATTGGTTTTATAGAAAAAATACGCAATAAAACAATACAAAAAATAGTGTTAAAAGGTCTCGGTAACCACACAATCATTTCAAAAAATCATGTAAATTGGTGCAGTTCAACTGTCTCACGCTGAAAAATCTGATAGAGTATTATTATTAATATTATTATTATAACATGTAATAATGGTAATAACATAAACAGGGTGTCGGTGTTTACGGGTAATAATGGGAATAACATAAACAGGGTGTCGGGTTTCTTTTATAGAATATCTCTGTTATAGGCAAAAATAAGAGCGTTCGGATTTCAGGTGGTACTACTTTTTGTGAAATTCAAGGTCAGGGACGGACCTAAGAGAAATTATTTGAGGGGGATATTGCAATTTCGCTAACAGATTTTCAACTTTGCCCACACAATATTTAATCGTCGATCTATTCTTTGACATAAAGATATAAAATGTTTTTAACATATTAAAAAGCACTTCACATAAAAAAATATATTTAATAAACTAAAGAAAATGTCGAGGAAAACATATTATTAGTATTAATTTTTTTTTAATATATGACTCCAAAGTAAAGGTGTACTCCAACTAACGCGGGAACGGGAGCCGTTGTGCGGGCCCTAATTGCGGCCGCATCGCAACCGCTCCAGCGGTCCCTCGTTTGTTTTAATAGACTTTTATCTTGATAGAACCGAATTTATAGTGCCAAGAACAGCGTTTTTTACAAAAATTTAAGGAAAAAAGTTTAATTAACTAAAGGTTGAATATTTTCTACAACATGGTTTATATTTCGTTGTAAATTAAATTATCCATACAAACTTTTTTTAAAAATATTCCATAAATATCAACAGAACTGCATATTATATTACCAATAAGATGAGACTTTGCCAAAGAAATAAAATATTGGGGAAATGCTACTAGCTCCCCCTACCTTGTATGTTCTGGCTGCTCAAGATACCGTAGCTTCCTTCTTTTTTAAGATAAGAAAGGTAGGGTAACATTTTAATTCCACCTTTGCTTCAATATAAGGCCTTGGAATTTGGTGTATAAAGTATAATTAACCAAAAAACTAATTTTGCCGTACATAAACTTCCAGGGGGAATATAGTTTTTTCGTTAGGATATCTCAGTTATTATAAATCTTAATGAGTGTTTTACTGGCACGAACTCGGGTTCAAAGTTCAGTTTTACTCATCATTTTAAGGTTTGACAATATGTAAAACCAATGTTCTATAAATGTGTATAAATGTTGCTTTTATATAATATTAGTATGATGATTCTGTCAAAATTTCATAAGCAATGGACCCAGTAGCTACTTGTTTATTTTATTGACATCCAAAATTTTGACCTAAGTTCAGGCTTAAAAACTTAAACTTTGCATAAATAGAATTAAATAGGATGAAATACAAATATTTATAAAAAAATAGACTTAAAAGAAAAGCACTAAAAATTAGAAAATAACGTTTTATTCCACCAAATGATGATGAAGTCGGAATCAAATTAATAAAGATAGTGTCTATTAACTGAGGTATATATATATATATATATATATATATATATATATATATATATATATATATATATATATATGCAAAGTAGACACTTAATATATAAAGGTTTTTTTCTTTGTGATTAAGTAATTAAAAATTAGTTTGACCCTGGTAGGGTATTATTTTTTACTTTACTGTGCCTGTTTTTCAGATCCTATTTTTAATAAATTTGTTTAATATATAAATCAGTTAAAATAAGCTTTTAAAAATATATGAGTTCATATCGGGATCAAAAACAAAATCTCTAGTCGTAGAATAAAGTTGTGGCCGTGCGAGCTTTTGATCAAGACTACAGGAGTTCGAGATCGACAATATATTAATTTTTAAGAAAAATTGACTGAAGGCCATTTCTCACAAGGAATGTGCCGAGTCTGTATACGTTTTATTTAAGTTTGGATACATTTAAATCGAGATTTAAATATTTATTCATCCAGATCCCAGTACCTTCAAGCAGTTTTCAATTACGATAATTTATTCATTTCTATTTGTTTTCTCTAAATTGAGTCTTTTTATGTCTGTTAATACATTCCTAATTTACTTCGGCTTTTCTTGCAGGTCGTCCGACGAGCATGGTTTCCCCGACCTTACGGTCGGTGCGTCATCACGCTTTTACGACCGCCCTGGCGGCAGCGTTGTGGCCGCCCCCACGACTGCCCCCGAAGGCGCTTCCGGCACCTGCAGAGGTGGCCGGAATCGCGATCGGTTTCGTGGGGGCGGCGGTCACAGAGGGGCAAATACCGTTTGGGGAACCACCGCCACCGGATATGCGGACACGTCCAGGTAAGCTTTAAAAATAGATTTTACAAATTAAATGTATGAAAAATATTTCTATTTAGATTTATATATATGAAATAAGGAGACACCTAGAAGTTATTAAGATAGCCCCCCTTGTGATATTTAGAAAAACTATTAGGACCATTTTTGCCGACGGGTGAACCGCTGCTTTCTTAAAATGTCCACACTCGTGTCTACATTGTCTACCCTTTTTAGAAAAAATTATCCCTTTTTCCGAAAAGAATGTTTCTAAACAATGAATAATATCTCTGGAATGCGTTTAGTTAGCCAAGAATTTATTTTATTTATATTATTTGGAAATACCCAACACAAATGTCAAACTTTGTCTATTATGCACCATTTTGAATTTTTAAGTATTAATTAATTTTGCACTCTTAGAAACCCGATTCAGATACCGATTTTCAATTGAATCTACACTAATGGAAAAGTTGGTCCGCCATAAAAATTTATAATTTGCAGGCTTAAATACCCCCAGATACCTAGTTTCCGTCGAATCTGCACAAATAACGTCCGCCATGGTGGCGCCGCCATTTTAAATTCTTGAATATTAACTAAAAATTCAAAATTTGCACTCTTCAATTCCCCAGATGCAACAGAGTAGTGAAGCTAATGAAAGCACTGCAAAAACTCGCTGTAAAAATGTCACAATTGTATACAGTTTTAATCGTTATATCGCGATTCAAAAATGCTTCATGGATTTTTTTCTCTTAATATATTCTATTGGTCATAACGAGAGTAAAGGCGAATTTACCGATTTTTTATCTTTAGTTCTGTTCAGTTTTCTTTTCTATTTTTTCCCAGCAACTGAGTGGTTGTTATGTCAATTTTTTAAATATAGTTTTGGATTTATGCTTATCTCTGGGTATTCTACAGCTTAAAAACGCAGTTAAAAACGTATAACAAAATTAGTGAATACGGTTGTAAGACGTACACCTTTAGACTTTAAACCATTTTGAGGGATCCTGTATGTATATATTTAGTTAGTTTTAGGAGATCAAATAATTGTTGAAAACGGAGTAAAAAAAACCTTGACCATATTTAAAAAAACAATGATGTGTTAGCCCCCGTTTACGAAACGTCGGATAATAATTCTGAGTATACAACAAAATTTTACGCACTTGCTTTATATTTAAAAAAAAAATCAGAAAGGAAAAGGTACGGCATATTTTCAAAAGTGCAACATTTGCTTTTTTCCTAAATTAGAAGATTACGTGTACAAAATGTGGCTAATTTCATGCTAATTTTGTAGATAGAATAAAAAGGAGGAATAATCAAGAGCATACTGTTTGTTTGGCCGAAAAACATACTAAAATTATAGTTAATATTTCTTGCGCAAAACGTCTTATCCAGGTATAGTTGATAGAGAGGGATGATTGTACACATTCGTTCTGCAGCTGAGTGAGCTCTGTGTCTTGGGATTTTCCTCGGGTTTTTCGTTTTGTTGATTTTTATTTTGTAAAGATATTCTATGTGTTTTTAGCGCGCTTTTTCTTTTAATTCTGTACTTAAATATTTCGAGATTTTCGATATTATTAAAATTGTCTAATTTCTTAATTTTCGCGCTGTATATGTTAACCTGGGAAAGCAATATCTTGACCTGAATAAGCAGAGCTAAGGCACTTAAAGTCAGAATTGTGAAGCACTTGGCAAAAGTATTTAAAGTAACCAGTATTAAGTATTTGAGCGTATAAATATACTTGCAGTATTAAGTATCTGTATCTTGCAAAGTTCTTAAAAGATTCAGTACTTACTTATACGGCTTGTGTTGGCAAAGTTTGGGTCAACAGTCGCGCCGAGGAAACTTAAATATTTTTGTCAGTTGAAGCGTTTAATGTGGATCGTGTAATAGGTTGTGGTTACGATTGCGTATTTTTATAGATTTTATTTTCAAGACTAAGGTCAAGGACTAAAGGTAGCCACAGTGTTTTAGAATATTAAGACTTTCAAAGCCGTTTTCAATTATTTTGGCGAGCTGAACTTTGAGAAATGACTCGAATTTAAGACCAGTATTCGACCTTAGCCGAAATTTAAAATTCAGCAAACAAGTAAAGACAGAGAAGTAAATTGTTATTTTTTTAAAAATATGTACGATTTATCTGCCTGGACATGCGGTTGCGAAGTAACAAAGACATTTTATTGTTTCGTCTGTCTGATTTTTTCAGATGACTCTTTGTGTTGTATATGAATTGACCGCCCTGAAAAGTTGACCACGAGCCGCCACTGCTTTATTGTACTGTAATTTCTAACTCACTCCCATTTATTTATGCGAAAATATTACAGCGGTTTGGCAGAATTATAAGAAAAAGGTATGTGAAGTAAATTTGGTCCTTGAGTTTGATTGTTTGGTGACCACAGAAACAGGCATAAGTATTTTTCTTAATTTCTGTTGGAGCAATGAAGCTTCGTGTAAATAGAATTATAAAGAATTAAATACTCGATTGAATACAACATTTTTAAAACAGTGAAAAGTAGAATATAATTTCAAACTATCTCCAAAATTTGATTTTTTTTATAGAAAATATACTTTACTTTGGACATTCGAGATTTTGCATATATAACAATGTAGTGTACGCATATTAATTTATCAAGTCAATAAGCTTTTAAACAGTGTTCTTACTTTACTGGAAAATCCTGGAAGTCAAAGAATTCTTGCAGAAAACCTGAAAAATCGATATAAAAATGTTATTAATTGTTAGCAAACTTTAACTGGAAAATCCTAGAAGTCAAGGAATTCTTGCAGAAAACCTGGAAAATCGATATAAAAATGTTCTTAATTGTTAGCAAACTTTAAAAAACTCCATCCCTGCCCTAGTTCAAAATCCGGAAAATTTTCCAAACAAATTTTTCTTAAATAATAATTTTCAACAAAATTCAAATCAGTTCTACCATGTCGTCGATTTCTTTCGGACGCCACCTGCGACGAATAATTTTAAAAACCAAGACATAGAAGAGTGTGACTACATTATTCTCAGGTATGGAGTAAAGAAAGAGATCCGTTAGAAGCGGGATAATTCGTTTACACTGACGTTTTAGCACCATCTTTTATATTTTTCTTTACGATTTAGTATCGTTTTTAGTCTAAAAGGAGAGAGACAAAAGTGTATATGTAATCGGCAATATGATCGATTAATTGAATACACAGTATATAGAAATTTTCTGAGAAAATAGGCGATGTAATCCCAAAAGGACGAAAAAGACCAATTTTTGCTATACCTACTGAGCCTTGGTATCTATTGCAGTGCCTGCCTAGCAACTATCGGATTGCAGGTAGTTACCTAACCTATCGTGACCCCTTTGGTTCGATAAAAAGGTTAGGTTAGGTAATTGCCTGAAATCCGATAGTTGTTATCATCGAACAAATATTTTTTCTACTCCTGTGTTAGTAAACAATGCGTACTGTACGCATTACTCAATAAGTAAAACCATCCTTACGCATAATTATATGGAAAGGATAATATCGCACAGTTGTGTGTGCGTTATTTTAAGGCACAGTTATGTTAATATACGTGCTTTTGAGTTAGAGTTACGTAGGTAAATATATTCAGTACTTTTTTAAAATAAAATAAAACTTCAATTTTAGTAAAGTATTATTTACTACTTGAAAAATGTAGTGCAACATCTTATATACCTAAAGTTTAGAATGTTTAACGGAATGTCAAATTTCACAGCAAGTTCCTAGATTTGTATAAGCAGCTTGTCAAATCTAAGAGCACGGTTAACTATTCTAAACAGCAATTAAGTTTTGTGCAACTCGCTGTTAATACTTTTAATAACTTAGTATTTACAAATAGTATAGATTTTAAGTATTTTATTTATTTTATCAAAACTAGTGGTAAAAGCAAGTTAAAAAACTTGCAAAAACCTAATGTCTATAATATAATCTAATAATACACTCAAAGTTTTTTTATACGTATATTTTATATGGATAATCAAAATGTCTGAAATATGTGAGAAATTTCACCAATAAATAAAATTTAATTCAATTTAATTATAAATAGTATTTTTACCGGATGAAAATATTTAGTTCAGAATTTAACATTACGCGCCATGATTGCAAAAAACAATTAATTATGAACGACATTTGACTTTTTATTTAAAACATCCTCGAAAACATCATAATTTACAATCGCAGAAAATACTAAAACGCTTTTCCGGCAGTGGTCGAGTGGTTATTATGCGTTTCTAGTAACAATTGCTAAACCTAAGTCTGTAACATGATAAAGCCAACGCCTCCCGGTTCCCTTATTCGACATATTAATCCCGGCTGTTTTATAAAATTATTAAAATAACTACAGTGGCATCTTGGTTCACGGAGAGCTATAATCCCGAGAAGTCATCGTATTTCTAAGCTTGCATCTGGTAGGTATTCTCTGCTAATTGCAATATATTTGCGACACTGATAATTGCGTATGTTTTTAAACGAAAATATAGGTGTATTTATCCACTTTATTAGAATATTTTCTATTACTAACTCCGTTTGCTTTTTTAATGCAGCATTGATTTTATTGGATTCTGGATATTTATTTTATGACTTATTCTTAAAAAATTGCTAAAAATATACGTTCGTGAGAAGTAAGTCCTTGTGTAAAACCATTTTTATTACATCAAAAAAGGCAGATATTGGAGTATTTCATATGCTTTATTACAAAAAGCTCATATTTTCCCAGCTTAAACATTATTACCTGAAAGAAATTGTGTAAACAAATAAACACTAAAATTAAAAAATAAAATTTTAATTATGTATCTTGGAAATTTGATAATTTGAAGTCGGCGTCAATTGCCGGATATAAACATTTACGTATTCAAGGTCTTGGGAATGCATTTTTTTGTTAGTAGTTTTGTAATGAATTTAAATTTTCAAAGATATTGTCTAATTATTCAAGAACTGTATTTTCTATTCAAAAAGTCAACTTTTCCAGATAGTTTATAATGATTTTTTTATTTTTCAGTGTTTTAGAATATTTTTTTATTTTGACCAGTATATACGTTATTGTTCAGGTCAGCTTCAACTAATATGAGGCCTAAACCCTGACAGAAATAAATAAAAATACTAATGTCTGTTTTGTGGTCACCATTTACCAAACAAGCAAAGTCGAGGGCAAAATTTTCTTCAAATACCTACTCTTGCCATTCTGCCAAACTATTCTAGTTTACAGTGTGATTAAGCGATCAAATCAATCAGCAAAGCGTTGCAATTATAAATAATAGTATTTTTACTAGATATTATGGCATTATGGAAATCGTAATAATGTTTTTAAGCGTACAGGGGCTCTGAATTATATTTTTTCCTTTTCCGTCCTTAACATACTTTACTACAGGTATGGACAACCTTTGTTTAGCTGAGGGCGTCATTTCGGGACTTCATTAGGTCGCGGGCCGTAGGTGAGAAATAAGTACGTATTAGTGAATAAAAAGCGATACAAATGCACACATTTTTTTATTTATTACTTATAATAGCATAATCAAACATATAAAAAACAAATTAACAAAAACAGATCGAAAAATCAAATGAAAATTAATGAGAGACTTGAGTTTGAAGCTGAGACATAAGTTGACCAATATTGGGTCAATATCAATAGTACATAGGCGCAGTGTTTTCTAAATTAATATCTGTATGCCGAGTACGATGCTTATTTTTATTAATTTTCATGATTGAAAAAATCTGCTATATTTATACGTGCTACCGAATGTACAAATTATTTTTCGTGCGTAAAAATTCTCAGCTGTGGATACTTTTCTTCGGAAAGATATGTTCTGTTAAGTTTGCTTGGTTCCACATCATCAAATTTAGACTTCAAATCTGAGTCTTGAAGCTCGATCAACTCCATTTATAGGTGAAGCGGAGCATCTTCCGCGTTACTCTTACAAGGATTTGCAAGAAAAAAAAGTGCTATCCATATTCTTAAAATCGGAAAAACATCAGTGAATTGCGCTGACAGTAGTCATTTATTCAGCAATAGCGACCGTATTCAATGTTTTCGTGACTGGATAATGTTAAAAATGAAAACAGTTTTTACTTCTCATCTGTGTTTGTGTTTGAATTGCCCTTGTTTTTGAATCTCAAGTTCAGGCCGTTTATGTGTCTTGTGAAGTCCGCCAGAAATGGCAAGTCACAATGCCATGTTGGATCACAAATTTGCGGCAATGTTTTCTCATTCGTTTCCATAAAATCACCTATTTCTTTTCTAAGGTCTTAAAATCTTTTTAGCATTTTACCTTTGCTTAGCCACCTTACTTCGTAAAATCGCACATCATCGTGTTCTGAAGAGAGCATCCCAGATGCTTTAAACTGGCGATGGTTAAGTCCGCGGGATCTAATGAAATTGATGGTACTTACTACCACATCCATAACGTTCTTCAGTAGAATGGACTTGGAGCACAAATTTTGTTGGTGAATAATGCAATGCAGAATTATTAAATCACATTCTTGCACATTCATAGCGGTCACTCTTTCCTTCTTGAGAATTCCGATAAAACCTTTGCGTGAACCGACCATTCAAGGTCATCTGTGCACACTCCAACTAATTTACCAACTGCAAACCATATTGCTCAAAAGTACTTTGTACCTCGGCAAAAATATCTTTTCTGCTAGTGGTCTCTTGTAGTGGCCGTAAAGCTAGTAATTCCTCTGTCACTACAAATTCTTCATCAACACCTCGTATACAAATAGCTAGTGTGCTGTGTCAGATAAATCGGTACTCTCATCCATAGCAATCGAAAATGCTTGAAAACCAGCCAAGCTCTCAGTTAATATTTTTTTTTATATCAGTCATCATATCTATACGTCGAACAACAGTACGTCGCAATAAGCTCACTTTCTCAAAATCTCAAAATCCTTTCTTAACTGGGTCGTAAGTAAATTATATTGAACGAAATGCTTGCTGGAGTAATGCCGCTTCATGTTGTATTCTTTTAAAACAGAAATTGTTTCATTACACACCAAACACACAATAATTGACGACATTCTGTGTCCACTCTTTAAAACCAGACATTTTGATAGATTTTTTTTCTGAGCTGAATTTGCTTGAATATTTCCCGCGTCTTTTCTTGTCAGGTATTAAGAAGTAATGAGTTGACACGTGCTGAGTATATATTACCCTCAATATAGAGAATACTAGAACACTAGAATACTCTCGAATTGAGAGGTTCGATCGTACGCGAATCTACGATGCGAGCGCTCAGAGCCGACTGTTATTCATAACGCATCGCTCGGAGCGCTTCAAGGTCATCGGGCGGCTTCCCCAATGTTTACCTGTTTGTCTCTTTCTAACGACTATTTCTGACTCGATCTGTGGCGTTCCACTGCGTACGCTTAATAAAATTATTTATCGATTTTGATCTTTATGATTTGAAGAATACAGTTTTAGGTTGGTTGACAGTAATTACAAATAAACTATGTGTGCTAAATCTTTAATTTTTAAATTATATTATTAAATAAATAATTATTTAAAATTTCAGAATCTCTCGCGGGCCGGATTGAAGCTGGTGGAGGGTTGGATCCGGCACGGGGAGTTGCCTATATATGTTTTACTACTATATTTAAGGTGGACTTACATGTTTTGCTATTTCAGTTTTAAATATACATATAACGTATAATTATTTATAAAAAACCGTTAAACACTGGACGCTTAAATTTTAATCGATGTTTGTTTTATCTAATTTTCATACGCATGCAATTCTTTTCGTAATTATTTTTTCACCAAAAAATTATAAGATTAAGGTAATTAAAATTGTAACATTAGGACAAATATAATATCAATAGTCATGTGTTTCAAACGAAAAAATCTGACATAAAATACGTCTTAAATATTTTAAGAATATAGATGTAATTGAGCTACTTCAGTACTCTGGTATTATAGATCTACCTCGAGGTTTACTTTAAGTATTTAGATGTATTTTAAGTACTTATTAAAAGTACTTAAAACTATTTTGAAACATATACCTTAAAAAATACTTGTTACTCATACTTGCGAAATTTCTTTAGGATAAAATACCTTTTATTTAAATCCTAAATACAGTATTTTTTATTTGAAGTATTTAGCTCTGGAATATTTATTTTAGTATTCGACACTGGTCTGATGATTGATAATTTCGTCTAAATCGTTCACGCTGAGAAGTGAGAATTAACTAACTGGCGATATCAGTTGTTTTGTCAAAATAATAAAAATAACAGTCTCCTAGAAAAAAAAATATCGTCACATAATCATCTACTACTATGAAAATCTCGATGAAAATAACGCAACACGTATGTTTCATAAAAGTTTTCATGGGCACTTAATGTCAATAATTAATTAAGATTATTCATAAAGGCAGTTAAAAAAACCGATAACAGTATCATTGTTTTCTTAAAAATAAACAAGCAATAAACGACGTCCATCAGATAACGCATTATTGTTTGACGATATTAAATTGAATCATTTAATTGCGATTAACTACCTTTTATGGATATAACTGGCTATGCCATAGAATATAATATGAATCATTAAAAAAACTTAAATTGGTGTCCCCCCGAATTGGTTAGATTTTATTAAAATCTGTCGCTTACGGCAGCAGAAGTCTCCTTTGCATTTTTTAAATTTTTGTGGTTATTTCAGTAGTAGGTGTCTTTATCTTCCATTCTTACCAATTAATTAAAATCTAAAACTCGATGTGAAAATGGCTGCCAAGTAACAGCTTTAAGCTTAAATCAAACAAAAGATGTATGTGACTTGTTGACAGATCCTTTGTTCTTGCAGGAACAGAAATTGAGACGAGACTAAAAATATTTTGTAATTATAAACGATTGAAAGAAGGTAGCGGCTACGTAGGTGAAAAAATTACCCCTCATTAATTGTTATTAATTTTTTTGAGAATGATAAACAGATAGTGAATATTTGATTGGGTACACTTTGGCATCAGATATAACACAGATTTTTAGTACCTCCAGGAGAAATCAAGAACCATTTTTAAGAAACAGCCAAGGAAAGAGCTATTCGCAGTGTCCCTTTGTTAGACAGATGCTCAATGGGAGATAACATTTGGTGATTGGGAGAAGGGAGGGGATGTTACTATTATGATAAATATTCTGTATTTGTAATGAAGATTCATAAACCATGAACTAAATTAGCAAATACAGCGAGACAGATAGAGTATTGTTACAGCAGTATAAGCCACATTGCCATATTTTTAAATTTATTCTCGCCTGACAAAATGAAATCTTTAAATGTTCTCGAGCAATCTGTATTCTATTCCTATGGTTCGTTTCGAGGTTAGTTTTGTTTATATGAGCATGGACGAGGGGGAAACCGCTGATGTGTTTTGGTGTACGAGCCCTGTGTATTCCATCGTATTCCAGTGTTTTCCAATGTATTCCATGTATCCAATGTATTCCATGTATTCCACCTGTATTTTGTGTATTCGTCAATATATTTCATTGTTTTCCGATGTTTGCAGTGTTTTCCATGTAATCCAATGTATTCCATGTATTCTGTGTATTCCGCCATGTTTTTTTTTGTACTTCGATGTATCCCAATGTATTCCATGATGATTAGCATAAATACCTGATTTTTTTTGGTTAAATGCTCGGTGAAATGTATCCTTTTTTCAACTTAACTTTAGCCGAAATGTGATATATTTACAAAATATTTTCTTTTTTACTTCTATACAGTTTCCCGAACGGGATAAGGGGAAAAATCTCCAATTTTTGTTTTATTTAATTTTCGACTTCACTTTTTACTTCCCTCGTAAAAGATAAGTATTGTAATCGTGAAAAAATTATCCTCCGAGATGTTTTCAGATCTTCACGTTTCAGTCCCTACATGACGAAAAACATTTTTTCTGGTCGGTCTGTCTGTCTGTTCGCAGCGTAGCTAAAAAAACTGCTTACCCGGTTGACTTCAAGTTTTGGTCAAGAATTAAGGTCGTATGGGGATGACCTATAGGGCAAAACAAAATGGTGGCTTAGTGAAATGTTAACAAAATTATTATTAAAAAACTACTTATCCAATGGATCTGAAATTTTGCAAAAACATCAAGTATTATGTTATTATTATTATGAATCGACTGGTAACATTTTGATATGAATCCAGGATGGTGGAACAAAATGGCGGTCTAATAAAATATTTAAAAATTCAACTTGAAAAAAACTGCTTAACGGTTTGTTTTCCAATTGTGTGCTATAATTAATTTTGGTATATGGCAAATAGTAAAATTGTGGAACTAATTCAAGATGGCCGAACAAAATGGCGGCCAAATAAAATGTTTGTAATCGTGAAAAAATCACTCTCCCAGGTTTTACATATATGGCAGCCTAGGGTACCGTTAAAAACTGATTACTAAAAAAACTAATTAAACAATTTATCTCAATTTTTGTACAAAAATCAAGTGTTATGTAGGAATCAACTGGTAAAATTTGGGTACGAATCCAAGATGGCGGAACAAAATGGCGGTTTAATAAAATATTTAAATATTCAGCCTGAAAAAACTACTTAATTAATTGATTTCAAATTGTGTCCATAACTAATTGTAGTACAGATATGAACTAGTAAAACTGTAGTATTAATTCCTCACCTTCTCAGGTTTTACATATCTTCGCGTTTTAGCGTCCTTAGATGCCAAAAAACTTGTTTTATCAATTCCGTTGATCCGTCAGTCGGTCTGTCTGTCTGTCTCTTAGTTCGCGACATAGCTTAAATACTACTACCCAATTGACTTCAAACTTTGACTGAAAAAAAAAAAACGGTAAATTTCCTTTACCCGGAACTTCCCTCGTTATGAATTTTTCATATTGTTAGGAATAGTGAAGTGTGATTCAATTTAGTTCAGTATATAGTCATTTAGTAACACATGTATACTGTCTTTTAAAACATTTTCATTCGTCATATTGGATTTCTACCAATATTTTGCCAGTTTCTATTTATGCCACACTTCATTTTTGGGCATATAAGTAGTTTTTTTTTTATTAACACACACCGCCGTTGAGTTACGTTATGTTGAATTCGTACCACTTTATCCATCTCTATATCACACTTATTTTTTCTGCAAAATTTTGAATACATTTAATTAATGAATATATTTTTATTTACGTTTGATTTTTTAAAAAATGTATTTCGTCGCTGTTTTGTTCCACTATCTTGAATTCGTACCACGACTTTACCATTTATCTTTATCTCCATAACACATTTAATGCCTGCACAAAGTTTGAAATTAATCTATTAAATAGTGTTTTCAGGTTGATTTTTTAAATATTTTAAAAGGCCGCCTTTTTCGTTTGCTATCTTATATTCATACCTAAGTGTTACCAGTTCATTACTATACAAGACTTGATTTTTGTGCAAAATTTGAAATAAATTAGATAATTATTTTTTTCAGCAATTTTTTAACGTTTCACAAGGCCTCCATCTTATGTCGGCATATTGGATTTTTACCAAAATATTACCAGGTCATCCCCATATTATCCTTAATTTGAAGTCACTCTGATAAGAAGTCTTTAAGCTATGCCGTGAACTGACATACGGACAGACAAACCTACAGACGGACTGACGGAATTGATAAAACATATTTTTTGACATCTAGGGACCCTAAAATGTGAAGATATGTAAAACCTTAGAAGATGATTTTTCACGTTTACAAATATTATATTTAGCCGCCATTTTTTCCGTCTTCTTGAATTATTACCACAGTTTTACTAGTCCAACTGTACACCACAATTATCAATGGCTCTCAATTTGAAATCAGTTCATTAAGTTGTTTTTCAATTTTTAAATCTTTTTCCAAGGCTCCATTTTGTTTTGCCATCTTGAATTCCTACGAACATTTTATCAGTTGATTCCTACCTTAAACATACAAGCAAGGGGAGACACAACCTTTCTTTCATAAATACCCGTTTGTTGTGTATCAATCATTGCCCATGTGTTAGACAAAGACATATGAGAGAGAGATCGTCAAAATTCCTGCTTCAAGCATCACTGTGGAAGATTTTCGAGCAGAGAGTTTTTGGAGCCCGTGGCGCTGGCGGCTCGATTTTTGGAGAAGATTTAAAATTTAAGTTAAATTCAACATTAACATGTTTTGTATTAAATTGCTTTATTATGCTTATATGTATTTAATAGTACTAATGATGCTATAACAAAACTCTGCGTTACATATTTGTTGATCTTAAATTTCTCAAGCATCAAAAATAGAAAAAAATCGGTAAATTTCCTTTACCCGGAACTTCCCTTGTTATAAATCTTTCCTTTCATTCGGAGTAGTAAAGTGGAACCTAATTTACCTAAATACCCAATGTTTGTAAAATAAAATTAAAAAAATCAAGTATTAGGTAGGAATCAACAGGTAAAATTTTGGTACGAATCCAAAATGGCGGCTTGATAAAATATTTAAAAACTCCGCTTGAAATTACTATTCAATGGACAGATTTCAAATTGTGTGCCATAACTAATTGTGGTATAGAACTAGTTAAACTGTGGTATTAAGATTCCAGATGGCGGAATAAAATGGCGGTCAAATAAAAAATACGTAATCGTGGAAAAAATCACCTTTTAAGGTTTTACATATTGTCAGGTTTTAGCGTCCCTAGATGGCAAAAAATATTTTCATCAATTCCGTCGGTTCGTCTATCTGTCTATCAGTTCTCGGCATAGTTTATAAACTGCTCATCAGAGCCATTTCAAATTTTAGTCATGAATGAACGAATTTAGATGACCTGGTAATATTTTGGTAAATTCGAATACGCCGAAACAAGATAGCAGCCTAGAGAAGAGAAAAATTATTAGCAAAAAAGTTATTATTCAGTTACCTTAAATTTTGTACAAAAAACAAGTTTTACGTAGGAATAAATCTCGGAATAAACTGATAACATATTGGTATGACTATAAGATAGCAAAACAAAATGGAGACCTAATAAAATATTTAAAAAATTGGCCTGAAGAAACTACTCTTTAGATTTATTTCAAATTCAACATAACACAATATGGCGGTGTGGGACAATGTAAAAAATACTTATTGAATTTGTTTTAAATTATGCCCAAAAATCAAGTGTGGCATAGGTAGAGATCAGTAAAATACATATTGTTTTGCATCTAGGGAAAAAAACTTAAATATAGGTATACAAAACCTGCAATTTTTTTCACATATTTTTAAGGACTTTCAAAGAGTTATCTTACCAAACAAATACAAAACACACTAAATATCCGGAAAAATTACAAATTCCGACTTGAAAAAACAATGCACCACATAAAAATACTATTTGAGTATTTATGAATTAATATCGGCTATCCTGACGTATATCGGCGAAGAAACATGCGCGCGACGTTGCCACTGTTGGCCTAAATTTTTACAACACGAGTTGAAAATAAATGAGTAGTAATTATTACCATAAACAAAATATTTTTAATATAACTTAATGATAATAGTTTGCGTAACAACAAACACAAAATATTTCTTTTTGCGGAAATGCAACTACAAATGCAAAAGTGTTACATTAGTTAAGACTTGACTTAATTTGAGTGATTTTGACTCTGTTCGTACTGGAATAATTTGCCAGCCCGTTCTCTCCAGGATTTGCTCTGACTCTGAATCATGTCCTAGACGTCCTTTCTTGTTCCAAGTTATACATTTCTTTGGTTTTACTTTTTAATTTTCGAAATGCATCTTGACTTCCACTAGATGCCCTTTGAGAGTACTACTGGTCTCACGAGATGACCTTTTCTTTCAAGCTTCCCTTACCCCTCCCACTCCCGTCACATAGCGGCCATTACGCTAATATTCTATGTAGAACTGTGGCAGACGAACGGGATAGAATGTAGGAACAACTAGGCCTCACATGTTCACAGCGTCTGCTCCCTTTCTAGCGGGGCCGTTAGCCTCTGAGCGGTTGAGTCTCCCGCTTCCCCCTGAAATAAAGCAGCAAAAGCGAAGACGTGTAACCACTTATGTTAATAACACAGACGTCTGCCTTCGACGAGACTGGACTAGACACACTAAATATCCGCAAAAATTACAAATTCCGACTTGAAAAAACAATGCCCCACATAAAATACTATTTGAGTATTTATGAATTAATATCGGGTATCCTGTCGTATATCGGCGAAGAAACAACCACAGTTTTACTAGTTTATCTATCACGATTATCTATGGCATACAATTTGAAAAGAGGCACGTAAGTAGTTTTTCATGCTGAATTTTTAAATATTTTACTAAGCCCCCATTTGTTCCACCTTGGACTCGTACCAAAATTTTATCAGTTGGTTGCTACATAATACTTGATTTTTTTTGCGCAAACTTTGAGATAAATTGGATAAGTAGTTTTTTAGTAATAATTTTTTTAACTAAGCCGCCATTTTGTGTTACTATATTGGACTTTTACGAAAATGTTACCAGATCATCTCCATACGACCCTTAATTTTTGACCAAAATTTGAAGTCATTCGAGTGAGTTGTTTTTCAGCTGTGCCGCGAACAGACAGTCCGACGGAATTGAGAAAACATGTTTTCCGGCATCTAGGGACCCTGAAAGGTAAAGATCTGAAAAAATCTCGGAGGGTTATTTTTTTACGATTACTATAAAATTCTTCACTTTTATGGAGCTGGCCTGAAGAAACTACTCTTTAGATTTATTTCAAATTCAACATAACACAATATGGCGGTGTGGGACAATGTAAAAAATACTTATTGAATTTGTTTTAAATTATGCCCAAAAATCAAGTGTGGCATAGGTAGAGATCAGTAAAATACATATTGTTTTGCATCTAGGGAAAAAAACTTAAATATAGGTATACAAAACTGAATTTTTAAATATTTTACTAAGCCCCCATTTGTTCCACCTTGGACTCGTACCAAAATTTTATCAGTTGGTTGCTACATAATACTTGATTTTTTTTGCGCAAACTTTGAGATAAATTGGATAAGTAGTTTTTTAGTAATAATTTTTTTAACTAAGCCGCCATTTTGTGTTACTATATTGGACTTTTACGAAAATGTTACCAGATCATCCCCATACGACCCTTAATTTTTGACCAAAATTTGAAGTCATTCGAGTGAGTTGTTTTTCAGCTGTGCCGCGAACAGACAGTCCGACGGAATTGAGAAAACATGTTTTCCGGCATCTAGGGACCCTGAAAGGTAAAGATCTGAAAAAATCTCGGAGGGTTATTTTTTTACGATTACTATAAAATTCTTCACTTTTATGGAGGGAAGTAAAAAAAGATTTTGAATAAAATCTACCTGATGTTGGTGTGCCAGCCAACTTAAAAAAATACTACGGGACTTTACAATTACTTAAGAGGGCTTGCGGTAAATAAAATAAAAATATAATATATTTATGTTGACAGCAAACAATGTATTCCTTGTATTCCAATGTATTTTCTGTATTCCTATGAATTGCATGTAATTCACTGTATTCCATCATGTTTTCCATGTATTCCATCATGATTTCCATGTATTCCGTTAATTACATGTATTTAACCTGTACTCCAACACAATTATGTATTTTGGTGTATACATTTTCGCTAGCGGTTTCCACCTCGAACAGACCACTATATGCCCAATCCGTAAAAGTCGACGTATGTACCGCGTCCCGTCTACGTTTTTAGTGACATGACTTTTTTTTAACTTTTGTTTGTGAACATTTAGGAGTGGTAAATTATCGTACGCACTCACAGGAATCACAAACAGTGCTCATTAGATTATTTAACTGCGCCTCTACTTTACGTTGCATAGGTAAAAGAAAATTGTCTGATAATGTCGAGGATAATGGTCAGTATGTCCAAAAACTGTAACTCATACGCTTCTGAAACTATAAAAAATCGGACATGTCGAAAAACTCCCTTAAGACGTACTTCGGGGGCAACTAAAAATTAGTTATTTAAGCGTATTTAAAAATGCAAATTATTAATTTCTAGTGTAAACGCTTTTTTTTCGTGAATCTGAGGTATCAAGTCTATTGTAATCAAAGCACAACCGTTAACGTTGTGCGACATAAAAAATAATGTGTGAAAGTCCAAATTTGAATTCACTTAAAAAATAAAAAAGGTGACAAACTGATCCGAGTTTAAGGTCCTTTCTTTGCTACCTGTTAAACATACCCTGTCTATTATAATAAGTCGTTAAGGTTGTGCTACATAAAAGAAACACTGTGTAAAATTTTAAATTCGAAAATTAACTTAAAAAAATAAATAAGCTGACAAAATTAACGGACCTCGAGGACGCTTCTTGGCGACCTTGGCGATACTTGTTTTACTATTCGTGGGTTCTTAAGAATAAAAAAATCTATTACAAATGAAAATGTATGGACATTTGACTTTAAGCAAATATTTAGAATCTTAAAAACGTCTCCGGAAACTATATCCTATTACATAAAGCATAGAGTCCTCATTTAAAATGGTAAGGCTCGGGGTAAGGCTTCTTATATATGCGAACTAAAATCTAATATTTTTTTATACATTTTTCAATTTAAATCTCGATTTAAACCAGATTTAAATGAGGTTGTTAGTGGGTAGTTAATACACCATTAAACCAGCAATGTAAAAAAAAATAGAAAAACCTTTAATTGATTTCATCTGAATCAAAACGCAAAGTGTAAATTAATTATAGTAGGTACTCATAAAGAAAAACTAAGGAGCTTATGTATTGAACCAATCCAAATGGTAGGCAAATGCAACCTGCAATGACCTCGGCAGAGGCTGAAGTTCTTATAGTTTAAAACAGTTGTTTCATAATATGGAATATTTGTGGCGCATTCGTGATTTAAAAACAGAATGTTTTTGAGCTTATTCGCCAGATTTAAGATTCAAAAATAAAAAGTCAAAATTTGAAAGGAATCTCATCTTCTAATATTAAATTTGAAACTGATAATTGAGCTCTGTGCCCGCAAGAAATGGCCAAAAAGTAGTTTTTTAGACGGGGGTAGAATAGACATTCCCGAATCGTCCAAATTCTTTTTTGCATTTTTGTTTCTCGGGTACCAAAACTGAACTCAAGTATAGATGGTGAAACTTCTTTAACATTTTTATTTTAAATGTGGAGAAATATCCCAAACATTTTTTGTTTTTAAATCAGTTATATTATTAGAAAAACTGTGTCGTCAGTCCTAGCAACATTTCATTGGAATTTGCGCCACTTCAAATCTTTTAAGAGTGTTTTCGTGAAACAGTATCAGTAAATTTCATTGTATATAAAAAAATTATATTAAAAAGGTTTTAAATTTTATTAAAATGCACTAAAAATTAAAAATAATCTTGTGTCCCGCCTTGTTTGGTAATAAAGGCGTAAATAGTTGATAATGAAAGTGTCTGTCGTAAATATGGCATTTTCGAGGGTGTTTTGCAATATGTCCCAGCTTATTAAATTATTTTTAATCGACTTCAAAAAAGGAGGTTATCAATTTGACCTTATGTATTTTTTTATGTATGTTCATCGATTACTCCGCGCTGGTTTGACCAATTTGAATGAAATTTTCCCAGCATATTCGGGATGGTGCCGGTGTGGTCCCATAGTAAGCATATTGAGAAAATGTTAAGAATGGCGGTTCGTTTTGAGCCATTTTCGTTCTCCATTCCTGATAGAATGGTGAACATTCTCTTAGGAAAACCTTACAATAGTGACTTGACTTCAAAAAAAGCAAGAAAAAAGTGAGAAATAATATTTTATTTCATCTGGAAAATTTTACTTGGGAAGTCGGTGCCAAACTAATAAAGACAGTAAGACATTATACTCGTGGTATTAGATTAATTAATTAAAACACTCAGTTCATAAATATATTTTTGTTACTAGGTAATTAAGAATAAAATTTTCCAGATGAAATAAAATATTATTTTTCACTTTTTAGTGCATTTTTTGAAGTCGGTTTTATTTTTTTTATAAAATTTTTTATTAGTTAAATGTTAGGCCCTACAAAGGGGGCGGCGAGTGATGAGGCAAGATTCTATTTTATTTTCAATACAATTTGTAATAACATGTAGGTCTTACGTTAAAATTATTATCAAGAATACAAGTGTCATATGCTGCTTTTCAATCATTTTCTTAATCAACCAGATACTAAATATTATATTTAATTTTTTCTATTCTAATCTCGATTCTTATTAATTAAAAAAATATTTTTTATGATGTTTTCTTTTAATGTTTGTACTTTTTTAAAAATGTACTGAATAAATATTAAAAAAAAATGATATGTCTATTACAATCTGTTAAAAGAAAGGTTAAAAAGTTATCTAGACAAAATTAAAACACTAGGATCACTTGCAACTCCATTTTTAGATATTAGACATATTCTGCAGGAATTTATATGAAAAGTAAATCGTATTTTAAGATTATACCGAGGTTATACAGAATCTATAACATCTGCAAGTTTGAACCAGAAGTATACATGTCATGGAAAATTTTATAAAAGTAAATACTACGAAATAAGCACTAAATAGTCGACTAAATAACATATTTTCATGTAAAAAATCAATATACATAAACAATCATAATTTTTAGTTCTGTATTAATTTAGTTTACTTAAAAAAAATGTCATTGGGCATGCGATAATAATATATTAAGAGTAAATATTAGGGCAATAAATAAAATGTTTAAATTGTTGCAGGTATAATAATAGTAATGAAAGAAGTCAGTCGGACACAACAGGGTATAGTTCGGCACCGTCGTCCGACACGAACGATCGGCGCAACTCAGAAAATGTTCGGAAAAAGGCCAAGTCCAGGTCCGGCTCTCGATCGCCATCACCAAATGGAAGTACCAGTACTAGATCTCCCTCGAGGTAAAGTTTCGTAGAAATAAAGTTTGCAAGGTTTTATATCACGCGTATCGAATACATTTTATGAACATTTTTAAATCCTATTTGTTTTAATTCTTCCGCGGTAGCCCTATCCCTAGTTTATGTTTAGTCTCTTTTGAAATTAGGATAGTACTAGTAGTTGTGGAATGCTATAATTTGCTACTGTTGGCTTACATTTTTTATCTAATACTTCTTCCAACAACTGGGAATGTTTTCTCTTTTCAAACTTCCATGGTTCCAAGTCGTACAAAAATGTTAAATATTCTGGTTTGCGGTTTTCTTTCTGAAAACCCCTACTTTCTGATTTTTTCAAATTTTTAAGTTATCTCCTTTCTTTTATATACGCTTTAAAAACAGTTTTTCGATTCCATTTTTGTATCGACGTCTTTATAGGCAAACTAGACATGAACTATTTGTTTTTTTTATTGAGTTTGTATAAGTTAAGCTGATTTTTTCTAAACCACGACGATAAAAAAATTATTTTATTGCTCCTTAGATCTCGTTCGCGCAGCAGTAGTAGCTCATCTTCTTCATCAACCTCGCGCGACACCTCATCGACGTCATCACCACGCTCGCGACGTCACCGGCGCCACTATAAGAAGTCGGCTGCGCAGATCGCCGCGGAGTCCGACGACCGGCGACCTCTCGGAATCTGCGTACGTAACCTCCCTGTACGGTCCAGCGACACGTCTCTAAAGGACGGCTTGTTTCACGAGTACAAGAAGCACGGCAAAGTCACCTGGGTGAAGGTGGTAGGTCAGAACGCCGATCGACACGCCATCGTCTGCTTTAAGAAGCCGGAGGACGCAGAAAAGGCTTTAGAAGTCAGCTACGATAAGTTATTCTTTGGATGCAAAATTGAGGTGAGTGAAGATTTTTAGCGTTAGCGTTTAATATTAATTACCTAAACATACATACATTTTTACGCCATTCCATTTTTTGCAGAAAGTTAAAATGTCAGTAAACATCATGGAATATACCGGGTGAAAAAGAAATGACTGCCAATATTTTAACACATAAAAGTATAGATGATTTCGAGCAAATAAGTCCTAGACTCGGTCCTAGGTATATAAGAGGGGTTCAACAAGGGCTTTGGAGCTATGGACATTTGAAATGGTGTGATTTTAAACATGGCGGACAATTATACTCCCTGAGCGGCTCGATTTATTTTTTGACCGCTAGATGTTATTGTTTTATCGAGCTAGAATCTAGTTTTTTTAAATCAAGAAACCAATACTTTTAAATAAATAAAAACGAGATATACGTTTTAACACGCTTCACCGCACATATGTATATTTAACTGTTGTATACAATTTCAAACACATACGAATATTACAGTAGTACACCTCAAGGTTCGAAACTATATTAACAATAACTATAAACAAAAACATATAAAAATTTTATATGTTTACAGTAACAAGAAAACAGTATATATAATATATATATATATATATATATATATATATATAGTTTTGAGTTAGTTTTTCTTGAACATCCGTGTATGAAATTAAGAAAAATAAAAACTTAGTAAACGACAAAAAAGATATCAACCTTGTAAGCAAAATTTATTTTGACATTATTTAATTATTTTCTCACATACATTTGAAAAACTTAAAAATAATAATCTTAGACAAAATAAAATTACTTTCTGAACCGCCCGGTAAAAACTTAAAAAACGTCAAAAAACTAAAAAACCATAACATCCTACCTATCATACGTATCTGCTCTTCAGTCAATAACTGTTCGTCGTCCTTCATGTGTGTATTGTTAAAAATGTTTGTCCAAATAACGCGATCAGCGTCGTGTCTTTTGTGATTTTAAACACCTTTGGATAATTTAATTACCAATATACGTTTCATGGTAAGTCTGTCTTGTTTTACTAAAGTGTGTAGGTTCTCTAATTTAAATTATTTTAGAAAGTATTTTTGAGAAAGGCACGGAGCTACCTGTCGAAACGTCAAATTTAAAATGAATAGATGATTAATAATTTTTGAGAATTGTTTTAATGCTATGAATTTATAACCCAAGAAAAATCTAGTACTATATATATATATATATATATATATATATATATATAAATATATATTTATATATATAAATATATATTTATATATATAAATATATATATATATATATATATTTATATATATATATATATATATATATATATATATATATATATATATATATATATATATATATATATATATATATATATATATATATATATATATATATATATGTATATATATATATATATATATATATATATATATATATATATATATATATATATATATATATATATATATATATATATATATATATATATATATATTTATATATATATATATATATTTATATATTTATATATTTATATATTTATATATTTATATATTTATATATTATATATATATATATATATATATATATATATATATATATATATATATATATATATATATATCACACCCACTGTCTCCTGGTTATGGGGTAAAATTTTATGATTCATGTGAGTCTAGCGACAGGAGTACATTAACAGTAGTACAACATGTATCACTGGATTCGCCGAAGAAATATGGATAGTCGTTAAGAAATCCTGACCTTTTAAAGTAGTTTAATAGTTGAACATTTATAATTGTCTCAATTATATTGGACGATAAATATCCTCAATTTCCTACTACCATCTTTGAAAAGGGCTCACACACAAGTACATTCATTTCGTTAGAAGGCACACATCCACTTTTTATAGATTTATTTATAGTTTTGTTTATCAGTAGAAAAACCTCTTTACTGCAACTTTTTAAAGTTTGCACATTGATATCATCACCACCAGTTGTTTTTCTTGAATCCAGTAATGTAATTAGTTGCTTTACCTCAGGTTTGGTAATGGTGCTGGACGTTGACATTTGTATAGGCATATTAAGAGGGATGTGCGTAATATTATCAGCTAAGTTTGGACCAATGTCTACAAAAAATGTATTCAGCTCATTACAAATTTTATGCACTATACTGGTACCATCCACTCACAGAGTAGAAATGACACTGTCGTGATTTTTTCTTTATTACGATTTATTGTTGTTTTACTGGAATTTAGCCTTTAAAAACTATTTTTCATAGTATAGGTTTTTGGCTTCCTTTACTATTTAACAAAAGATTTTTTATGTTCTTTGTTAGCCATATGCTCAAAGGATTTTGTTTTGATTTGTCGTAACAATATTCATGGACTGGGATATAGCGCTCTTTTCACATCTGCAGTTTACCAAGATTTGGAGTTCTTTACTTTTGTCTGTCAAGTTAGCCATGATGTGATCAATAAGTGTTCACTTATTTCTTGTTGCTTCTGTAAAATTGTAAAACTTTAAGCCATTCATGTTACATAAGTCACTATAATTTTAACTATATTTCTATATTTAGAGTTGTTTAAAAAATCGATTTTGGTTCCCTATAATTATTGGATTTTTCCCACCTAAATAGTTCAGCTGCTCTTTTAGTAGGTTTAGAGTATTATCAACACTCTAAGCTTGACCATATGGGTTGTAGAGGGCACAAAGAGCTATTTTGGAATCCTTCAACAAGACAGACAAGTACGAAATATTACTAACCTCTGTTTCATAATTTCAAAATCAATTCTATTTCTAAGAAATAAAGCACAGTTACTCCTACACTTTACACAAGTAGTATTATATTTTTTGTAGTATTTCTTTTCTCTCAATGAGTTCCCAATTTTTGTTCTAATGAAGGCTCCTACCCTACAATTCATATTTGCTATTAAGACTTGGAGGTCGTGAGGTCATAAAATTTATTCTTCGGAGATCAGAGATTTATTCAATAGAATAGTAGAATAGAATTTGTTGTAAGTGATCATAACTTACAAGTCTGATGACCATTGTGTTTTCATTCTTCTGGCAGAAAATATTATTGAATTTAACCCAAACAAAACTTAAAACTATGCTTCTTCAACTCTCTAACATCTTTCGGCAGATCCTGATTTATGCAGATATTTTTCTGGTCATCATTGATACCAATGGTCGCAAGACAGGTTTCCCTTTTTCTTTTTTTTTTTTGAAGAACTGTATTCCTATTTTCCTTGGAGGAGAAGTTCACAATCACAGGGTTACTTGGGTTTTTACTAGTGAATTCTCTTGAATTCACTGTCGGGAATTGAGCTATCAGGCCATTGAAGATTTTAAAAATTTCATTGAGCTCTGAATCTTCATCTCTTAAAGCCATAATTATAATATTATTTTCCCGAAAGTTATCACACCCATGATTTTTTAAGCAATATTTTATCTTTAGTTTTCAACTTCTCCTGCTCCTTCAATAGCTTGTTCTCTTTTTGGATGGTATCAAGATTTTTTCATTTCATCCAAGTATCACTATTAAATTTCATGGGTTTTTCAAGAATCTCTTTTTTTTTTTCATGAGTATTTTAAACATTCATTTGTCGAAATTTCTTTCTCTTAATACTTATAGTTTGTTCCTTTTTCCATCTTATTACTTTTTTTTTTAATTTGTCATGTTATTGTAATTAGGTTTTTCAGTATCTTCAGAATTATTTTCAGGATCGTTGGATGATGGTTGATCATCTGCAATACTTTTTGTACAATGTCCAAAGAATCGTAGGATCTTTTTATTTTTTTTTGGCTTTCCGGCAGGGATTTGACTAAGTTAGTACCCGAGGCGTGAACTCGAGGGCATTTGCCACTACACTGAACACCCAGGGATTTGCAAAGCTTATTCTTAATCTTGCATATAAAACAGTTTTTGGCAGTCTTTTGGCCATTTTACAAGCCAATAATGAATAAAATTACCGGTAAAAAGTTATGGGTAGCAATGCGGTGTCAAATCAAAAAGTCGAGTTTGTCAATTATTAACTGACTTTTCACTTTGGCGTTGTCAGTGATTTTAAAGACATAATTTAATATTTAAATATGTTTCTTAATTTTGGAACTTTTTGAACAAAAACCTAAATTATTTAATAATAATAATAATCATGGATAATAAAATGAAAAACAAATAGTGTTTTGCTTAAATTATAACAAAATAAGTTTTGTTTGCCTTTTTTTTTCTCACAAATAGTTACAATTTAACCCTCCGCTTATATAAGACTTTTTTGACTAAAGTGGTCCATACTTTTACAGGTTTAAATATTTGCAGTCATTTTCTTTTACTCTTTATAGCCAGACATAATTGTCCTTGAGAAGTTTGTACTGAACTATTTATAATATAGTATATATAAATAAGATGAAGGTAGTATCTTATTGATGTGTGGTTATGGACAAAAGCTTAAATTAATTTTTATAAGACAATGTACCATACTAACATGATTTTTTTTTGTTATTATAATTCCAGGTCGCGCCTCATTCCGTGTGCGATATTGACGAGGTCGAGTGCCGGTACGAGTCAGAAATCGACGAATATAATCCGAAAGCTACTCGAACACTCTTCATTGGCAACCTAGAAAAAGACGTGACCGCGTCCGATCTCAGGAAACACTTCGACCAGTTCGGCGAGATAATCGAAATAGATATTAAAAAACAAGGGGCTGTGAGTTCTTATGCTTTTTGCCAATACTCGGACATTATAAGTGTGGTGAAAGCGATCCGCAAAATGGACGGCGAACACCTGGGGAATAATCGGATCAAACTGGGTTTCGGCAAGTCGATGGCGTATAACTGTGTTTGGATAGATGGCGTGGTGGACACTGTCACCGAAAAGTACCTGAGGATTCAGTTTGAACCCTTCGGAGCTATCACTAAGTGTATAGTAGATCGCGAAAAGGGACAGGCGCTAGTGTTCTATGAGCACGTGTCCCAGGCTCAACTGGCTGTTAACAAAATGAGAGGGTTTGTACTGAAGAACACGAAGCTGCAGGTAGATTTCGCGAGTCGGGAATGCCAGGAATGTTTTTTCGAGAGACTGGAAAAGCAAGGTGCGGTACTGGACCGGGCGGGGTTCGAGGAACGTCGAGATTCGAGCACGAGGAGTTTCGAGTCGACTGCGCCATCTAGAATATCAAGGTAAGTTTTGCGGTCCATTCATACACGTTTTGAGAGGGACATATAGGGGGGATGATCCCTCTATTATTTTATCCTATTTGCAAAATCTCATCGTATTGCCCGCTCTTCAAAATAAAAATTCGGTTGTACCATTGTAACTGTACAGGAAACCAAATCCGTATGGGCTACAGAGCTTGAACTATTTTGTTTGATTTTTTTTGATTATTTTATATTAACTTTCCAGTTATACCAGTTTTACATTCTAATAGTTTTTGCAGTGATATTTAAGCACAAAAAAATACACTTGAAAGAAGAAAAAAATTAAATTTAAAACTTATGTTTATAAATAAATTTTCTTTAGTATATTGAAAACTTTAATTCATGTTAAGTACGTTGTAATATGTCTTACATTTTATGTTTTAATATCTGTGAATAAATATTGTTGTGGCAAAGTTGAAAATCTGTTGACAAAATTGTTATACTTGCCTCTCCAATACCAATACTTATCTTTGGTATGTATACACATTCGTAAAAATTTTAACTAATTAATTCGCAAACTTACTTAAGATCACTTTTATATTTAATAATAATTTACTTAATACCTTTTATATTTAAAATAGATTCGTTAGAAGCAGATTAAGTTATTTGTTAGATGAAATCTAGGAGGTTGCGTGAAATTAGAATGTGTCATTTTGCTCTCAATTGATTCATTAAACACTTTAAATTAAAACAGAATAGATCTGTAGGTCCGAAGAAATAACTGCCAGTATGTTGTGATTTGATTCCTATCGACTTCACAGTTATCTGTTAGAACTTAGAATGTTCTCTCTCTCACAAATTTCCTCTTATGGCAGGCTTTTTGTCAGTTTTATAGGTTGTTTTTTTAAGATAAAGGTGTCAAACCAGGTATATTTATAATCAGCAGTAAGAGGTGCTTTATAGTATTGTATAATATTACACAGCCCAAAATCATAATACCGCTTACCCTAGCTTTGTCCTTATCTTTAAAACTTTAAATTCCAAGAAGATGGCAGGTAAGAACTTTGTGCTAACACACCACGCGCGACTGACTTACAGAGTTTACATTTATTAAAAATAAAAGTGACGAATTTTTTATTTTGGGACGGAACAAAATTCGATGCTCACTTTTACTTTCCAATTTGTTTATTTTTAACAAATCCTGGGGATTCACATTAAACTAGAACTTTTGTATTTAAATCTTTTCTTTAACATGAAAAGTAATATATTAATTAAAAAAAATCAGATTAGGGACAAACAGATTTATAGGCCAAGGGTGTCGATAAAAGGGGGTAATTATCCCCTCCACCCAGAACTAAAGAATTTTTTCAACATCAAGGTTTAAAGTAGGTACATATAGATAACTAAATGTTTTTAACACGTTTTATTTAACCAAAGTGACTCTAAAATTTTATTCGTTGACTCACGGACTAATAGCGCTGGTTTACATAAAATCTCGTGGCACTGATATCTAATATAGTGCCAACATTTATTTTATTGTAACAGAACTTTATAATATTAACACACCAATATATGTACAGTATTGACGCGATACTTGTAGCTTAAACTAATTACTGCAGTTTTTTTGTTACGCAGACAAGTTTTTTTTGTATTAAGTTATTAGGTTAATTTCATTATATGTTAAGAACCAGGGAAACCTAGAGCAAAATAACTTTATATTTATTAATATCACATAAGTATTGTACTTTTATAAACACAGGTTTATTTTAATATATTTTTAAATACAAAGTAAAAAAAGTTTTGATTTCTTTTCTTGATATTTAACTATTTTTACACTAATCTCAATTGAATTTATTACCAATTGCAGAAAATCTTAGCCTAAATCATTTTTTTTAGCTTTTCCTAAAGTTGCTGCTATACTACCCCCCCAGAAAAATTTTTCGACGCTCTTGTTATAGAAGGCAGGCTGACTGAACTTTTATATATGATAAAGCCTTAAATATCAATTTTTTAATATATTTTTTTTTTTGGAATTCTTGTTTCATTTTTTTGACATTGTGATTGATTTTTAATTTCATTAATTTTTTTGTCATTTTAAATTAAAATGATATATTCGAGGGGTCAACCACCAGTGGCAATTGGTGTACAAAAAGGTGGCATTCTGTCATTAATGACGGCATTATTGGCGTTTTTCGGCATCTTTATGCATTAATGATATTAAAGTAGCAGAAACGAGTATTAATAAGCCGTAATATGGTATTAATCAAATGAATCTTAATTTTATTTTATAATAATCAATTCACAATAATGCCTCCAACACTTTAACGTATCCTTAAATTAGAAGCAAGCGAGGTGGCTATGCTATATTGGTTCATTCGTTGTCCTTCAGAAACTTTGTAGTCAGGGCAGCTATTGGTCTATTACTCGTTGGCCCTGGTCGATTGGCATTCTACCGGGAACTGTTCAACGGCTTGTTTTAATAACTAGTAACAAGCATCTATAGTGTCATATATGCGTCATCGATAATTCAGTTATGTCCATCTGTAAAGTGTCTGCAGATCAAAGTAGCACCTAATGAATTACACATGGTCTGTTCTATACAGGGATTTTTTTTTACATTTTTGCAAAATTTATAGATCCTCATGTAAGATATCTTTTGGTAAGATTTGTTTATATTTTAATAATTGTTACACTTATTTTTATATAGTTACGATGTTCTATTGTGGTTTTTCGAAATAAATAGGTACCTACCTAAAGCCGTTTTGACCCAGTGAAATGACAAGCAGGAAAATACTCTAATAATAATCCATAACATCTTAAATACGAGTCTAGATAATGTGCATCTTCAGATAGTAGAATGTCTCTGCATTTCATCATTGGATTACCTAACCACTATTTAGTTGAAGTTAATATATTAAAGCCAATTATTTTGAATATGTATTTAATTTCTTTTTATGACCTTTACCTAATCGATTTTTTTTTGCTACAGTAATTTTTAATCAAAGTATTGGTAATATTGCTAAGTACAATTTCAATAATTGTTTTTTCTGAGTGATTATTGCAAACTTCAAAATAAACTAAAAATTCTTCTTTAAGGATATAAGTATATATATATGAGTTTAGTCAGTAGTAGTAGTATTGTCTGAAATAAAATATAAGAAATCACAATTATTTTGACTACAGAATCTCAAGGATATTGTAGTGCCCCTCTGCTTAGGTTAGTTATGAGATTAACTCTTATATTAACTCTGTAATCAAAAACTATGTATGTATAATTTAAGTTTGTCTCATATTTATAATTGTGATTTTCTTTGCCTGTGTTTTTATTTTCTACTAGACCTGTCTATAATACTCTGTATTTCTAAAGATCAATAAAGATTATTATTATTAAAATGATCATTAACAATAAGGTCTTTATCACATGTCATAGAAGTTTTGCAATAATTGCATTTTAGTCTCTTTAAAAGAATGTGGCTATAATAGCCTCCTAAATAAGTAATCATGGGCATTTTGGGTTTTAAGTTGTTAATATCAGATTTTTTAATAATTGGCCAATGACTTCTTAAATATTTGTAGGCATGAGAACTAATTGTATATATAAAATACCATAGTTGTACATGAATATCGGTATCATTCTTTTAACAAAGTTCTTAACTTTATTTGCTACGAAATAATCTGTAATGCTTCTGCGTTAGCATCGACTACTTTCAATTTTTTCAGCAATTCTGAAACAAAGTTCAGAACTAGATTTATTTGTGATAAATCGTTGCTATTTTTTTCTATCTTGGTCATAATGGGGGTTATTGCCTTGTCGGGCTCTAAAGAAAGAACATTCATCGAACAATCAATGCTATCAATCAAATTTTATAATTCGTCCAAAATACTTGACAAAAAGGGGGTTTTCAGTTTGTCAATTTGTACACTTATTGGTTGTTCATATAAATATGTACTTATTTCTAAATCGGTATTTATTTTAACAGCCCACGTAATTGTAGGCCCAGGAGTATGTTCAATCCTGAAGAGAGTCTTAGAAAGTTTTTCGTCAATCATAAACCACCCTTCCCTTAAATTAAAAGTCTTAAACAAATTACAAAACCCTTCAAAAGAATCATAATTTGTGCGCTGTTTATGCTTTAACATTTCGCACTTGCATTCGTCAATACCCTGCTGAAACTGAATTTCGTCTAGCTACCTTAGCTTTTCTTCCCTGCTCTTTCGATGCGTTATAGTTTTCGATAAGTATTTTGGACAATTAGGAAGTTTAGTTGGTACACTGTTTTCTCTTTCAATCTTGATATATTTAAGTTTACAGAAATGATCTCACCCGTTTTGAAGTCCTGCTGGGATATCTGCCAAATAAAATCTTTTTTTTCAAAATGACACTCACACACTCGGCTGCTATCACTAGGAACAAATACCTCGCGATGAATAGCACTTTGCTATTTTAATCGGCGTTCTTCAGTTTTCGGGAAACGAAACACTCGCACTGTTGGACGTTCGGGTTTTGCAACCGGGCACACAACATCTGTAAGGCATTTTGAAAGGATATAAAACACTTAGAAACGTATTCAAAACCGATTCTTTTCTCTAAATATAACAAAATCAATAATATCGAGTTTATTGACATGAACGTCCATTATCCCGTTTAATATACTGAAGAACAAACGACAGTCACTATTCAGCAGTGTTGCCACAACCACAGCGATTTGATTTACAGTAATAGATTGGTTAGTAAAAAGGTAATAGACTTTCAAAAATACTAACACATCAAAGTTTGCTTAAAATTTATTTGTGCGAAAATCTTTAAAATTGTGCTTATGTTTACTCACGCTAAAACTGGGAACAGGCAGAGCCGACAAAGTTTACCTGGCTTAACTTGGCTCCTAGTTATATGGTAAATAATACATCCAAAATCTAAAAACAGTCGTGTTAAAAAGAGATCGGCACAATTACCAATAACTAGCAGTATTGTAGGCTCAAACAAATACTTGTGGCTACGTTTATAAATGCATCTCTAAAATATATGTAGCTTTTGGATTTTATATTAATAGATTTGGTCTATTAGCTAATAGAGTAATAGATCCTTCACAATAGTCATAAATAAATCTATTAAAATTGTAATAGAATGGCAACCCCGACATTCAGATGTATGGTCCGACGTCACGATCGATTTTACTGTTTCATTTTATTTCATGGGGGATTCAGAATAATTATTATTCTTACTGTTAATTTTAACTCCAAAATAAAAATATAAATTATATGATGAACTATACCTTCGTTAGATGAATTGGCGAGAAGCTATAATATAGTACCTGCAAAGAACCTCGAGCTTTACGCCCGTTTAATGTTGCATGAAGCCTCAATGAAATTCTGATGTAAAATTAAATTAGACATGAATTAATAATAAATTTGAGTATTTATAAACTTTTTACGAAAAAAAAATTTGTTTTCTCAAGTTTCTTAAAATCAGAGTTTTGGCCTAGTTTCACAACGTCGCTTCAACCAAACAAGCTAAAAATGGCTGAATACTAATGTAAAGTGACAACTGCCGAACGGCAAAGAATGGACGTATGACCACGGAACGTGACGTCACTAGAAAATTTCATCTCAGCACCCTGGCCTTGTCTTGTAGGAGATGTTGGTACAGTACCCTCAGTTTTAAAACATAGTCACTGAGGATTCATTCGGGGGACTACGCAAAAAATATTTATTTTTGCAAAATCTATATATATTTTAATGTACAAAATCCTTAATTGACTCACTCACTCATCACGATCCTGCTCAATCTTGCTTGACATATAAAGCTGCATTTTGGCATACTTGCTTCGATAAGAAGAGATTTTTCAAAACTCAAATTCCAAGGGGGTGAAACCACCCTTTAAATATTATAATATTTTTTATTTAAGAATCGGTTAGGTTTTCGGAAATACACGTTGATTTTAGGGCGGAGAGGTTTGATAAGAAAAAATTTTTCAAAACTAAAATTCCAAGGCAGTGAAACCGCCCCTTGAATAAGTATTACAATATATTTTTTAAACGGTTTTTTCGGAAGAACGGAACCCGAGTATTTTATTTAATTTTTTTTTTAAATTTAAAAAAATCATACAGGGAGTTGCCCCGGTTGTTGCAAAAATTGGGTCACTGATTAAACACGATGCTACTCAAACCGCTTTAAGTAAAAAGCTGAATTTTGGTATACCTACAGGTTGATTGTAGGGTGTAGAAATTTGATAAGAAAGGATTTTTCAAAACTCAAATTCAAATAAGGTGAAACCACCCCTTAAATATTATAATATTTTTTACTTAAAAACTGTAGTTTGTATCTATGTATCTAGGTTAAAATAAAATAAAAGTAAAAAAAATTAAAATTTGTTTCGATAAAATCAACAGTTTTATTTATATTTAAATATCTGGATACCACTTTAGGTCTCTGTATATACGTCTCTGGAACTTTAAAAAAAATGTATTCCTATGGCATACTAAGATTGAGACATTACAAAAATTAGTGTTTTAGGAAATAACAAGGGAAATAAGTTAACTATTGTTGTGATAAATAATATTTTCCTTGTTACTCTTTCCATGAAATCAGATGCCATATTTTCCATTAAGGGAGAACTGCACGCAAAAAGTGAAAAATCAGCAACAAGTTCAGAGTAAGATGAAATGGTATCTATGTATTAGAGAAAACTTCCTGCGCGTTCGACTTCAAAAAAATGTGTTATCTATAGGCATTAAATTACATTTCGGTTAAAAATGGGTTCAAAAGGGTTTACGCACTGCAGAAATACAAAGACATGAGTACGATTTACCATTTCAAATTTTGCAGTTACGTAGACAAAGGATCAATGCAAGGCGGTAAAGAGCCATTTTGTGAATAAAACAATTATATGCGATGGCATTTGCGTCAAAAAGTGGTCAAAAAATGGACAAATCGACCTCTATTTTATAATTCTAGTTTTAATCATTTCATAAAAAATCGTATTTAGCGCCCAACTATACATATTTCCCTAATTAAATCACCTTGAAGCTAATAAATATCTCTTACAGCTTTAACATAGTATTGCAGCGGCGGAAGGCTTGCAAATGATCTATAATACTGCGTGCAGTTCCCCCTTAAGGAGTTTTATTAATACCTAAAATAAAATTAAAAAATTTAAAAACCCCGGCATACAAAGACAAAATAACTTATGCTTTAAAAAGTTACAAGTAAAAAACCTAATTTTGATACATATTAATTATATAATTTATTAATAAACAAGTTTGGTTAGGATCAGAGGACAGTCTGAGATGTCTGCAGAACTGGTTTGCTGCAAATAAACTCTCTCTTAATGCAAACAAGACTGCTCAAATGGTTCTAACACTGAAGCAAACCACAGAACTGCAAAGCACATCAGAAATCAAATTCTTAGGTATCTATCTTGACCCTACCTTGAGCTTTCAAACACAGGCAGATTATCTAGCCACAAGATTATCTAAAACAATATTTCTGTTAAGAAATCTCAAAAACCTAGTACCTTTTCCAACACTATTACGAACTTAACATGGACTCTTCCAATCTGTGGCCTGTTACGCAATTATGGTATGGGGCCACTCCTGCCACTCAGAGAGGGTCTTTAAATTGCAGAGGAGGGCTATAAGAACCATATCTAGCTTAGGTTTTCGTGATGATGTAAAACAGAAATTCAAAAACTTAAAAATTTTAACTATACCATCAGGTTTCATATATGAATGTCTTGTTCTCATTCACAGTAACCAAAGTAACCTCCAAACAAATAACCAACTTCATGACCACAATACAAGACATGGTACACACAAAAGACCAGAATTTTTTAGACTAAAAAAATCAGAATTATCTACCAACTACTATGGCATAAAATATTTTAACATATTACCAAACAATATCAAACAATTAAAATCAAATCAATTTAAAACCAATATTAAAAAATTACTCATTTCCAATGCTTCTATAATTTTGAAGAGTTTCTCACTAGTTTCTTTCTAAAGGAAATAAAATCTGAAGCTAAATTTTATATATCATTTGGTGTAAAATATATTAAAAATTCGATAGGTCATAGGTCATTTAAAAAATTATTTACCTAATAGTGGTTTTAGTAATACAAAACAATGAAAACATGTATACTTTAAGATATGACACGCCCACCCGCCCTCGAACTTCCAGTTACTCAAGCAGGTCATCAGTGGCGGCGATAGCGTCTCCCGGTACTCCGGGAAATGCTACCCCGAGAGGAGGCCGTGCACGGGTTCGATATTACGACTACGATCTGGACTACGGCACGGCGGCTGTGCTGGAGGCTAGTGGAAGACATACGGCGAGCCACCGCAGTTATGACGAGTACAGTCAGGGATCGGGAGCTTCACACGAGGATCCCTACGATCCATACGACCATCCCGTGGCTTATTTGCACGATAGTCCTGGACATTTGGACTCGTTAGAGGTGAGTAGACAATATTACGTAATCTTTTTTCTCAATCTGTGTTTATATATGAGGCTTAAAAAAAAATAGTGTATGTATAGAACTTCAGTGTGTGATATTTCATGCTTTGCCTTCAGGTCCGGGTAGTACAGAACATAGTAGACGGCGTGCCTTACGCGCCACATGACATTCGTAACCTGCAAAAAGAACGGGTCCATCTCCTCGAACAGCTGGAGGAGTGTCCTAGCTCAGGCGATGAGTTGATTAGTCCGAAAAAACGCTTAAAGCTGGAGCTACTCGACCCCACGGTCGGTGATGTTATAATCGAAGCGAACCGGGATCACAACAGAAAGGTAAAGGTAATGTAACATAGCAGGGAGTTTCTATGTCCGTTTTTTTGTTTGGTGGTGGAAATGGAAGTGTATTCAGTCAGTTCAACCAAATAGCCTTGGAGTTTTAAAACAATTTTGTTGTACATTTCGGTATTCCAAAAGATCCTTACAGGGCCATCTCCTAATTGTTATAATAATGAAGACGTTAAGTAGCATCATTCAATTACAACTTAGACATTAATAAGAGCCTGCAACATTTTAATCTTGGAGTGGCAACAATTAGCACCTCTTATTAAAGGGAATTAAATTTACAAACCTGCCCTCACTTTTAATATCGTTTTCAAAAAAACACTTAAAAATAATCTATTTTATTTCTATTTTTTAACTATAAATGAAAATGTTCAAGATATGCACTCTTTAATGGGGTTTTGAACATCGAACAAATTCTTTTTAAAATTTGTTATATCATGTTGTGAATTCAAGAATTTTTTTATCATTGTGTCAAGTGTCAAAACTGTAACTCTATATAATAGAACAGAAGGCTAGTTTTATGTGAAGATTGTAAAATTTAAAAATTTTATCAAATCTGTTATTAATACATTTTTTTGTATTTATATAACACTTTGGTACTTTTTTATAAATGTAACAGACTCAGATATTTCATGCATATTCATATATGCAAATTTTAACAGAATCTTAAAAAATAATAATAAAATTAGGCTTATTGGGCTAGGAAGCTTCTCCAGACTGAAAGATGATATAGGTGTTCGGTCTTGGTTTTTTATGACTGATGAACCATCTAAAACCACTTATGACACACTATTCCAGAAGGTATCCATATACACAGAAGTATAGCTTGTTAAATGTAGCATGTAAGCTTCGTAATCGTTGAATGGTGTGTGATGGAAGTGAGAAGGCATTTGGAAGATACAATATGCAATATTCTCACTTCTTTAGGCAATCGTACAGGTCATGCCAAAATGTATCAAGTACCTATATTTTTGTTTAATAGATATATTTCTATAAAATTATATTTAAACATTGGCAAGAGGGTAATTATTGTTTTATTACAGTTCTGAAATTATAAAACATGTTTAAATTTGAAATGATGGTTACCCATTAACTACAATTCGAGTAAAATAACCTAATGCATTTGGATTTTACATAATGTTGGGACCTTCTTATTATTGACTTTGAATTCAATGATATGTCACCTAAGCACATCTTCGTCACAATTATCTAAGTTTGTTTTAGTACAGCATATTTTCCTTCTTTATTTAGTTTGAAAATGACACAAAACTCTCTATTTCTATATTCTGTATGCCATCTCTAAAGTCTCATAATTAATACATTGTAGAATTCCATTTTTCAAAAAAAAATATTTTTTTTATGGTTTTCAGTGGTTTTTTTTTTTATCAAAACAATTTTTTTGGGTTTTGATCTAATTTTCCTCAAAATTCCATTCCAATTCCAAATCCTTTTGAGACACGCCCTTTAAAAGATTTTATATTTAAAAAGGCAATGTTTTGTTGTTGCGTTAAATTTGTAGCTGAGATCTCGGTATCTACTGCCGATAGATCAAAAGAAAATAATATGTGTTTTTAAGAGTTTAATTATGAACCAATTATATTTATTTCATTTTTTAATAGTAATTTAGTGTTAATAGTGACTGAGTGATTCAGTTTAAATTATAGGACCGGAATGTTTGATCTCAATTTAAACACTGCACTTCAATCAAAGCCATTATACCAGAACCGCTCAATATCAGGCTAATTGTTAATTAAATTCGTCAACTGTTTAGAGGGAGTAGCGTATTGTATATTTGCAATTTAAAAGGCGAGAAAAAAATAAGATAAAAAAACTGGTATCAAAGAAAAAAATCAAAGAAAATTTCTGGCACACATGCACTTGAAATCCGTGAGGTGTGGTCTGGGAGAAGAGGTAGTTTTTTGATTATACCTAATATTGTTATTTGATGAAAGTTCCTTAGATTAGTTAATTATGAGGGGTTTGTAAAAAATAGTTTAAAACTTTCAGAATGGAAACAAATATTTGAACGGAGATTAGAAATTTTATAATACATCATTGCTCAGTACTAAAAAAATTTTGCTGAAAGTTAGTTATCTGTGTATCTCAAGGGACTCTACTTATCAAACTCAAAAACTCAACTGCAGGGGTGTTTTCCAGGATTTCGGAATCTTGACACTCTCAGCAGTGTACATATTAGAAAATGTACTGTATCTCAAAAAACATCAACACTTATTTGCTGTTTATGGGGACATGCTACCAGACTTGTGGCAGAGAGTATCTTATTGTGATTTTCTGCAGGCTTCGAAAGTGTCAAGACATGCCGAAATGTATGGCTGCAAAGCATTTTAATACAGTCCCATTACAAATCAGAAAATTGCCTGTTAAAAATTTTAAAAACATTTTAATTTTTTTTTACTTCCTATGTATTTTATACTGCACATGATTTTTTAAGCGGCAATTTTAATTATTTATATTTTAATTTGTATCTAATGTGAATATATTTTATTGATATATAGTAATTGGTTGATTTATGTGTTTATTCTTTATTTGATCTGTGATTGTGTTCATTCGAGGAGTTCATGTTACTGGATAAAGCTAATTGCATATAAAACTGACTTGAACGGTATACTTTGAACATATGTTTTATTGAAAAATCAAACACAAATACATATATAGTACAGTAGGAATGTATATTTATGTATAATACATTATGTAGATAACAAATTTATTGTATATATATGTACATACATATACTTAATCTTTTGTTTTTAGACAAAACGTATCCAATTTTGTTTGATAGATACGTATTTTGTGTGAAAGAATAATTGCACTGACGTAATTTGTATAAAGACTGAATATCCTCAAAGTCAGCATTGTTCCAGACCTCGGTTAATTCGACGAACGGCCTCTGCGTGGGTGATTTTGTCCTTAACCTGAGAAAAACTTGGATGTTGATCATATTCGATTTCTGAATAATCAGGAATTGCAGTACAATTTTCATCATGTTCAACAAAGTCATCTTTATTCCATTCCTCGATATCCGCAGATTCGAAGTCTTGCCCTCTAGCAAATTGATGTTAGCCTCTACAACGCTATTCAGACTTAACAATTCGTGACGAAGTGTTGCCAGGGGTATTTTATCTTCCCGATCGTCATCGCTTTGGCTTTTATATTTTTCAGTTTTTAAATAGCTGGTTCTAGTTTATTCCATGCTCGTGATAAGTTTAACATAGCATCTCGGAGGCTGTACTGTTTGATAATGACATTCATTTCCTTTGATTTATTAGCTACCACCATTGCCAAAAACATAGAGCGATAATGCAGTTTGGTCAACCTAATAACGTTTTGGTGCATGGGTTGAATTAGAGGTGTAACGTTGGGAGGCATATACATAACTTGGATTAGACCATCATTAGATACAAGTTCTTCAACTAGGGGATGACTGGGGGCATTATCCAATAAAAGAAGTGCTTTCTTTGGAAGACCTTGGTTTTTAAGAAACTTTCTCACCTGAAATTAATGTAAACTTTTAGTTTTGAAATATGTATATAGCTATCATAAGAAACTCGCCTACAGAATAAAAATTTCGTTGAACCATTCCTTAAAAATTCCGGCTGTCATCCATGCAGATTGTGAGTTCTTGTAATATACAGGTGTGTAAGAATTCTTAAAACTTCGTACTTTTTTAGCTTTTCCTATTACCAAAGGAGTCAACTTACGCAGTTCAGACGCATTGTACATGCTAGAAACGTTATTCTTTCTTTTGCTGTTTTTCTTCCAGGGGCAGTTTTTTCTTTACTGGATATGTAGGTCTTTCTGGGCAGAAGTTTCCAGTACCGGTTTCGTCAGCGTTGTACTTTTGATTATAATCTAAGTTTAAGTCCTTGATTTTTCCTTCAAGTTTTTGTAAAAATGGTGAAACCAACTCTGGCTTGAGAAAATAGTTTTTTACCAGTTATTGTTAAGAAGCGTATGCCAAATCTTTTTTGGAACTTTTGCAGCCACCCTGAGCTCGCAGAAAATGTAGAATTTCTATCATATAATTTTCTGCGAAAATATTTGGCTTTCTCTTTTAAAATTCAACCACTTATTGGTGCGTTGTCACAAAAACCATTTGTACAAGGCTTTTTCTATTAGCGGATATTCAGAAGGTCTAAGAGATTTTTGTTTACCTGGTTCAGAAAATGTCATGACAACGGTTAAAGTAATTTGGCTTTTTTCTTCTTAGTTGCACATACTGTGGATTTGGCTATTAGTTAAATAATTTACTTTCTTAGTAGACATCGAGCTTGCAGACTTGCTTGGCGAATAAACACTGAATGTGCTTACCAGTAATAATATAATGGCGTCGTTAAACAAAGGCACTAAAACTGCCGACAAAGCGATTGCCGCTTACATCATAATATCTACCAATAATGCCGCCGTTAAACGGTATTTTCTCAATGTTCACGTTATAGAGGCGAGATATTTTTGGCGTTCACGTTTTAGAATAGACTGAATACCAATTTGGCTGTTTACTTTTAGGGATGTTCACGTTATGGGACGTTCACGTTATCGAGACTACTGTAATACCATTTTTAGTCATAGCCTTATATCTCGAGCTCCAATTTTCCAAAGAAACAACAGATTTTTGTTAACCAGTTTTTTTGGAGTCTATATCCAATATGAGTTTTAAAAACAAAAAATATTTAAAGATTGTGAACATAATAAAATAGCACGAAAGGTAATGTAGTCATGAAATAGCTGAAACAAATTGACAGAAATAGGCTCAATATTTTCCTCAACTTAAAAATTACTAATAATAAAAATAAATATAAATAAATATCTCGCTAAAAATATAATATTAATAACTTACACAATTTGGATAATTTCATGGAGCAATTTTAAAGGTGGTTTTACATTTGAAAATTCAAATCAATTTAAGTAATAGAGATACTTAATTGATGAATGACTTACTAGAATTTTATCCTGAGAGTGTCCACTCAACAGAAATTTCAACGACTTGTACAACTAAAAAAACGTTTAATAGAGGGTAAAAACTTACATTTCTTCTATGTTGAGCCATAATCGATTGAATGGGTTGTGTATGCTAATCAAAAAAGAAAAGACCAAAGAAATTTAAAATTTGTGTATAGGCCAAAATTAAACAAAAATAAATTGTTTTTGATATTTAATCCCAATCTTTTGCATCCTTTTTGGGCTTAGAGTTAGGTTGTCATACAATGGTCTTACAGACCAAACTTGTATGCATTTGGCTTATCTCTGTTCTTATAAAGAAAAAAGTTTTTCATGGTTTTAAAAACAGTAACAGTGACAGTCGCACCAAACGTATTTACAAATTATTCGAGTACACTCCCTCCCCCCTTTACAAAATATTCAATTGAACTAAATTTTTGCTCCTTTCTGTAATTCTTTATTATGGATGCCCATGTCCATCCCTTTCGTATGACGACTTACATGCAATTCAGCACGCTTTTGAACATTCTCTAAGTCTTCTATTGGATTTTTTCTTTGGCCTCTCAATCCATGAAGTAAATAATGTTTGCCAAAATTTTACGACTTTGACCACGTAACATTGCGTTTCACCTTCAAAATAAACACCCCATTTTAATGCACAACTTTCGAAACTCAAATGGTGCACATATTATTAAAACACTTCTGTTATGGACTTGTATTTATATTCAGATAATGTAGCCAGTCTGCTACATAGTGAGGGGCCATCCTACATTTGAGAAGTTGATTTAGGCAGACAGATACAAACATATTTGTCGCAATATATATTCGTCTATTTTGGACCCTTTTAGAGTTACAGCTTTAGATAAATGACACCAAATATGTATTTTTGACATGCAAGATCTGCAGGTTTTGCGGATATTGGTGAAACAGATAAGTACGCAATTTTTGGTTGTTCTATTCTTTCACTCAAGGCTAGATTGCGTTTATTTTTGGACTGACTTTTTACAAGTGGTGTCTGTGCTGTCTAACTATCGGTGTTGCTTTTCACTAAACAAGGTTTGGTTTAAAATAATGTGCCAAGAAGAAGCTAGGTAGTTTGTTTATTTCTATATTTAAACAATATATGTGCTATCATAAATGTGGGGCTAAAACAGACTTTTATTTATTTATTAAAAGCCTGTAAATGTTGTGTTAACTAGAAGTGCACTTTTTTAACGGAGTATTATATTTGGGATTTTCAGAAATGTGGGATGCTGATATGGACTTTTTTTTATAGAATTCGTTTTGTATTGGTAATATGCTTCCTTCCACTCAAAATTTGATGTATTTTTTTATATTTCTGTAATCATTTAAAGCAAAAATATAAATAAGTTACCAACCACCTAGGAGAACTTTCGCTCTGAAGATGGGAGACTAGTTCTCTCCTAGAATGGGTTCTGTGATTCATGTTTCAGCAGGATTGGCACAGAGTAGCCGACAGTATCCAGACAATAGGTTAGGGGTTTAGGTCAAAAAGTAGACTGGTCGTCGTGATTGACACTTTGTTAGCTTCTTTGTTGTTTCTAGACTGCAAGTGTCATCACTAATAGATGTCTCCCAAACAGTTTTTTTCTTGTACCACATATAGGCATATCTAAATAAGATGTATGTGCTCTATATGCCCATGCGTGATAAAAGGGTCAAATTATTTGGAGAAATCTACTAATACTTATTATCTTTGCTATACAGACTGTCCTGTTGCTATTTTGAAGCTCTTCAGGAATATTCTAGGTAACTAAATAATCTCTTTTTACATTTGTGATTAGCAAATATAACACTTATTTAGCCTGAGATTGATATTTGTATGGTCTTACGTTGAGCATAGTCCTTTTAAAATTGATATCAAAGAAAATTAACATTACCATTAACACGATAACAAAAAAATAGTGTTGTTTCTCATTCTTGAACTTTTTTTATATATTTCAGGTCATGGAAGTACGGAGGTTATCGGAAACGACGTTAAGGCATCATTCACGGCGACCTTCTGTGGATAACAAGTATGGACATTACGCCCCTCATACAGTTGGTTGCAAACGAAGAAGAACGGGAGGAAGCGATGGTGGAACTAGAGGCGGGACACATTCGCATTATGTAAGTTTAAAACTGGATAAAATTTATTCCATATAAATCATGTTGCCCTGCATCGTGAATCAACAGTAGTGTAGCGTGGCTTTTGATTAAGCTTAGGTTGTATCAAGGGTGCAATCTTTTTTTTTTGTTTTAGGGAAAAACCATTAATTTTATTATTATGACTAACAGATTAGTTTTCCATTTTAAAATATAGCATAACAAAACATAATTTTTATATTTGGTGTATTATCCAAACTGGTAGAAGATACACGGATTTGGATAATAAAGATATTTCTTGATAACCACTGATAATTATTTTACTATATTGTTTGACAATGCTGTACAAACTGCCATTTCTCTTTTTTTCCATGAGCTTCAGTTGTCTTTCTTTTATTTTAAGTTTGTTTTCCAATGACAACCAAATTCCAAGTCTACCGAAATTTTCAGAATTGTCACCAATTGCGCAGACAACTCATCTTCCCGTGTCCAGCCTTGATATCAAATTACAAACTAACAGGAACCAAATAAAAAGTTTACTAATTTAACAAGAACAAAATGGATAGGTGGCATCTTTACAGTCTTGATGGATGCTATGTCAATCAGACTGCATTGTGTAATATTTAAAATATTAACTGGTTATAAACTAAGAGAAGAGACTGTGTCGAAACAGTTGTCATGGTTTAATGTAATATAGTGGAAATTAAAATTATAGAGTTTTATTCAGCATATAATGGATTTCAATGAAGTATTGGCTAACTCAATTGAATTTAATAGAATTTTGTTTACATATTTATATCAATTATGTATTTTACTTGTCTTAACAAGTTAGTTTTGCCATATTTCCTATAATTCAGTCAAATTGCCAGTCAATTCAGGCTTTAATAGATGAAATATTATATATTTTATATTATTCCACAAATATTTCCAATGTTGTTTTGTGGGCCAAGGTTTTTTACATCTTAAATATTTCAGATTATATTATATTTAATCAAAAGAAGGTTTAGTACTCGAATCTACAGGATTGTCTAATGCCATTTAATAAAATGGCTTTAAAAACTTTTCTATAAAAACCATTTTAGAGTTACTTAACTTTATAAAGAAATCCATAGAAAAGATGTGTCCAGTTTAGGGATTATATATGGTAATAGGGAACTTGCATATTTTTTTTATTACATTAATGTATTCCCTTACATATAAAAAGTAAATATCTAGAATATAACGCCTTAGAAATGAATACTTATTTTATAATAAAGTTCTAAAATTTCGCGCGCAAACGGAACATTTCAAACGAAAGCATTTGGCGCCGTGTACCGTTTGACGTCACTACGTACCACTATGGCAACGTCGCCAACGCATGGTTGATGGCAGTATTGGCAGTTTTGTTTCTTTTAACTTTGTGATTTTGTCGTTTAATTTTTATGTTTATTTAAAAGAAAAGGGTGTACTATTACTGAACAAAATAAACTCGAGACTAACACAACTGAAATCACAAAACGCTGTCAATGTCGTCCATTAAGCACAAAGACAAATTTCGTCTGGCGGACGGTTTGACGAATGATGCCTGTTGTTGTTGAACGTTGCACCGTTGTCAGATTTCGCGTATACGTAATGACGTCACGTCCCGTTTTTGGTCGGGTGACGTAATTTGAATTTTGGGGCCGTGGCCTTATAATCTAGTATTTTTTCCTATTTAAAAATTCATGCAAGCTATTATGGAAATATTTATATCTGGGAGAAGTAACATCATTGACACATTTGATTATTAGCATTGGCTGTCTTACTTGTCTTTAATACAAAATGACGGAATAAATACGTAGCAATATCCAATGTATTGACAAGTAATTAAAAAATATGAGGACTGTTGAAAACAAAGTTCGCGTCCGGTACAAGAATGAATACATTTCAATTTCAAGTAATAAATAGTTTAAATTAGGCTAATAAAAGCATCCTAAAAAGGGGTGTTCTATATAATTCAACTTATACATTTTTGCAGACGGATCACTCAGATGGCTCTGAACAAGCCAGTTCTCGGCCTGGCACTCCACTTTGTGATGAAAATCCTGAATTTCCGCCTGGAGAACCTCCGAAACGCACGACTAGGGAGCGCGGGGAGGGTCCTATGTTGCTGCCTCTCCCCAAGTGGGCAGCACAGGTCAGAGGTACTCCTGAATTCCAACGTGGTACAATTTCGGTAGCCAGCATCAAGGGTCAAAAAGAGCACGTCAATCCCCTTGCAAGTCCTCCACCGGCCGCCACAAGCCCTCGTGTATCGCACCATCATACACCCCGACCGCCTAGTCCGTCTCATCATGTTCCCCCACCCGCTTCCCCGCCACCCCGTCCTCCCAGTTTGAGTTCGAACTCCAGCGATAGCGATGGGGTCACTGGAAGCCCATCGTTAGAGGAGAGAATTAAGTAAGATATTTTTTCTTAATAGCATATATATTTAAAAGCAAATAAATCTTGTACTGAGGAGAGCCAAGAAAATTAATAGCATAGGGTATAAACAGTTATTCTTTAAATGTTGTATTTTTTAATACATTCCAATTTTAAATTTATTAATTAAATTTTTGAGATTCTATTGTTCATATTATTATAAATTTTATGCTGAAAACAAGAGATGTATTTTGCAAAAATGAATGGTTATATTAGGAGGGAGATTATCCAATTTAATAATCAATTATTATTACAAAAATAATCGACTCTTCTTAGTTATTTTTTGATTAAAGGATTTTTGTGATTAATAGATTTTTTGGTTACTTGAAATTAATACCAATCATTCAATTTAAAAAAAAATTATATTGATTATTCGATTGTTTCATACATCGTCCAATTAATTTTGTTCAATAAAATGTTTTATTTTTAAACTTAAATTTTTTATCAAAATTTTGGTTAAATGCTTAAATGAATTAAAAATAAAATTTCTATAAAAACTTTTATTAAAAACAATGAATAGAACTTTTTTCAAAAATTCCACACATCCACTTACTTATAATTTTTAGGTTGCCAGATAAAATCGAATTCAGATTTGCTAATTAAAAATTCCTTGGGGTTTTGCTCTTTAATTTTGTTAATTAAGCAAGGTAAGTGATAGGGTAAAGATAAGGGTTCTTAACTGAGGAAATTCATCCAGATGTGTTAAATATTTAAATGTAAGCATCTATGGCAAGTCGCCTGAATGAACCTGTCTAAAGATTGTCTCTAAATACAACACGCTGCTATATTGTCAAGTTTTAACTAAAGTCATCAAAACCAAAAAGAAAATCGCAAGATATTCTTACATAACGGAATTTTTAGAAATTTATAAAATAACCATTTTACATTTTTTGAGGCTCTATTAATCGAAAAATCAGTTATATTGGCCACGTCTTATTTCTATACAAAAACAATTTACATCGTTCATAAAGGATATCGAAATATGTATGTGCTATAGATTGTCAAAATATTGGTAATATTGAGTTATTTTAGAAGATTTACAATTTTTTAAACTTTCTCGCCGTTATCAATTTCAAATACTTTTCTTTCCTGGAATGACTAAGCAAAACAAAGTGAGTAATGGTTTTACATAGTAATTTATTTGATAATACATAGTTTCCTAAGTTTCCTAACTTAATCGTTTTTCCTAAGGTATTTTTATCCTAATGAAATAGCTGTTTTAGCAATTTCTATTACCTTTTCGTATGTTTCTGCAGTTCTTGAAGATTATATTAAAAGATACAATATTAGACTATTTTTTGTACAACATTTTCTGTCGATAGGTCTCTGGATGAAAAGTACGAGAAATGGTCAGGAAGTCGGGCACTGAGTGCAGCTGGTAATGATGCTTTGGCAATGCTGGACGCCAACCGGGAAAAGTTCCGACTCAGACATAAACTTCTGGAAATCCACGATCTTAAAGAAGTACAACCTTCAGAAATAGTTAAATCTGTGATGGCCAAAAGGTCTGTCTTCGATGAGGACCTAAAACGACTCGAGACTGTGGGTGAAAAATACGAACCAAAAGACTTCGGGTTATTTTGGTGAGTATTTTCGTATTTGTTAATGCATAATTTTCTCCAGATATGTATATTCCTTCATAAAAAACCAAATTGTAATTTTTCTTTTAGCCGATTACCCACCATTGGGACATCATCAAGCATATGCGCGATGCCCATAGGTAGCGTTAGTAACGCCTCTCCTTTGACTGTGATGGCACCGGCGTTAAAACTAACTACCTCAGCGACCCCCCAGCTGCCCAAAACACCGACCATGTTATCCCCTAGGTCTACTGGTGAGTTTTTATTGGTCACTAATTGTGTATTATTTCTTAGGTTAGGTTAGGTTATATATTTTCTTTACTTTTAGTTATTATTTTGAATATATTTGATAGTCTGAAGTTATTTAGGTTCTTTAAAAAAAGGGTTCTTGAACAAAATTTGTATTTTATTGGTACTGCCAACCTAGTTGTCAATGTAGTTTACAAACTGGTTATATCCGATTCTTCTAAGAGTTTTTAGATTGTTGAGACAATATAACTTCCCTGTCCTCAACAAAAGACATTTAAGGCCAGTTCATTCAAATATATATAATAACTAAAGGACCAATCATTTTATGCATATTTGTCTGTTTGATGTAGATAATTATAATTGGGAAATTAAAAATAAAAGATTTTTATTTTTTGTTATCAAAATATCCAGAATTTTTAGTGTGGTAAACTAAAAATGCTTACTTTGTATGTAGTAAATAAGATTCAGGGTCTGTACCAAATTAAAATTATTTTGGGACACATTCATTTTTGAAATATAACCATTTGATAGTAGAGTTCTATCTATTTAAACAGTTTATTTGATTCTAAATCATAACATAATTGAATTTTTCATATTTTAGGAACAAGTTTGCCCATCCCAGGTAGCAGAGGTCTTCAATATCCCTTCCCCAGTCATCCACCAATGCAAATGTCACCTGCGCCTACCCCGACCTTGACTCCAACTAGCACTGTCTCCAGCACGACCCTCTCTACTCCTCCTGCCACCACAACAAGTACAAGTATCACTGTGCGGAACTCTAACCTCGGTGAAAACAGACTGAAACCGTCGGCGAACGTTCCCGGTGACTCAAGAACTTCTAGCATTAAAAATCGTAGTGTAGCTCCTATAGTTAGTGATATGTCTAGTGCGATAAAGCCCAAACCCAGTGAGAAAGTGACCATCAGGCGGAATTCAAGCAGTACAAGCCCTAGGGCGGACGTGAAAACGCGACGTAACAGTGATACTAGCGCCAGACGAATAGACGATAATGACAAGTCCAAGAGTGAAGAACAGAAATTAGCAGATAAAGCCAAAGAAGAACTTGAAAAACAAAGGAGGGAACAAGAAGAAAAGGAACGAGTCGAAAAAGAAAGACTTGAAAAAGAGAAGCAGGAAAAGGAAAGGTTGGATCGGGAGAGAAAAGAGAAGGAACGCTTAGAAAGAGAAAGTGAATTGGAGAAACAGAGATTAGAAAAAGAAAGGCTTGAAAAAGAACGAATGCTACGAGAAAAAGAAAAAGCAGAGCGGGAGAAAGAGAACGAACGAGAAAGGCTTCGACAAGAGAAAGAGAAAGCTGCAAAACTAGAAAAGGAGCGTTTGGAAAGAGTCCGACAAGAAAAAGAGAAGCTGGAACGAGACCGGCTAGAAAAAGAGCAACAAGATAGACTTCAGCATGAAAAGGAAGAACAAGAGAAAAAAGAGAGAGAAGAGCGCGAATTTAAAGAAAAGTTACCCAGTGTAACTAAAGAAGATGAACATAAAGAAAGAGAGGAACTAGAGCAAAAGCCAAAAGAAGACGAACATCGTCTTTTGAAGGAAAAAGAGCGAAGGAATAGCGAGGATAGGGGAAGCAATAGAAACAAAGACTCAGACAATCATCACGATCGTAGTAGCAAACATAAAGAAAATCACAGTGATCTTAAACATAAAGAAAACAACAGTCATCACGCTGATAAACAACACCACGAAAAACCAATTACTGTAAAAGGATATAGAGAAGACAAGTCAGTTGTCCAGGAAGACAACATTAAAAAAGACCGTGGCAGTCAGGAAACCGATAATCTGAAAATTGAGATCGAAAGAGATGCTGAGAGAAGGAAAGAGAGTATTAAAGAAAATAGGGATAACAATATTCATGATAAACACAAGCATTTAACTGAAGCCAAAGATAGCAGAGACAGAGCAGTCATAGAAACCCGCCATATGTCTCTGGATCTTGACAACAAAATTTCAAATTTAGATGGTAGTAAGGACCCCAACAGAAGAAAAGAGCGTAACAACAGTTTACCAGTGAATATAGGGCTTAAGAGACGTATGAGTTCCCAAGAATGCCTAGAGCCTGTGGAAGAGGCTAAGAAAATCAAGCTTCATGAGCACAAAAAAGTTTCTGAGCGAAGAGACTCCAAAGACAGCATAAAAAGTGATGATAGATCTAAAAAGTCCAAGCATAGAAATAATTCTTCAACCAACTCACAAGAGAAATTCAACATTGTAAAAGACGCCGAAGAAAGACGAAAAGATAAAGAGAAAGAAAGAGATCGGGAAGAAAGACATAAGCACAAGCATAAGCTTGAGAAACAAAAGTCTAAGAGCAAAAGTAGAGAGAAAGAAAGTAAGGAGATTGACGACATTCCAAGAGAACTCCCAACCCCTGAGGCGTCGGTAAATGACAGAACTTTTTTGGCTAATCTTAATTTGTGCAGCCACGAAGAGATCGAAAAAGAAAAACAAGAGAGGCAAAGGAAGGAAAAGGAACTAATGAAAGAAAAGCGCATCAAAGATGTTGTTGTAGAGTTGGAAAAACGGCCAGATGAGAAAAAGACTGAAGATAAATTAAAAAAAGAGAAACAAGTTTCTTTAGAAGTTAAAGAGCCTTTAAAGTCACCCCAAGATGAGAAGCTGAAACAAGATAAATTTAATAAAAAGGACCGCATTAGAAAAATTACCAATACATCAGACAGCGACTCAGATGAGCCCAAGAAACACTCGATCTTCGACATAGTAGATGATGGTCCACCCTATATCTCTATGTACGATAAGGTCAAGGCAAGAAGTTGTAAGAATATGCAAAAGCAGGAAGAAGAGAAACGACAAGAAAAAATCAAAGCAAAGTTCAGCCAACTTAAACTCAGCAGAGCGAGGCGTGAAGAAAAGAAACGTTCAACCTCGTGGGACGAAGATTCAGACTCAGATAAAGAAGCTGAAATAAAGTCGCGTAGGAGTAGGAAAGTCTTAGATAGCTCAGATGAAAGTCAAGAACACCAAGATTATCAAAGGAAAGATTTGTACAGTGATTCGGACAACTCCTTGCACTTGCGGCCCAAAACAGAGTTCGTTGAAACAACAGATGAAGACATAAAAATGAAGCACCAGATTTTTAAAACCTCAAAGTCAAGAATCGCAAGTGATAGTTCTGATGGAGAGTACCATAAAAACAGAGTGAACAAGATAGGTTCCATTGATTATCACGAAAAAAAATTAAAAGATCTTACATCAGAATTCTTTGGAAATGATACCGAAAATGAATTAGACGTGAAGCCTGAAAAGCTCACGTCTATTAAAAATGAACTAGAGAGGCTTGTGAAAAAAGAAAGGCGAAACAGTAAATTCCCAGAGGGTTTGTCTGCAGAACATCAAAGTTTTGATGTGCTTCACGCCGAACCTTCTGAAGTCAAAATGGATAATTTCAGCAGTAGATCGGTGTTTGATAACACCACAGATGATGAATTGATTGAAATTAAAAAAGACAAATCGGAGAAACGCGAAAAGAAACATAAGAAGAAACTGAAAAAGCAAAAACATTCTGCAAGTAGTGAAGAATCTTCCAAAATAGAGACTGAATCTACCGTAGGAGAACTGCAAGAGAAAAAGCACCATGAAAAGAAAAAAGAGCATTCTAAGAAAGACAAAAAACGAGACAAAACTAAAGAAGGTAAGGATAAATCTAAAAAGTCCAAAAAAGGCAAATCTGAAGAAAAGGGAGAACCCAAGCGGGAAGCAAAAATGGAAAACATCTTTGGATCTTTATCGGAAGATTCTGAGGCGGGCAGTAAGGAACAAAAGCAAGAATTTCTTGTTGATGAAAACGCACAAGCTCCACCAATTTATAATTCTGAGTCAGACAAAGAACAAGAATTTAAAACTGTTGAAGATCGGGATAGAGAAGCTGAACATAAAAGAAAGAAAGAAAAGAAACGAAGGGAAAAGGAAAGAAGACTTCAAGAAGCTGCGGCTGAAGCAGCTGCAGCTGCTGCTAATGAACCACCCAACAGTAACGAAAATAGCATGGACTTAGCTGATATGTGTAAACAGCTAGAGGCGAACATTAAAGATGATACATCCGAGGAGTATAGAACAGAAATCGAGAATTCCAATTTAGAAGCCCCCGATACATTCGTTTTCACGGATCAGGAAATTAAGAAGGACAAAGAAGAACGGAAAGAGGGCAAGGAGAAGAAGAAGAAACGAAAAAGAAGTAAAGACGAAAAGAAGCACCACCATCATCACCATCACCACGAAAAGAATAAAGTTAAGACACCTGAAATTAAGCAGGAAAATGCGGACCCACCTCTTATTGTTAATATTCCGGAAATTAAAGTGGAACCAGAGCTAGAAGAAATGACCCCGTCTACTCCTCTCAGCAGTCAAAGTCAAAGTTTGCCTACTCTTGCAGGAATGCAAAGCCCTACAGACGAAAAAACGCCTCCAGATTTTTCTATATCTCCAAACACTCGTGATATGGTGCCTCTTATTAGCCCAATTCCAAAGACACCTACATCTACGAAAATTAAACGAGAAAAATTCATACCCGGCTTTGGAACCAAAATAGATGAAGTCATACATGAAAATGCAATAAAGTCTATATCTGAGGATGTTGAACCAAGTGTTAAAAGTGAGGAGTCTACTATTAAAGAAGAAATTAATGAAGAACCCGTTCCTGAACCTCTACAAGATAAACCTCGGGTTGTGATATCTCAAGAAGAAACCGAGGATGCTGTAGCTGCTTTATTAGGTGAAAGTTTTGGCAGCAATCAGTTTGAGGAACGCTATGCCGAGGAAATTAACACTACCAATGAAGAAGTTATACCAGAGCTAGTCGAGGAAGAAAATGTTCAAGACGATGAAGAGATGCGTAAAGCCGTACAAAGCCTCGAAGTAGATGGAGAAATTTCCAAACCAGACACTCCTCAGAGTGAACTAGAGTTGCAGATTGATACTGACACTGAAGAACTAGAAGAAGCTTCACAGACTGTTGATCAAGTCTCCAAACCTTCAGAAACTCCACCATTTGCTCAAATTCCAAAAACATCAGATCCGCCAGTGTTTGTTAGTAGCGAAAAAATGTCTAGTTCACCTCCTCTAACTTTTAAATCTTTAAATAGCCCACCATCTTTAACGCTCATTAATCCACCCCCTTCGGTACCTATAACTTCAGACACGAAAATTAATATGGAACAGAAGGAGCCAAAAAATGTTCCCGAGCTGCCTGACCAGCAACCTCAACGAACTGTAATTGCTGAAAATTGGCCTCAAAAAAGAAAAGAGTCGGTCGTTTCTAAAACTGAAGTAACTACAGTTCTCGAAAACAAGTCAGCAGCAGTAATTTTTCCGGTCGTGTCAGCTCCTCCGCTGCTGAAAACGTTTTCTACGCCACCAGCATTAAAGATAAGTGAACCCAACTATCCGCCATTGGCGAAATTGTCGCCTTCCGTTGATCAAAAAATTGTTACAACAGTAAATACAATATCGCAAGCTCCAACTCCTTCAACAGTTGTAGTAAAACAAACACGTCATAACTTACCAGCATGCTCCCCTGTGCAAGTATGTAAACCAGCTACGCCAGAAGGCATGCTCTCTCCTAAATCTTCAGGTAATGTTACATTAAACCGACTTCCAATAACACCAGTGATGGTTACCAAACCGCTTCAAGCAACCACCGTTTATTTACCTCAAGCAAAAATGGCAAGTTCATCGGAACCACCAAAATTAGTTTCTACAGGTGAGCTGCGACAAGAACGCCCTAGAATGATTTTTCAACCATCTAATGTACCACCTTATACATCCTTTACGCCTGGACAACCTGCCAGAATGTTATTGCAGGGAAATATAAAGCATTTACCTCCAAGCGGACTACTTCTCCCAACCAGACATATTAATCCTGCAGTCTATGGACAGTTTGTGGGAACTGTCCCACATACTTCAAGCTATATCCCATTGCCACCTAAAGAAATTCCAAATCAACCTGAAGTGTTAGCTAAGAGTAGTGTACCTGCAAGCGAATCTATTCAACCGTCTGTAGTCGTGGCGAATTCACTTGCTTCCCCCAACACAAATACTATTCGAGCCTCAGCGCCAAATGCTGCAGCGCTGAATGTTCCACAATTAGTGGTAACTAGTACAAAACCTTTATCAGCTGGCTGTACTTTGAGCTCGCTTACACCACGTAGGTCTCCTACCCCTAACCAAATGTTAGTTGTTCAACAATCATCAAGAGAAAGCCCTAAATCTAACCCTTCGAGTGCCGAAAGCTTAAATAGCTTGGTCTGTCGTTCCCCTGATAGACAATCTCCGAAGATAGCACAAATACCCCAAAAGCTTTCCCCACCAGATTCAACTGACAGCTCAACAATTCCTGATAATAGGGCAATTAAAGAACCTTCTCAATTATTTACACCTGTTTTGGAATGCAGAACATCTACTCCCAGTCCAGTTATTGTTGCCAATCCAGAAGTGAAAACTGAAGTTAGTCATCCTCCAAGTCCTTTAAAATTAGCTATTGAAAAAGTAACGGAGGAATTAAACATGTCTCTCGAAAAGAAAGATGAAGTGAAACAGGATGAGAAGGAACAAGAAAACGTTAAAAAAGACTTTAAACAGGATATTAATGTAGATGTTAAACCAGATGTATCCGTTATAGAATCTTCTAAACTTGAAATATCCTCCTTTAATTCTAGTCAGGAAAATACGACTCCAGAAGTAGCTGTTAAACTAGAAATAAATGATCCAAAAGAGTTGGAGATTGCCAATTCAGATCTCATTTCCAAAATATCTATGGACGACCCCCTTGAAAGCAAAGATGATAATGAATTCTGGTCTGCTAAAGATTCTGTAAATATTGACTCAGTAATTAAAACATTAGGTTCTGCAGATGAAATGTCAGATAGCGAAAAACCACCAGAAATAAGTAGAATTCCTAAATCACCACCAAAACAAGAAGAACCTATGAAAAGTCCAGAAAAGAAACTGGAAGAAGTAATTGCCACACACAACAAAAATGAAGAAGATCTCGAGGAGTCAGTTGAAACAGAAGACGAACAGAAAGCCGATATATTGGTCACAAGAAGTAGTACTCGTAGAGGTCGAGGAGGAAGACCTAGGGGTACTTTAAAAGTTGTCAAAACGAGTGTTGAACGTGCTGGTATCCAGACTAGACGTGGTAAACTTAAGGAAGCCCAAATTCAGCCTACCACTCCAAATGTCAAACGCGGGAGAGGTGGAAAAGTACGAATAGAGAGAAAATCGAGCAAATCAGAATCGGATTCTGCAACTAACGATGTTTATGAATTTAGAGAAGACTCGGATGATAGTAATAAAGAACAGCGGCCTAGGTTGGTACTTACCATTAAATCTACCACATCTAGTACTAGCAATGCACAGACAACTGCTATCGTTAAAGAGATAACAAAAGATGGTACTAAAGAAATTGGAAAAGAGATTAAAGAAAATATACAGGCTAAATTAAAAGAGAAGGAAGTGGTTAAAGAACCTCCAGTACTTATTCCTGCTCCATCCTCGGCAGGTGATATCAAGGAAGAATTCACTTCTCCTCAAACAGCGAACACCAGAAAATCCAGACGCTTAGCGGAAAAAGATATTTCTAGAAACACTATCGACGATACTATAGAAGACGTTGTAAAAAATACGCCTTTAACAAGAGCAGCATCGAACCAGCGGAGATCTGGACGTCAGCAAAAGAAAACTCAAGCTGTTGCTCCGGAGATAGACTCTACAAGAAAGAGCCCTAGAGGCCGTAAGCCCTCGCGAAGAGGTTCAGAGTTAGCTGAGAACTCTCCTGCTGAAGATGCAAAAGAGGACAATCCGAAAGGTGTGGAAATTCTTACAACACAACCTCCTCCCATAACTACGTCTCCTAAAAAAACCAAACAGGATGTAGTCGATAATCCAAAAGAACCAAATGCAATTCAGACTGATGCAGCAAGAGAAAAGAAAGTGGATCACTGTAGTTTAAAAACAGCAATGCTTAAACGTTTCAAGGGAGAAATGAAGGCTAACAAGCCAGAACTTACCAATTTAATAGACCCTGTGACTGGTATGCTGATTCCAATGCGCGAATGTGAGGAAGGTAAATATATTCCTTTACCGGGCACTTCACCAGGAGATAAAAAACTTGTTAACATAACACAGGTTGTGTCTGACGAAGGCACGACTCAAGCTAAAACAAGCGAATCTGTGAAAACACAGCCTAGCGTAATCACACAACCTCAGCAGGTCACTATTGTACAACAGTCGGTTCCTAAAGTGCATCCATTGAAAGCCCATGTATTAAGTAGTCAAGCTGCTAAAGCTGTAGTAAGTGAAATGCCACTAACGGTCCAAGTGAAGCCTCCAATCAGCAGTATTACACCAAACTCACAGGTCAAGGAACCCATTTCTCAACTTGCTTCGCCTACTCCTAATATAGTCGTTTCAAAGCCCGGAACTCCAGTGTTGGCTTCTAAAAGTGGTACTACCATCACATCATCTATCCCTACTTCAATCAACTTGCAAACTGGTCGACCACTTTCTCCAAGACCCGGTGCTCCAGTCGCGGAAGTGAAACCGCAAGTGAAGCCTCCAGTATTGTCTCCTAGCCAGCAATTGTTGTTAACCAACCAGAAACATTTGTTGCAAGCCAGAGAACAATTGTCTATGCAGAGTCATATGACCTCAATAACTCCAAAACAAGCGCAGATAATCAATACCCAATTGGCTCATATGAAACAACAAGTCATCATGGGATCTAAAGGAGGATTAACTAAACCTCCTCACGCGTTGCATCCACAACATTTAACTGGAATAGCCAATTCTCCGTTAAGCAAAGGACAAGCGTCAGGAAGGATTGTACAAGGTCCAACTCAGAGTGGTGCCAAAGGAGTGATGGAACCACCGAAGATCGACGTAAATCTTCCTAATATCATAATGGGACGTCCCAATTTGAGTCCTTCAGGACCACAAGGCCGCTTGACAGGTCTGCCAGTTCCCGCTTATGAAGCCAGTTTGGTAAGTGTTTTTTGGTTGTTAATTTGACCATTTCCCCATTTGATATTATTTCTGATAATGTGCATAGGCGCCCACAGGATGTTGTCTGGAGGGGGGGGTCAAAACAAGACTTCTTATAAATATATTATAATAATATATATGTAATATAACATTTGCAATTTTCCAGGGAGGGCAACAAGCACGGCCTTTGCCCCCTCCCCCCTTCAGGCGGCTTTGATGTGTGTGCGACATACTTCTTTCATGGTAGATTTTGAATTATTTTTTCTTAGTGAGCCTATTTGCATAATATCTTTTATCGACCTACGGCAGTGAGATACTGAGGTTAGATAGGTACACCCAAGCTTTTTTGGTGTCATTAGGTCATTGATTGTTTTAAAAAAAATCCTAGAAGTCTCTGTAGTAGTCGATTCAATCTCGAAATTTTCGTGAAAAATAAACTGCTCTTCCCCTCGGATTTTTTTTGTATAAATGTGTTGGTAGGATCAGAAAGAAAGGGAATCAGAAGTTTTTCGAGTACACGACTGGAAGTCATATTTTTTTACTTTTGCAGAAAAATGGCGTTTTTGATAATTTTCTGACAAAACTACCTAACAAAACCTACAAAGCAACAAAAACCCCTTGACAAATTTTCTTCATAATTTTACTCGTATTTAATTAGTTTTGATAAAAACTTGTGAAAATATGCTTCTGATAGTCTCTAATAAGCATACCAAATTTTTGACCTTTGTGTATTATTGTTTTTTATGTTTTGTATTCAAAAGGAAAGCCAAATAGTCACAATATCTTATTTATAAACGAAAAAAAAAATGAATTAATATTTTGTTTTTAAATAATATATTTTCAATAGAAAACATTATAGTTAGTTAAATGAAATAAAATGTATTTTATTTAAGAATAAAATTATCGAGAAAATTATATTAACTAATTCTTTTTTTTCATTTCACATAGATGTTTTTATAGATCTTCATGTTTCAGGGTCCCGAAAATGTTTTCTTTATTTCGTCGGTCTGTTGGCGGCATAGCTACTTAGTCGATTGATTTTGGTAAAAAATTAAGTGTTATATTGAGATGATCTGGTAACCTTTTGGTAAAAATCCAACATGGCGGAAGGAAATGGCGGCCTAGTAAAATGTTAACAAAAATATTAATAAAAATGAAATTATTCAATTTACTTCAAAATTTGCACTAAAATCAAGTTTTACATAGAAATCAACTGGTAAAATATTTAAAAAACAGCCTGAAAAACTACTTATTAGATTGAGTTCAAATTTTGTGCAAGAATTAAATATTATATATGAACAGGTAAAAATTATGGTACGAATGCAAGATGGAGGAATAAAATGGCAATCAACTAAAATGTTTGTAGCCGTGAAAAAAAATCAACCTCCCAGGTTTTACATATCCTTTTTGCGTCCCTAGATGGAAAAAAAAACATATTTTCTCAGTTCTGTCGGTTCGCGGCATAGCTAAGAAACTACTTACCCTATTGACTTCAAATTTTTCTTTCCACAAAATTAAGTGCTACGTAGAACTGGACTGGTAACATTTTGGTCCAAATCTAAGAAAACAAAACAAAATAGCGACCTGATATTTAAAAAATTTGCTTGAAAAAGTATCTATTAGATTTATTTCAAATTTTGTGCATGCATTAAGCGATATAGAGATAAATTGCTAAAATTATGGAAGAAAATGGGGGTCAAATAAAATGTTTAAAAACATCTTAGAGTTCAAATTTTTCACAAATATTAAATTTTATATAGGGATCAAATGATACAAATTCAAAATGATGGAACAAAATGGCGGTCTCAAAAAAGTGTATAAACTAATTATCCAATTTATTTTAAAATTGCATTGTGGTATAGGTATAAACTATTTAGTATGAATCGAATATTGTGGAATAAAAAGGGACCCAGTAAATAAACAATACTTGAAAAGATAGTATATAGTATGTTGATAAATGACTATGGGCGGAACTAAATTGGGTCACACTTCACTCTTCCCAATCAAACAAAAGATTCATAACAAGGCATGTTCCGGGTAAAGGAAATTTACCGAATTTTTTGTTTAAAAATTAGCTTTTTTGGCTATTTGGCTCTGGCAATTGTAGCATTCCTAGTATATTTTTGAAAAAATAGGGATATACAATAACTATTCCACTGAGTATTATTTTTACAGTCATTACAGCTTGGTGATTTCCCTCATTTCTGAAAACTGTTTTCTAAAACCTATATTTAAGTCTGGTGACCGGTGGAGAGTGTCGAAAACTACCGTCTTCGTATTTCTAAGTTGAGTGTTCTGGGTGCAGCTCAACCCTCAGTTGGATAGAGTATTTTCTTACTGGACGTGTACTATGTGTGAGATATGGAAGTGCAGTATCAAACTGTGTCCTTGGGAGTACCTGCTGCAGGGCTCGCACTGTGGCCGAATACTATTTAATTTATTTATAATTGATCTCCACCAATCTATTAAAACAGTAGATTCTTGGCATTTGCAGATGCAGATATTTCGTCCATTCCTCTCGTTTATTAAAAAGTGTTTTATTTCATATTTTACATAACATAATATATTTATGATTTTAGTGTTTCATGTTCATGTTTCTTTTACATTCTTAAGTGATATTCTGGTATATGTTAAAAAATATATAGATATGACCTATTATATTTTCTGCCTTTTCTCTGAGTTTTTCTTAAAGAAATCATATAAGAAATCTTTTTATGAGATTTTATTTCGTCTGACAACACTCTTTTTTTTCATATTCTGGAACATATTTCTATATTCTTTAGAGCATTTACACGATAATTCGAATATGGAACAGAACTTTCCTGATTCCCAGAATATTTTCACATTAGGTCGAAGAGTATTTTCATAATAAAAACTTTTAAATATGCAAAATTTCGTTTCTAAGGACACTGAAGGAAGATTATGTGAAACAAAAAACTACAAAACAATTAAATAGTGCCATAAGAAAAGAGCAGGCTTTGATTAAAATTAAGAGCTAATAAGTGAAAAAGAAACTTTGGAAGAAAACGAAATAGTTTTATAAAGAGATGGAAAAAGTAAACTTTATGAAAACCCCTTAGCTTTGGCTCAAGAGAAATCGAAATATGCACTAAAACAGTATTTTTGTAGAGGCTACTATAACTCAGGTACTATTACATGGGGTAGAGTAAGCAGCTGGGTAAGCAGTACTCAGTGTTCACATCAGAGAAGTAGAATTGATAAAAAAACAATATCATTTTTCGCAAAAATATGTCAACCATGTAAATATATATGTCCCGCTACCGTAGGTCTATAACGAATCTTAATCTGCTGTATATCCTGAAACTCTACCACATTTGAAGTATCCAAAATATTCTGTGGTTTTATACTATGTATGACTAACTGTTTCGCCTTTTTACTAACGCATCAGATGGCAGAAGCGCGAGCATATTATAACAGAAGTAGCCCACCTCCAGCCCACCAAAATTCTCCACATTCTCCAAAGGTGAATCTGCTTTTAAACTAACCGTTTCTAGTGGTTTATGTTTATGTAAATTTTGATTTTCATTTTGTTTTTAAGCATAATGTTTGAACATTTTTTCACAAATATTTTTTTACGTTATTAGCTTTACATGTTTTGTTTTATCATCAATTTGTAGAAGTATAAATTAATGAAAAACCAAAAACCCGACTGCTTAGAACTTGAGTAAGGATATATATTTTGTTTCTCACTACACTCATGCATTTTGCACATCTTGGATATCGTAGAGTAATTAATTAAAAAGTAAAATAAAAATTACTCCTGAATCCCTGAGATATTGGAAAATACAACAACTTGGGACCGAATTGCTTTGGCACTTCGTATATTAATATAGGAAAAGAAATCACAGTTTGCTTTATATATAGTATACAGTTTACAAAAGAAAAAATTAAATATAAAACTACCTTTGAATCCCTCGTACACCGAAAAAAGTATCTACTCCCCTACCTATTTAGTATTCTTATTATAATTGCCTTTATTTGATAAACAAAATTCGGCATTAAATATATTACGTTAGAACTTTACAAAATTTGGACAGCATTCGTGAAAGAATGAAATTTGAATATGTTGTAAGGTTTGATATATAATAAAATAATCTGAAATATAAACTTATTTGTATGTTAAGTTTAGCAGCTAGGGGGCCTTAAATATACGAGGTGGGGCACCCTACATCCGTCAGTCAGCTGGAGACTGACGGTACTTTCGTTTTAAATATTACTGGAGGATGAAATAAAAAGCTATAATTTAAAATTATTTAACATATTTTTTTAATGAAATACACAGCGTTACATATCTGAATTCGCCATTAAAAGTTGGACTGCTTTGTTAAGGGTTACCTCTAACTTCTAGGGTTTTTGAAATATTTTTTTTTTGAAAATATATTTTTTTTTCAAACAGGGAATGACGCCGAAACTAACCAACATAATCGACAATAAACATGCTAGTTTAAGAGGCTTTGATTTATCGGTTTTAAGATCCCCTATCATTCAGTATTATATGGGGTGTACAAAGAGCAGTGTGTAATTTTTACCAATTTCAATCACTAATTACTTTGCTATTTTAAAAAAGACCCCCGGTATATTTTTTCAACAAGATTATATTTACTTCCCTAACAAACTACATTAGGGTTTCTTATACTTAAATGCAATAGTTTTTTATTAATTTGCGTCTTTCTCAGTAGGAGTAGTAATACCATCTATTAATTTATTTGTATCATTATTTATGATAACTTGTTTTTAGTGGCTTAACACAATATACAATTTAAATATCTATTAACATGTATTAGGTGTGCGTATATAATACCTTTTATATAGTTTTTCGGCAAATGGGGCTTTTCTACACTTTAGATGTGAATTTCAAATAATGGCACATACTGGTATCAAGGCTACCTCGAATTTTTCAAATTAAGTATTGAGAATGTTAAAATGCAAAACTGTTGCATTCAGATACAGCAGACCCTAATGTAGTTTGCAAGGGAATTAAATATATATATACTTTCTCTTGGTGAGAAAATATACCGGAAGTATTATTTAAAATAACGTATTAATGATTGAATTCGGGAAAAGTGTACCATTAATTTGTGTACACTTCGTATAATATTGATGACAGGAAACCTTAATACTGATACATCAAAGCCTTTTAAACCAGGAGTTTATTGTTCAGTTGGTTATTTTTGGTGTCATTCATTCTTCATGCTGGTCCGGGTCCAGATGAGTTTTCTAGTATTTTGTTTAAGAACTGTAGCTCTCAGTTGAGTGAATTTTTAGCTAATATGATAATATGATGGAAGAATCGATGCATGAGTAATAAGTATATGATATGTAGAAGCATTCAATAGTTATGACAATACACAAGAAAGGAAGTAAGAAAGATGCTAGTAACTTTCGACCTCTTAGCTTAACTTTCATACCGTGCAAAATTATAGACAAATCTTGAGAGAATCACTTCCTTTACAACCAATAACAGAATAAAGTTTGAAAACCAATATGGCTTCTTGCCCGGCAGGTCAGTCAGTACTGATCTACTACAAAACCTGGATGCAAACCAGAAGCCCTGTAGAAAGCACTTTCTTTGTTGTGTATGATTGGAATAGATTACCAGAGGACACTGCTAATACCCAAACAAAAAAGAGTTCGAAAAACAAATTCGACCAGCCTAATCCATCCTAAAGAGTGAATAAATTATATTATGGGGTGCGTGATATACTTATGTGACATTTTAGTGATGTGTTGTGAAAAAGATGTTAATTAAAAAGCTTAAAAAAACAAAATCTGAAATAAACTACATAAAATGCTGTCTTAAACTACCAGGATAATGTAGCCGCTCGTCTCGGCTGCCAAAGATTATAATAATAATAATAATAACATTAATAAAAAGATACTTAATAAAAATATATTTATTTCTAAAAACCTAGAATTTGGGTATAGGCTCAGCTATAGGTAACTCCTTAACAAAGTTGGCCACACTTAAAAGATAATTCAACTATCCATTAAAGTATTCCATTTCTGTAAGTTTTGTCTGCCACGTATTTTGACGCACCCTGTATATCTTATAATAATTTATACTGCAGGTCTATTCGAGCCGCATATATTGTTAGTTATATTTAAATCGAAAGTGGCGTTTAGAAGCTAGAGACTTCGAAGACGAATTCCATTGGTAAAATGAAAATCGCACTTACACTGCTCGAGTTCTGTCAAACAGTTGTTCTGCTGTGACCCTAGTGCAGTTCGAATGGAGTGTGCAACTATCCTTGAGACCCACCAACGGTCTTTTAATTTGAAAACACGGCAAATCTCGCAAATTTTAAAACTGAACAGATTCTGTTGATATTTTTATTCCAAACATTAAGAGCTACTAGTAGAGAAATAGTAGAAAATAGTAAAGGATTGGTTATTTTTTTAGTTATTAATACTTATCAACATTTTTGAATTTCAAGAATATTAAAATTAAAACTAGAGGTAATGACTTTTGTGTAACAGTGGTGTAATAAATCTTGTATTATTAGTCCAAGATGTAGTAGTTTAAGTTATATGAATTAATTGGTTATAGACAAGTTATTTGACTTTTTTTGTTATGATAAAATGAGTAATATACTCTATAGTGATTTAAAAATAAATGATTTTACGTTACCCTCTCAGTCTGTTATTGTTACAAAACTACTACCATAACACAATTAATGCACTTGAAAGGAGTTTTATAAATATATAAATATTAATTTAAAAAAATAAAATCTTTTCAAAACAGTAACTTTATTTTCACATATTTTATAAACAGTTTTTAATTCACTGACATGGCATCATGAACGTTTCCGGAAACCCTAGTAAAAATGTCAATAAATTGTTTTTTATAGTCGCATATTCCTTATAGCGTTATAGCGGGAATATCTCGGGGAATATCGTGCCTATTGATATAAGTGGACTTAAGTTTCTTTGCAGGTTTTCTTATTTGATTGGATGTACCGTCAGTGCAACCCAATATTCCCGGACACCCAGATAGCTGAAAACAAAAAAAATATCTGTTTGTTGGAGTCTTACCATATTAAACACCGAAGGCTAGAAAAAAGAAGAGCTGCAACTATCTTATTTTCTTTGAAAAAGATAAAGCTTTATTGAATTTGACTTTCAAAATGACTTCTGTAAATTTACATGGCTAGCACTCTGCATTGATTTCTCCATGAACATTGCAGACTTTCTTTATTTAACTTATAACTACAGAATTACAGATTGTTTTACATAGTCACAGCCTATAAGAACAGAGTTCTATTAAATACTTAAATATCTTTTTAAATTCTTCTTAAACATTTTCTTTTTCTGCAATTGAGGCAGGTATTTTGATTCCCTCTGGTATTGCACTATGCTTTTATAGCTCGGTCGTATTGAACCTCTGAGAAACAGCATTAATCGTCGATCTGTTTTCAGCAAACCTAAAACGAAAATAAACCATTATTATAAAATTTTATGAGCACTACATTTATTGATCACAGGACAAAATTAAATACTTGTTAGTACCTTTAGTAAAGTTTTGTTTAAGAACTATATAACTAGTATCCCTTGGAAGCGTTGCCATTTAACTGCTGTATGTAGGCTACTATAGGTATTTTTAGTACAGCATAAATTTAAGTATTTTGTATTTTAACTTACCACCAAAACGAATAAACATGATTTTCGTCAGAAATTGCAGGTCTATATCTCCGTAACTTTCATTTTTTGGGAAATAATCAGAATCTAAACTTTTGGAGTAGCATTTCTGGCCTTTGCTTATTTACTTTATTTTCGTTTCCCGCCAACTGTTCTGATCCATTTGACCCCTTGGAATTCGAGCCGAAAACAACTTGCTCTCGGGGCTATACATGCCGCTCTAGTTTCCCAAAGGAGTAAAAAAATCTGCTCTGAATTGTCCAATGGTTTTCAAAAATTGCACTCGTTTTACCAATATGGAATTCGCTATTAGGTATATGGGATACCCCACCATGTACACGTCATGACCTCTAGAATATATATATATATATATATATATATATATATATATATATATATATATATATATATATATATATATATATATATATATATATATATATATATATATATATATATATATATATATATATATATATATATATATATATATATATATATATATATATATATATATATATATATATATATATATATATATATATATATATATATATATATATATATATATATATATATATATATATATATATATATATATATATATATATATATATATATATATATATTTTGATTCTGAAGTTTCATAATCTGGCCACCACTATCAACCTAATTTTTTTCAATACGAACCTGGATTTTTAGTTTCCGGTTTTGAAAGGAAATTGAATTTGCTACACAACCATGTATTGCACGGATATGGCCAATGACGTTTCCATCCAGAAAATCCATCATCGGGAAATAAAAAAAAATACTTTGTACGGTTTTATCTTAGAAAAATATTGCAGAGTAATTAATAAAAATACATGGTAAATCGATTCAAGTATACCCGTAAGTATTATAATATTATTAGTAAGACGTCTTTCCCAAAGTAGGCTTTGAAAACAATTGAAAAAATCAACAGATATTTATTTTGTGTCAAACTTAGTTTATTATCAGTTTATGACAAATCGAGCCATTTTACAACCAAGTTTTTAAAATGGAGTTCTCAAATGATGAAAAGACAGATATGATATTTGTTTATGCGAGGGCATTTCGTAATGCTACTAACGCGCTTCAAATGTATCAAAATTTGTACTCAGAAAGAAGGATGCCTAATCGCAAAATATTTGCAAGATTAGAAAGAAGAATGCGAGAGCACGGATCCTTTAACAAACCTCAAAAGAGGATTTCCACCGTTACATTGGAAGGTGGAGAGGACGAGATCAACGTGCTAGGTATTTTTTACTTTAATTATACAGAGTAACTATAAGTATATCTGCCGGCGGAGTTGCGTATTTAAGGCAAAAATTCCGCCATTCTGCGGAATTTAGACACCTATAACAATATTTCCGCCCTTAAACCGAAATAATTTTCTAGAAGCGGCGGAAAGAATATGTATATATTTTTAAGATTTTCGCCTTAAGGAGGACTTTCTCATTTTTACTTTACTAATGAAGCTTGTATGAGGGATTTTTGGCGTACTTTTTAACTAATAATAAAAAAATAAAGAAATAAGAGTGGGAGTTGAGAGAAATATTAAACTTATAAGAAGAATTTGGCGCTAAATATATTTGGCAAATGAAAAATGAAAAATACAAAAAATATAGGTACACATTTTAGGGGCGTTTGTAACTATATGGAACATTTTTAGCTTCATTAAATATTTTGCTTCATAATAAAAAATTGTTTCATTAAAAATTATACCTACTTGTACATTGTAAAGGAAGGCGCAAATTTAAAATTAAAATCAACTGAGAGGTGGCCTTTTTTAGTTCATTTGTAAGAAAAGTATTGTTATCCTGAAAAAACTCGAGAGATCATTATGTTCACGTGTCTAGGTCCTCAAAATCCGAACATGTTTTGTATTTCGGTAGTTCTGTTGTTCCGTCTATCGGTTCTTTGATGGCACATATCAAAAACTTTTTAACATAAAATAATCAAATTCTGAGTATTGATAAGCCTTCTTATCACCTCGATACCCTAACTTTGGTTCATTTGTTTGAAATATATACAGAATTTGCTTCTTGAAAAAATTAGGTTCATTTTTTTTCGTTTTTCTTTTCTTGGGTTCCGTTGGCGAATATTCATCAGAGAAATGTATCTTCTATTTTATTCTGTTTTTAGAATGCAACCTATTTATTTCTCTGTGTGCTGATTTGCAAAAGATATGAGTAATACAGACCTAATTAAAAACGGGATGTTTTTAACAACAATGAATCAAGATATTCAGTTAGTGTAAAAATATTTCCTTTTTGTAGTAGTAATTAACGTTATATGGCCGGTATATGACTTCGTTTGTATTTCTCGTACTCTAATAACATCTCACGGGCTTTCATCTTATATTATTTTATTTCATACTGTCGTTATAATATTTTATTAATTAATAAAAACCTAATTCCCAGACGTTGTTTTATCTGTCAAAATGACTATTTACCGGCCATAAAGAGTCTAGCTTTTTACCGGAAAGTAAGAATTAAAAATAATAAATTATGGTAGTGTTATTTTGAATATACCTGTACAATGCAATGACTGTTGCAATCTAAAATAACATATGATATTTTTTTGCGCACTATAGAAATAGATAGAGATGAAAGTAGATTTTGCAACAATGGATGGTTCAATCGTAATATACATTACCGGTGGACTCAAAGCAATGAACATTTCCACCGTGAAACAGCTTTCCAGGAAAAGTTCGGTATCAATGTGTGGCTTGGGATTTTAGACAGAAAACTGGTGGGTCCATTCTTTTTTCAAGAAAATATGACTGATTTTATTTACCTTGACTTTTTATCCACTTCTCTCCAAGATCTTCTAGATAACCTTCCATTAGATATTCTTCTTAATTTTAAATACTTCCAAGATGGTGCTCCCACCCATCGAGACCGTCGATGTGTAAGATATTTAAACAATTTTAAACCCAACAGATGGATTGGTAACAACGGGCCTATAAACTGGCCAGCGCGATCACCTGATATTACCCCAATGGATTTCTCCATATGGGGTATTATTAAAGACAAGGTGTATCGAACTACCCCACAGAATTTAGATGACCTGATTATAAGAATTCGACAGGCATGTAACGAAATTAATCCTAGGATGTTAGAAAATATTCAAAAAAAGGTTATTGTAAATGCACAAAAATGTTTACGAAACAATGGTGGTCATTTCCAACACATATCATAGTTTCGTTTATCGTGAATAGTTTTTCCTTTATTTTCTTTAAATGTTTTAAATTTTATCTTTAAATAAAAATTTGAATCGTTCCTGTTAATTTATTTGAAGATTTTATAGTTTCCGTTTATTAAAACTGAATTTTGTAGTACTTTTGGTTTCACTATTTAACTATATTTTTCTTGTAAAAATGTCAAATATTTGAATTTAGAAAAAGTACAAGAAAAAAGACAGGACCGTACACAGGTAATTTTTTTATTTCCCGATGATGGATTTTCTGGATAGAAACGTAGTGAGCCATATCCATGCAATACATGGTTGTGTAGCAAATTCAATTTCCTTTCAAAACTGGAAACTAAAAATCCAGGTTCGTACTGAAAAAAATTAGGTTGATAGTGGTGGCCAGATTATGAAACTTCAGAATCAAAATTTAAAGATACCGCGTTGTAGAGCGCAAAAAAATATAAAACTTTCCAATTTAAACTTTATCTTTAAAATTAACAGTTTTTGAAATATTCCACTAAATTGATTTAGGCGTTATTTACACATCACACTGTATCACATAAACTAACGGGATTTTAGCAACACAGTAAAAAGATCTTAAATGAGTACTAAAAAAGACAACTTTTCTCTAATTTAACCGAACTCGTAGAACTTACCGTTTCGAAGATAGCAATGGTGGCACACGCTATTTAAGACATCCTGTATATATATATATATATATATATATATATATATATATATATATATATATATATATATATATATATATATATATATATATATATATATATATATATATATATATATTTATATATATATATATATATATTTATATATATATATATATATATATATATATATATATATATATATATATATATATATATATATATATATATATATATATATATATATATATATATATATATATATATATATATATATATATATATATATATATATATATATATATATATATATATATATATATATATATATATATATATATATATATATATATATATATATATATATATATATATATATATATATATATATATATATATATATATATATATATATATATATATATATATATATATATATATATATATATATATATATATATATATATATATATATATATATATATATATATATATATATATATATATATATATATATATATATATATATATATATATATATATATATATATATATATATATATATATATATATATATATATATATATATATATATATATATATATATATATATATATATATATATATATATATATATATATATATAATATACATATATTTATATAATATATATATATATATATATATATATATATATATATATATATATATATATATATGGGAACGTGTATGGGACACTGTTTGTCAACTTTCAACCCATGTTTAAGTTTCTAACTCAGACTTGATTAGTAGTATAACGAAACATTTAGAACAAAAATTGCCTAAATTCTCTTGTTATAAAATAGCTTTTTAATATCATTTACAAAAAGAAAATGAAACGTTTGGACACATTTATTTTAAAAACTAAAATAGCAACAATATCGTTTTGTTGTATTTATTAGTAAAATCCGAATTGGTTTAGTAGTAACTTAATTTTTTTTTGAAAATGAACCATAAATAACATAATTATTTGTATATTTTATTTTAATATACTATCCATACTCGGACCGAGACACAGACCGATAACAGTAGAGCAATTCACAATTTATTAAAAAATGAAATAAAAACATATTGTTGCTATTTTAGTTTTAAAAATAAAAGAAACTACACATTAAAAAATTGAAAAAAACATTTTTTTGAGAAGTTTTAAAAAGTTATATTTTTAAATGCATGTTAGAAATGAATAGATGGTGCCACCTCTAGTTAAATCAGAAGTAAGCGAAACTGTCAAGCTTGGGTTAAAAGTCGACAAATTGTGCTCCAGTCCATGGTCACCCTGTATATATATATATATATATATATATATATATATATATATATATATATATATATATATATATAGAATGAATGAGCTTCTTAGCTTTTAGCGATGATTTATTGAAATATTTTTTTATAGTCGACAAAATGGCATACTACTTTCGCCATTTTGATTTTCTTGGCCAAACATAGCCATATGAGAGTTACAGACGAATCTTTTGAGGTTCCTCTCATGAAAATGGATACATACTTACTTGCATGCGCAGTCGGGTAAAAAAAACGTACAGTGAAAGTATATTGTTTAGTTTATGGGTAAATGTACGATTAAATAATAAAAAAATTGATGATAAAATATATTTCCTAGAAGTCTTAGCTTGATTAATGCAGTTTGTTTTAGCACTCTTATAATTAGACATTATAATTTAGTGGCTGAATTTAATTATACTGAACACAAACTTTTATATATTTGGGTTATTAATCTGAAAATTAGTAACATCTCATCATATTTTAGAATGATGTAAGGAATGTATATCTTGCAATAACAGTGCTAAAAGAAATCTAGTAATATACTGAAATAAGAAAATTATTATAGGACGTCCTAAAATTTGTTTTTCTATTTTTAGGGAGAACCCATAGCTCATTTCCCGCCTGGTACCCATGTAAATCCAGCTGAATTTATGTATCAACAATTTTTAAGACAGCAGCAGCAGCAACAACATTTCCAAAGGTATGTATATTATATTCTAAATATACAAAAATAGAAAAGTTTACATTATGATTTTATGTAAACATAATAGCCCCTTTTGAGAAAATATTGATATTTATATTTTTGTATGTTAGTTAATAAAGGTAATGATGGAAGCCTCAGAAAATTAGGTATTACAGATTCAGTTATTAATTCAACTTTGGAAATTCATCAAGGAAATTAAAACGTATTATAAAATCATAGGCATACATTTATAAGTGTTTTTATGTAAAAAAAAGGTCAATATTTTATAACATAAAAATAATGGTTTTTAATTGTACCTAGTTTTTCATTTTAATAAGTAGTGTGATAAAAGATTTTAAATCAGTAGTTTAATACCAGAGTATAAAACCATATTAAACAATGAATATTAAATATAAAATACTACAGAGTTTTAGTTTTATACGGGCAGTTTGTACCGTTTTAACGCAGATTTTCGTAAAATAAGTGAACGAATTCCTAATTTATTTGCTATTCTTCGGTATTTCTAAATGGTTTGGGTTTTTATTGTAAAGTAAGGCCATAAATAAAGGAAAATGAGGTGAAAAAAATGAAAATGAGAAGGTTACAAAAATGCAAAAACATTGTTGCGAAATTATTTAGGCTATTGATACATATTCAAATTAGAAGTAAAAAATAATGAAGACGAAGAAAAGCACATGAAAGGGGACAGTGAAGGCATCACTAATAATAAACTTGAAAAATATGAAGATTTCTATGAGTAAACGGTAACAAAAGCAAAAATATGTTAAAAATACAAATAGTTTAGTACTTAGTTATGTTGTAAAGTTTATAATAACAGGGTGTTTAGAGTGTTTTACTTTGCTTATTTTTTAAAGTAAGGTGTAGAAAAAATCGTTAATTAGAGAATTATATTAGGGTATAAAACCTAAATTTATAAAATAACATTTTAACATTTTTACCAATAAAAGCCATATTTCTATTTTTGCGTTATAAACACAGAGCCCAGTACATAATTAAAACAAGAGTTCCCAAAGGAAAGACCGTAGAGAACAGGAAGATGTGCTTTTATTAAAAAGTACATAACTTGAATAATTTAAATTTCTTGCGAGGGTCCTTAACGCAATTATTATTTCATAGAAACATTTTTATTTTTTATGCTTAGTGTGCCTTCACATTCGCGTCTTAATGCGATAGTAAAAGAGAGGTTTCTTGAACACGTAAACTATATCCTTTTAAAAAAATCTTTCTTGGACATAGTGTTCACAATATAATATATAATTGATACTTAAAACGATTCTCGAGATATGGAAAATACTGATGGATTGGATGTTGCCAGTCGGGGTATCTCTGAGGATACAACTAAGCAGCATTCCCTGAATTTTTATGACATTCTCCAAGTATTAATAACATATCAATTTTTAAGTATACATTATTTTGACTTTTGAAAACAAAAATAATACTGAAAAATAGGAAAATCTTATGTCTTCTCAGAAAGAATAGGTAAGTGTCACGGTCAAAACAAAAAATCCTACTTAATATCCAGCATGGCTATCCATGGCACAGTTGATAAAAGTAAATAATTGATTTTAGAGTATTTTTCTTAGTAATATTTAATTTTTGAGCTTATTTTTAATCCAATCGCAAAAAAGTTAATAACGTTAGATTCGGAGAAAAATCCGGTCATGGCCACCTAGAAGCAAATTTAAAAATGGCTATAGAAAAATCAAGTATGCGTAAAACGTTTTTAAAATGTCACATTCTGATTCAGAATTGCCTCAGGAATCCAAAAATATAAAAATAAACAGAGTGTTCCTCTAAAAAAATCGAAACTGGAGTCATTTCCGGTGAAACCGGAAAGTGGAAAATATGCGAAAACTATCCTCTTTATGTGCTATTTAACTATACAAAATTTCCTTCTGATACATCAAATAATTTAAAAGTTATGGCCTTAACGTTGCAAAACCAGCTACTAAACAACGCTTGCCAATATGACTGCATCTGACGGAATTATTTGATCTTGATTCGAACAATATGGCTCGCTCCTCGCTGCACTTGCGTTGCCAGTGTGAACGCGCAGTTAAAATACGTGAATCTTTTATGGAACCTCAAACCGAGTTTTTTTAGTTTTAATAGTCGTTTTCCAGCGCACTGTCATTTTATAGCAGTGCTTTAGAAAATATAGCTTTTTCTCTTATAGAACTGCCAGTTTGGAAAAATCCAGAGAAGAGGGTGAAGAAGCGCCGGTAGGTCTTGCATTGTCTGGTAGAGGTGCTGCAGTGCCACACCATTCTCCACATGATAGAGCTACAGGTATGCTAAAGGAAATTTCTATATGAGAACTTAGTAGAGCTCTGTTAGAATAAGTAAATAAGCTTTAAACTTGTCAATAATTATCACTAGCTGAAAATTTTCAAAAATCAAAACAAAGTTCATGTTAGTTGCTAGTTGTATCCCTTTAAAACTAACAAAGTTTTTTTTGGATACTGAAATGCCATATAAAGAGTTTTTGTTTATAATTGTAAATTTTTTTTTGTTTAATTTTCACTTATTAAATATAAGACACAAAAGTCCGCAATTTATATTCAACTTAATAGTAGCAGCGTTTTTCGATATTTAATATTTCTAGAAATTTTGTCTTGTATCTCAATAGTTCTCTCACTAGCCAGACGCGATCGGCAATGGATATATTAATACATTTTGTTTAATGGCTTACGAATAATTCTATAAGTTCGTCATGATCTGAACTTCAAAAAAACCATTTCGTATATTTTACTGTGAAATAGTGTTCAGATTCATCACATTGAATTATTTCTTTTTTGCAGATGCAATAGAGTAAATATTTATTTTAGAGTCATGCATTCAAATAGCTTCTTGTCCCTCTGTTCTAATAATTTTGATTTGAGAAAGTTATAATAGAGAGAAGCTAGAGCTTTACTTATTTTCTTATATAATAGCATTGGAAATGAGTATTTTAAGGTTTGTTTTTTTTTAATATGTTTTTCATTATTAACAACTAGTATACAAATAATTTATTTAGTCATGTGGCTTACTGACATTCGGTTTTAGGCACTGGCATACTTTCACAATTTAGCTAGCCATCCGTAGATTATCATTGTTTTCTGATATAATAATTGCCTTACATTTGGTTTACCAATTTACAGAATCTCCGGCTATAGGACAAGTTTATAACACACTTTCCGCACGTTTACCGCCGTACCATCCAGGTACTCGCTATTTTGATCAGCAGCCTGCGGAACCGCCCCCAGCTCACAGGCCGCTTACCTCACATGATAGAGCGGGACTACCACATATTCCACCATTGGGTCCCGATAGACCATTGGGAGCTCATGGAGCAGCCCATTCTAGTGGACATCTTATTCCTGATAGACCAACGGGTGTTATACCGGAGAGACCCCTTAGTGCTCATTTAGCCAATGAAAGGGCGACGCTGGGTAGTTCGGAGAGGTCTCAGAATTCCTACGGACCTGGTAAGTGTAGTTTTCGTTTTCTACATAGTATTAATGTAAATCCTTATTCAGTGGTTTTTAAATAAAATATTCCTTCAAAAACCCTTTATTTAGAAAATCATCAATAAGGATGAATAATATTTTTTTGTACTGCTTATACGAAAAAATAATAACATTTAGTCATGACCAACTTTAATCAACCGCATGCTGATCGTCAAGTTGATGCTAAGTTTAGAAAATATATATGACAAGCAACGTTTTTGGTATATCATCTATTTATTAACTTGATGATATTAATATGAGCAAACAAGTTATAACCTTTTGAAAATAATTTCCTATTCGAGGGAGGCATCACTTTTAAAACTGCCCAGAATCAGAATTTAATTATGCAAATAATTCAGTTGTCAATTTATTTGTAAATTTTGCAATTTTTTAAACTACGAAAAAGGATATACTCGCCACATATAAAGAAATCCAAAACATGCATTTTTACAGATCATAAGCAGATCTATGCTTATTCTTACAACCATTTTATTCAAATGCAAAATATTAACTAAAAGAGCTCAGTTCAAAATTATTGGTCGCCATGCACATAGTAGGTCTAGCTTTAATGATCAGCAATTCGGATGTTTTTAAAACCTTCGTCTTCCCACATCCCAACAAAAATTACACAGATTCCCAAGTGGGTTTCATTTGGACCCCATAACAAATATGACAGGTATTTAATCTATTACTTACCAGATTAAATATTTTCTAATCCAACATATTTTTAAGTATATTAAGGAGAATATTTATATTAGAAATTATTTTTATTTGTAAGTTCATTTAAAACATTATAATAATAAATCTTAAAAATTCTATTCTAAACTTTATTTTTCACATTGGGTGCACATTATTTTCTTTACATGATCCTCAGATGATCATCTCCACATAAGAAGTTATTGCACTATATACAACCTTGCCTAGATGGATGGTCTTAATTTCGGATACATAAATAGCAACGTCCACTTTTTGGTAGTAGTTTAGCTCTTTCCACTTGGTTTTTGATTGGTTCAAGCTCTGGAATAACATCCTGCATGTACTGCCTCAGTCTGGCTCAAGCGTTCTTCTTTCTTATAACGCCTATTTTATTTTATAAGACCCTCTTTTAAATAAAGCAGAAAATAAGTATATTGCCCTTACTGCTAGATTTTTCGAAGTACATCATAAAATGAAAGCGTTTAGTCCAGAAATATACAGTAATGACCAAAAATTGCCATCGGCTAGCGATTACATACCCTACGAGCAGAATACTGCTTCACCATATTGTCTTGTCACACCTTTTTTGTGGTTATAGTGCAGTATGACATCGGGTTTATTGTTAAATGATTCACATCATCATCATGAATGATGTTCGGTAGAAAGTAAAATAACTGCTTTCCTCTTACTGGGAATATGAGACCATGGCATGATTTTTCGTAAAAGCAAACATGCTATTGATGTCATAATTATATAGGTATTTTTTTATATATATATATATATATATATATATATATTTTTAAATGTGACATGATATTGACCAAGTGCTGAACACATGGTCATCTCTGACGGCACTTACGGATCTTGCCAATATCAAAATAAGGTGACATCCATAAGTGACCCCGAAAATATCACATTCAATCCTCTACGGGTTCGAATTTTTCGTCTTAACTAACAATACAAAAATCGATAAACGAAGTTGTGATATATATGGTCATTTTAGGAATGATACGGTTGGTTCTGGTACTCTTATCGAGACCAAGTTACAACTGGTGGTTAGTGGTCTTCCCAAAACGAGGCTTTTAAATTTCTGAAGTAGAAATATATTCTATAAAGTAGATTCAGTAAACTAAACAAAATAACCTCGATTATTCGAAAAAAAAATACAACATCGTCTTACAACTTGTTATTCTGTGCTAATTTTATCATATATGATATCAATGGGTTCTTGGCAAAACATCTCCAAAACTCAGATTTTACAGAAAACTATTTTTTTTTTAAATAGCAGCTGTATTTTTAAATATACGATCTTTAGAATTTGTAGGAATATTGATGTTTTCTTTAAAAAGCTAAGATATTACAATTATATATAAAATCCTACTACTCTCACAGTAAATTGAACATACGATGTTCTGTCATTATTTTTGAAAAGTTTATATTCGATAGATACACATTCGGAGATACACACTGCGTTTAAAATAATTTTTGCTTCTGCGAAGATTTTGTTACAGTGACCATTAAAATAAGTCAATGCCGAATACTATATTGAAACATAGTATTGGTACAAAGACCTACTTAAATGATGCATCTAAACATGTATAATGTAGCTTTTTCAATAAGCTTATCGCAGGTGAAAGATTACATTGCTAAGTAGTCTAATAAGGTCAAGGTCCTCTCTTTCACCTGGATTTTTTCTGCTTTGTTGTTTATCGGGCTTTTTTTCCATATACACCCGAAAAGAACTACCCTTAAACGAAACAATATCGATAAGAGGGGATAGCTGGTACAAATTATGTCTCCAGAAACACGGCCATTTTCAAATAAGAGCTTCTTGATCGATTCGCCGTGTCTATGTTATAACTTATAACTGTCAGTTGGCCGTTGAAAGTCGATTTGTTTGGTTCAAAATTAACCTTTAAATTTGGACTTTCACATATGATATATATAGTCGTCATTAAATGTCAAATGTTACAAGTGACAGCAATGTATTTTATATGGGTTTTTTGTTCAATGGAACCTTAGATTTTAGGAATTTCATTTCAAGGAGAAATAATCCGTCTGGAACAAAATAACATTATTTTTATCAAAACAATCGATTATTTTGTGGCTGTGAATATTATCTCCAATTTGCTGTTTTTTATCTGATTACCATATCTAAAATAAGCTGAGAAACTAAACATCAAATTAATGGGAATCTTAAACCTACACGAGGTCAAGCTAAATTTAAAAACCGTCAAATGGAAGGTCGGTAACACCTACAAAGACGGACGATTCCAAAAATTCTGCAATTTTAACTGACACATTTCAGCTCCTTGAAAACTATGGAGTATAACGCTTTCAAACGTCCAATTTTCTTTATCCAAGACTTGCTATAATGTAGATAGTGCCGTTGAAGAATAACTTTGGCCTATTGGCCTCTGAATACTTCTTGATGGCTTCCTACCAATTAGAAGTCTTTAAATTTTCTTGAATGTATGCGCGCGTATATAAAAAAACAACTAATCGAAGCCAAGCCAAACAAGAAAATTTAGCATTTGAACCGTTGTTAGATGACTTCTGTATTTTTATAGGCCAAGTATTTGAGAGTTAAGACCGTGACGAAAAAACGGTATGCCGAGTTGGATGCTTAACTAGAAGAAAACAGGAAGTTTTCAAATATAATTTACACGTATTAAAAAGAAAACGGTTCTACTTCTCTACTAATTTGGTCAATTGCCGTATTCTTCAAAGATGTTTAAATTTACTCCAGTTGTAACTTGACATTTATCTGTTTAAGATGAAACATGCGCCAATGGAACAAGTAATTTTTCGAAACGTTACAATTACAAAGTATGACAGTAGTAAGGAAAATATAACTGGCGAACTAAAAATTTAACTTGCCATGACAGTTAGATATTAAGATTATGATTAACGCTTAAACCTTTTTAGTGAATCTGGGGTCTAGAGATTTCAAAATTCTTTCTGATAATCGGGCAAGTTGAATTTATACTTATAACAAAAGATTTTCGGATCCTATTTAAATTTCGATTTTGACTAATGGCTGTTGCAGGTTCTCAAAAGTCGGTTTCTTTATACATTTCCAATATCAGCCTGGTGCGCTTATACAAAGTGGACTTTAGAATAATGAAAGATTTGTTTTTTTGTAAATAGTTTTTTTTATATTAAAGTTTCTTCAGAATTAATTTTCGTTTCTCTTAAAAATACTTATTAATTTAGACTGACTTCGATTCATCGGCTAAAGTAGTCTGGGCTACTCAAAATATTTTACTAATAAATACTTTTATTCACAATCTCCCTAAACTTTTATTTGTTTCAACTGTTACTTGTCATTTAATTGTTTAATTCCTTAACTGTTTAGTTAACAAAGAGTTTTAAGTTTAAGTATTTTCAAGTTAGTTTTAAAACCCGGAAATAGTGCTGCACAGGATATTTTTAGGAAGCCGTTTCTTCCAAAAAAAAATATCAATTTTAAAAAATGTAAGATCTACGCATTCTTACAGTTGATGAACTTGAGACACATGTAGGTACTTCTTCAAGAAACATTGTCTTAAGTGCTATCACTGGCAGGAACAAAAAGTCTAAAAGGTCATTGTAATACCGCCGACCTGTGATCACTCAGAACACTCACATAGCTTCCCATCTGAAACAGACCTTGTAATTCGAATTATAAATTATGGGAAGAGACGATTGAGACAAACATTCCGGTGCCCAGCGCATTCAGCGGACTACGTGACTTTTTGGGTACAAGAAACATGGAAGAACATTTATAGTCATGTGAAAAATGCATTTCGGTATGATATCCCTGGTGGGAAAATTGCTCCTGGTCAAACCGCACAAAAAAAAAATAGAATTTTAAGCTATATAATTGTCAAATAGATAACAATGGGCAATACAACTTTTGTACAATATTGTATGACACATGTGTGTATGCTAAAACAAAACGATTTCCTTGCAACAAGTTAATTTTGTATATATTAATTTCAGAGCGGCCCATTGTAGGTGCAGGTTTAGGAGCCGCGGGTAATCTTATGGGCGCCGTAGCAAAGCATATCGGGATAGATGTCCCAGCAAGTCAACGAGGTATACAAGCCGCAACACCGCCACTGGCTAGTCAAGTACCACCACAGGCAGATAGTCTGTTCATGCTATTAAAGGTAAATTAATTTAATATTATTATTTTTTTATTTTTTTTATTTATCAAGGAGCTTGCAATAAATGACAACATTATAAAATACGGTTAATACTGAACTACAACATTTAAAATAAAAAAAATAAAATAATAATATACATCTCCTTCATTCTGCATAAATTAAACTCATGTTTGTAGGTTTTATAGTTCTTTAATGGTCTTAGCCATCTTTTTTTAACCCATTGTTCTGGTTCAAGAGAAAAATTTAGCCTATAATGTTTTTTGTTTTCAAATTGGTTCTTTGTACTTGTGAATGCTTCTTGTAGTAAAATCTCTTCTAAAACAACCCTGAGTTTTCAATAACATTTTTCTCTTTTAATAACAGTCGTTTTCTTTTACTCTCCTCTTTTATTATTGAATAAATATTTTTGTATTAGAACATGAATTTTCTTTCAGATTTTTAAATACAGTCTAGTGTCACACTTTAGTATAATTGTGTTACCCATAAAAAAGTAATATATTAGTAAAGAGTACGTATATATCGCGTAAATTGTACCGACTTAAACCGATCTACTTCAAAGGGGTTTGAATCAAATCCGTATTGATCGCGTAATATTAGATTGGATGCATGAATCCAAAACTTCAATTGGTTATTGTACAACAAAGAAACAAGCAGTGTAGTAGAAAGAGATGAAAGTAGTTGAAAACGACATTTTTAGAAGAATTTTAACCAAAGCTTTAAAACTGTGGCCATTTTAATTTAATTATCGACGGTAATTAAAACCACTCAAAGGAATAAAAAGAGAACACAAACAAACTCCGACTCCAACAAAAAGTTAGGTTAAGCGAGAAATCTGCTTTAAAACTGTCAAAGTATAATCCAATCCGATGCCAATCCCCATCTTTACCGGGATAAAAATATTATGATCCACTTCAGTTCAGTTGAATCCCAAAAAATGCAGGACTGAATTGAAACGTTCAAATGGATCGAAATGTCAGTTAAATCGCATTGTATATCGCGATTTTCAAGTGGATGGACTACATCAGATCGGTTCAACTGGATGCAATTTACGCGGTACACACGCGATACGCGTACTCACTGATGTTTATTTTGTTGAAATGAACAAAGTTTAAGAGGTTTAGAAAAACAAGTTTAACTTTTTGGCATTTTTAACTGAATTTACAATAGCTATATATGATATTAGTAAACAATGCATTTATTAGGCATGCATTATGAATGCCTTAAGCACAAAAAAATATAACGCGACGAAAAATATAACGAAATCCGGTCAAACGATTTAAAAGTGTAGCCATGAAATCAAGCCGTTTGGCGCAGAGGGCTTGATCGATAAGAATTCTGTACAAAATACTATTGGAAAGTGCCGCCTCTCAAATAATAGCCAAGTTTCTATCAGCCACTGCCGGTTGTTTCTATTTTTTAGGTGATTTGAGGACTAATCTTTTCATCCATACTCTATATGAGATTTATTTGCATTTCATAGAGTAAACGAAAACATTTGGACAAATACAAAAAAGTATGTTTTACATGCCTAAAATCATTTTGTTTAAAAACCGTTTGGAAACAATTTTGCCTTAGGTTTTCGCTTATATTGTTATACAGGGTCGGGCAACAATTTTCCTTAATAAGTTTGTTTTATTTCACAAACCCTATTTTATTTTTTGAAACTTCTGACGCTTGTTATACAAAGTGGTTTAGAAAAAAACAGCTTTAATACATTTATAAATCAACTCTAAATCTAAACTGCTACGCCTGTCGCCTAGAGTGACATTTGGAGAATACCATTCTTAATAGTTCCACCGTAAAAGATAATTATTGTAATTATTAAATATTCTAATTCTTTACGGATTTCCACGGTTTAGGGTAACTAGATGCCAAAAAAAAAGATTGCTCAATTCTGTCGGTCTATCTGTCTGTTCGCGGCATAGCTAAAAAACTACATAACCGATTGATTTCAAATTTTTGGCAAAAAATTACAGCTCGTATGAGGATGACCTGGTAACATTTTGGTAAGAATCCAATACGGCGAAACTAAATGGTGGCCTAGTGAAATTCGAACAAAAATAATAAAACGCTACTTACTCAATTTACCTGAAATTTTGTACCAAGTATTACTTGGGATCAGCTTATTACGAATCCGAGATCGTGGAACAAGTTAATAAAATATTTTAAAAATCAGCCTGAAAAAAATACTTATTAGTTTAATTTCAAATTTTGTGCCAGCTTTAAGTGTGATATAAAGAAAAACAAGTAAAATTATGGTATGAATTTAAAATGGCGGGGGCGGCCAAATAAACTTTTCAAAACATTAACGTAAATAAATTTTCTTGTTCAATTGATTTCAAATTGATGAATCAAAATGGCGGTCTTAAAAAATCAGCGTAAAAAGTACTTATTCAATTTATTCTAAATTATGCTGAAAGATCAAGTGGGGCACGGTAGCACTGGTAAAATATCCAAAGAATGTGCAAATCTATGTGTGAAACTGAAATGGGTCACACTTCTCTATTCCTAATAAAAGGAAATAATCATAATGAGGGAATGATCCTTTTTCATTTAAGCACAAATGTTCAAAGAGATTAATGATTAATATCTCAGAAATAGTGGCGTAGCCAGATGTTAAGGACGGAGGGGGGGGGGCAGGCTAGACTAGGGGCGCCAGAATGAAATAATATTTTTCGAAAACGCCAAGATAGAAATAGTGACGACCTAAAAAAATAGTCACGACATTCTGAAAGCTACCCCATCGATAAGGTTGAGCAAGAACTAGTGAAGACTAAAAACACAACACAAGCTAATCCTTAGATGACACCTACCAGACGACAGCAGTTTTTTGAGGGGGGCGTATGTAAAAGGTGCGGGGGTCAACGGCCCCCTGGCTGCGCCACTGCCAGAAACAGCAAAATAGTTTAAAAACACTAAAATATGTCTATTTTATTTTTGAGAATGAATGAGAAATGTGTTCATAAATTAATTATTAATATCTCATAACGGGCCAAATACTTTGAAAAGCGCTGAACGTGAATATACTACTTTAATTTTTGTTCATATTTTCGATTTTTTTTTAGAATATACAGGGTAATCCAGATGCCTTGTTCAAAAATTTAAATAAACATAGTTTTTAAATGTGTAAAATGAATTTCATCAAAAAATCATCAGATACGTCAATTTTACTTTAATTATTTTGCATGCTTTGGCTTTTTAATTCCCTCGTAAAAGGGGAGTATTGTAATCGTGAAAAAATCATTTTTAGATCTTCACGTTTGAGGGTCCCTAGATGACGAAAAACATGTTTTCTCAATTCCTTAGGTCTGTCTGCCTGACTGCTTGCCTGTCTGTCTGTCTATCTGCCTCTATGAGCACGGCATAGCTAAAAAACTACTAACCCGATTGACTTCAAATTTTGGTCAACAATTAAGGGTCATATGGGGATGACCTAGTAACATTTTGGTAAAAATCCAATATGGCGGCCTAGTGAAATGTTAAAAAAAATTGTTAGTAAAAAACTACTCATCCAATTTATCTCAAATTTTGCAAAAACATTAAGTATTATGTTGGAATCAACTGATAACATTTTGGTACGAATCCAATAAGGCGGAACAGAAGGGCGGCTTTATAAAATATTTAAGGGTTAAGATACAGTAAAAAAAGGTCTGTTTCTAAATTGTCGACGTTTCGCAACTTAATTGTTGAATCCTCAGGATACATATATAGATTCTATATCCTACATGAAACCCATATATTATCAGTCTTTACCTACTCCGTTGTTCCTCATATATTTCCTAGGTATTGTATTTCTAAATGAAATTTTCAGTTTTCGTTAACAATTCTCTTATTGTTATGTTATAATAAAAAAACAAAAGTCAGTCAGTCAAACAGTACACATATATAGATTCTATATCCTGCAGGTACCTCATATTATCAGTCTTTACTTACTCCATTGGTGCGCAGATATTTTCCAGATATTAGGTTTTTAAATGGTTTTCGTTAACCATCTTCTTGTTGTCAGAGTGCTGTATTATTTGGATTTAGGAAATATCTGTGGCCCAGTTCAACATCAGGTAGCAAAATGGCGGTATGTGTCAATATAATATGCCCAAAAGACAAGTATGGCACAAGTGGAAAGAAAATGGTAAAATATTCGTAGGAATCCAATATGATAGAACAAAATGGCGTCCAATAAAATTGAGACAATATATGTAATACATATATAATGTGACTATGTACTGAATTGAATTGTGTCAAACTTCACTATTCCTAAGAAATGAAAAAAAAATCATAACGAGGGAATTTCTGGGTAAAGGAAATTTACCGATAATTTATGAAATGCAGTATAAAAACTGGCTGCGTAGCCAGCTTATAGAGGCGGCATATTGATGTTGCTTACAAAAGTCTGATTTTCGGACATTTTTTCGGATCCTGACTTATTTCGGATTTTTTGCGGACGTTTTGATCAACTTAAATCTAATAACTCTGATAGGTTAATAAATATTCATTTGGATTAAGTTTTTTGAACGCAGAAAAAAAAAACAATTGTACAAAAACCAAACATAGAACACACTATTTCGCTTTATGATACGAGATTAGCCAAGTCGATTCGAGTATCGATTTTCGAGTATATTCGACGTCAAATGACATTTGCACGGTTGGTAACACTGGTGGATTAAACCAGATATTTTACAGATAATCCGTCGACATTTTGAACAGACCCGTCCAACAACACTGCTGTAATCTATCTATGGGTTGACGTTTGCCAGCGCACACATTACGAATATTTAATCAAACAGTATACACTCAACCGGGGGCACCAATTTTGTCTTTTGTTAAGGACTGGATTTTTTTATTATTATAGCGTACTGCACGACTTAAATCAAAATAGTAAAATAAATAAGCAAAAAAAAAACAAATTTTTATTTAAATAATGTGCTAAATAGAACAAAATAAAACAAATCTGGATAAATTAAAATATATTTAGAATAAAATAAGTTAAATTCATCAGTCTATAATATCCAGGTCAATGTATAGGTAACTTTCTGTAACTTGAACTTATCAGGTCGGTCATATTAACAATCCGTGGTCATCAATGTATCCAGAATTTTTGCTTTGCGGATGCTGAATCATAGTGAACGAAGTATCATACAGGGTAAGTCAAAACTAATCTAGTTTGTAAAAAATTATAAACATTCAAATCAATCTGGAACAATTTCCCATATCTAGCTAACATCTCTTTAATACCTTTAATAAATATTTTATTATTCTCAACACTGTTTAAAAAGCTTTATTTTTTTATTTGTTTGTTATAATTAATTTTTTTAAGTACCTATATGTCTTAAATTTTCACAGAGTTTTTTTTTATATTTCATTTTTAAAATACACAATTAAAAAATAGTGTAACTTCTGGCAACAAAGATCTTACTTGTAAAATGTACAAGATGTACCATTTTTGCAGTTTTTGTAAGCATTCTATATTTGTATCTACAAAATGAATACCAACGACTGCCTATGTTCAGAACAATATGTAATAACTAAAATTATAAATGCTATATTACTAATGTTACAGAACTTAGCACATTGTATTTCTGTTCTGATGCATTTATTAAAATAATAAATAAAAAGATAATAGAAATATCACTGTGAGTTCCTAACAATTTAAATTATGTACAAAAAAAAATACAATTCGGCACAGGCACCACGACAGGACTATTTGACTAGTATTACAATTAAAATATTGGCAACGATTTACTGAAATTATTATAATCAAAAATACAATTATATAATAAAGAATGTCTTTTAAAAACTGCAATATCCAGCGGCCAGCGGCTAACATAGTTTTAATGAATATGATTGTGCTCTCGCTCTAGCAGCCGCGAATTTCCCCGAATTAAATAAGTAAGACGGCATACGATCCGGATTTTTCTGGATTTCGCGCGCGTAGAAACGGCGTGAGTGGAAAAGTCGTTGACTGACCGCCAGACACCACACAAATTTGAAAAAATATGCTTGGCTTAATAGTGGCGCTATCTAGAGTGATTTTGTCGTCTAACTAAAAGATGGTCTAATTTCCTCTGAACTTCTGTAGCGTTATATTTTTCTGTGCTTAAACGTAATTTGTTTCTACGGGGCGTGCTGAAAGTGACATTTTGCATATCCATTTCAGTGTCTTTACACACTAGTGCGAAAACTAAAACATTTTTCGTACTAGTGCCTTAAAGTGACACTTTTCACACTAAAATGGGTGTGAAAAATATCGCTTATCGCCCGTTGGTAGAGAAAGTAAATTATAGTACGTCAAGTACACATCAGTTTTCCTGATATTATTTTTTATTATATGGTTTAAGTAACATTTGATTTAAATCTTTGCTTAATTTCAGTATCGTCACTCGATACTGTTTATGTTTTTATCTGGTAATATTGTGAAAAGTGAAAATAGTTAAATTGACAGTTCCTTTATATTTATGGTAACAGATTGATATCCGTTATGTCAATTTTGTTGATGATTTTAAAATGATTCAAATCATTATAAATATTGGAAAATAAAACCTTATTAATGTTATCATTATCTTTTTCAGCAATATCCTCTAATGTGGCAAGGACTTTTAGCTCTCAAAAACGATCAGGCCGCCGTTCAAATGTACTTTGTGTCAGGCAATGATAATGTTGCCAAATGTAGCTTGCCCAAGAATACTGACGGATCCACGCCACCCCTTAGGATATTCCAGAGGATGCGGCTAGAACCATTGCAAGTAGAGGGGGTGGCACGAAAAATGCAGGTTAGTATTATTAAATTAATTCGTAAACATAAAAAATTTAGTCGTAAACATAAAAATAAAGCAATTTTAAATTACCCTTTATTTTCCTTCGCTTCTCCTAGATATAATTACTGTGTAGTTTCCGAATAACCTTCATAGTAATTATATCTTCGGACAAGCTCGGAAAATTATGATTAATCTTCCTTCAGGTAAGTCAATTAATCTTTAAATTTTCTCGTAGATGGAAAAAGAACATTGTATGCTGCTAGCTTTACCTTGCGGACATGATCACATGGACGTACTGAAACAGTCTACCAATTTGACATGGGGTTTCATCACCTATTTACAACAAAAACAAGCTGCCGGCATTGTCAACGTGGCTGCTCCTGGGACAACACATCCGGTAAGTAGTTTATGCCATACCTAAATGTGCAAATCAAAATATTCTTTACCACATCATTTTTGTGAGTGTTTTTTAAAACATATTTTATATCAGACATGAGCTTAACCTAATAAGAGGAAAATTTACCCTCCAAGGAATGTTTGGAATCTTTACGTTTCAGGATCATTAGATGCCGAAAAACTTGTTTTCTCAATTCCGTCGGTTTGTCTGTATATTCGCGGCATAGCTTAAAAATTGCTTATCCGATTTGTTTCAAATTTTGCCCAATAATCAAAATTAAGTGTGAGAGAAGGACAAATTGGTAAAATTTTGTCAACAAAATAGTGCCCTATTTAAATGTTTAGAAAGTCGGTAAAATTCCATTTTCTAGAATAAAAACCTTTTATAATAAAAAAAAATGTCATAATTGATTTTTTATAGATTCTGAAAATAAATGTATACAAAATAAAAACAAAATATATAAAATTAGATCTGGACAAAAAGTCATGGAGATTCAATTTGATATAAATAAATAAATTGTTATTAACGCATGCCCAAAATAATTATTCAAGAGATCAGAGTAAGTAATCCATTGGGTTGCTATGCGACATTTACTCTCCCGCTAACTTTACTGCGTTATGGCGATCGCTATCTAATTTTCGGATATTGCTCGGTTTTGCCCAGACCTCTGTGTATTCCGGGTTGAAAAGTAATAGATGCATATCGTACGAACATTTTACAAAATAAGGTATAATGTTTAAGCTAATTTTGTTTCATTTAAAATATACCTTTGGCAATTGTTTTTGTTAATTTATAATGTGCATTTTTTGGACGGGTCCGTTTACCCTTTTTATAAAACCGCCACTGACTATTATAAATTATGTATGTTATAATGACTGATAACCCATGTATGATTCGATAGTTAAATACATGGATAAATAAGTAAACAATTTAGTCTTAAGTAGCCAATAGATGCAGTTTTGCAATTTTAGAGGAGTAGTAGCCCATTAAATATTAGAATTATATTTTTGCCATTGTAAAAGTATAACTGAAATTAAAGGATTTATAAAAATCACAATCTTGAAATTTTGTTAACAGACGTCCTATATAGACTAAAAAATCGGTAAATTTCCTTTACCCGGAACTTCCCTCATTATAATCTTTTTCCATTTGTTAGGAATAGTGAATTCTGACCCAATTCAGTTCAGTACATAGTCATAGTATATATGTGTTACATATACTGTCTTCGTTTTTATTAAGCGTCATTTTGCTTCATCATATTGGATTCCTACAAATATTTTACCATTTTCTTTCTACCTCTGCCACACTTGACTTTTGGGCATAATTTAAAATAAATTCAATAAGTAGTTTTTGTGTTGGCACATACCGCCATTTTGCTACGTTATGTTGAATAGGTCTGCAGTTATGTCCTAACCCCAAATAATACACCACTCCAACAACAAGAAGATCGTAACTAAAAGCGTTTAGAAACTTAATATCTGGGAAATATCTTCGAACAACGGAGTAAGTAAAGACTGATAATATGGGTTTCGCGCGGGATATAGGATCTGTATATGAGGATGTAACAATAAAGTTGCGAAACGTAGACAATTTAAAATAGTTTTTTGTTTCTTAAATGGATCTTAACCCCAAATAATACACCACCCTAACATAACAATAAGAGTATCGTTAACGCAAACCATAGAAACTAAATATCTGGGAAATATCTGCGGACTAATGGAGTAGGTAAACACTGATAATATGGGGTTCATGCAGGATATAGAATCTACGTGTCCTCAGGATGCGACAATAAAGTTGAAAAACGTCGACTATTTAAAAATAGACTTTTGGTTTTTTTCACTGGATCTTAACCCCAAATAATACACCACTCTAACAAAAATGTTTAACATTCTTCCGTGGTATTGGATTTTTACCAAAATATTACTACGTCATCCCCATATGACCCTTAATTGGTAAAAATTTCATCGGGTAAATAGTATTTAAGCTATGTCGCTAACTGACAGACAGACCGACGGAATTGAAAAAACATGTTTTTTTTCATCTAAGGAGGCTATAATAAGAAGATATATATATACCTGAGGGTGATTTTTTCACTAAAATTTTATTTGGCCGCCTTTTTGTTCGGTCATCTTGAATTACTACCAATATTTTACTAGTTGATCCCTATACCACCAATAGTTATGGCACACAATTTGAAATTATACCTTTAAGTAGTGTTACAGGCATATTGAATTTTTACCAAAACTTGAAGTCAATCTGGTAAGTAGTCTTTAAGCTGTGCCGCGAAGTCACAGACATACTGACAGATCGTCAGACGGACTGACGGACTTGATAAAACATATTTTTAGCATATAGCGACGCTAAAACGTAAAGATGTGTAAAATCTGAGAAGATTATTTTTCACGATTACAAATATTTTATTTGACCGCCATTTTGTTCGGCCATCTTCAATTCGTACCACTATTGTACTAGTTAATCCCTATATCACAGTTAGTTATGACACACAATTTGAAATCAAAGCATTAAGCAGTTTTATCAGGCTGAATTTTTAAGTATTTTATTAATAAAAACATTTCACTAGGCTGCAACTTTGCAATATTGTTTCGCCATTTTGGATTTTTGAGAAAATGTTACCAGGTCATCCTCATATGACCCTTAATTTTTGGCCAATATTTGAAGTCAATCAGTTAAGTAGTTTTTAGCTAAGCCGCGAACAGACAGACAAACCGACGGAATTGAGAAAACATGTTTTTCGTTATCTAAGCACCCATAAACGTGAAGATCTGAAAAAATCTCGGAGAGTGAATTTTTCACGATTACAATACCTCTCTTTTACGAAGGAAGTAAAAACAATTTTTTGGGAATATTTTATTTTTACTTTTTAATATATTTGAAACCGGCAACAAACTGGCGGGAAAACGAATGGTAGTTGAGTGTCTTTTTTATTAAAAAAAATTTAGTAAAATCTAAAACATTCAAATAGGATCAACCTGCAGCTATGGTAATAATGAAGTGACGAACATATATATATATATATATTTTTTTTTTTGATTGGTAAAAATGAAATTTCAAATTTTTACAAGAATCATATGTTTTCTACTCCTTATATTTTCACTAAAATACGTTATAATTACGTCAAATTCTCAAAAATATTTGAAAGCCCCATCTCGATATTTTTATTTACTTTGGAGAAATATGTGTTCAAAATTGCCTTTCGAAATCGAATTGGGCAAACCTATTGTCCGGCAGGGTATACATGCAATAGTAAAAGGAAGTTCAAATTATACGGCGACTGTCCAAAAAGTTATAGGGATTTTAAAGTGGTCGTTTTTAGTTCTGACTAGTATTTGTTAGCATAGAACTGTCTCGATATTGCAGTTACGTGTTATATTACTAATACATAATTTTTGTTTTAGCCGGCGTATGTTGTCCACATATTCCCATCTTGTGATTTTGTAAATGAAAACTTACGGAGGATAGCACCGAGCCTTCTGGAAAGAGTGGCCGACATCGCCCACCTTCTTATAGTTATAACTACAGTATAGAGCTCAGTGGGAATTTTTATGGTAACTACTTGTGAAAAATGTGTCATTGCTAGTCATATTTGAGGAATTTTAGTTTAGAGATTGGACCAAGAACGGTCCCTGCAAGAAAATGTTTCAGGATAAAAAAACTTCCCGAAAGTGTCTACCTGGTAATGATAGCCCTAATTAAGGCAAATATGTGAGGTGTCAATAAAATCAAGGCATCTTGGAATTGGAAATTTCAAGAATCATATTTAATAATCTATAAGAGGGACTCTGTAACAGCATTTTGTTGTTGCAGAACATCAGGGCAACATATAGCAGGTTAGTCCCAAAAACTATTTTTGTTTATTGTTTATTTCATCTATTAAGAGAGAAAAATTTTGGTTATTAGTATATTAATGCTTTTGGTGTTGTTTGGGACTACCGTATGATGAACATTTTATGTTATTTAACTATAATGTTGGGTCTTATCCACAGGAATAAAACTTGAACGAAGAGTGTCTATTAATATTATATTACCCTAAATATGCCGTTTTAAAGAAAGAACATTTAACAATGTAATATGTATAATAATAATAAAAAATAAAACACTATACTTAACTATTTAAAAAGTTTCACTGTGATTTCTAAAGATGCGTTACTATATTATAAAAATGTTTTAAAAAGCTAAAAAAAAATAATTTACCTACATAAGAGATCTCATATTTGAACTTAGTTTTGTAATAAAGAGTTTTTCTTTGTTTAGAAGATCTTTATTTTCATATTCGCGTCTTTTGTATTTTTTGTATTCCTTTTTAGAAGTTTGGTATAAGAGATATTTCTTTGCTGATAATGAGTAAGAATTAATTTTGTTTTTAAAAATTCTTTATGATTTAGTTAATTACCTATATTTCCTTTTTGTACCAATTTTTTACCAACTTCCATTTATTATTGATGAAAATTAAGTTTAATGACAAATAAAGTTCATAGTGTGTGATTTAATTTATTTTTTACCTTGGACTGTTTTTAAACTAATGAAAACTTGTACTGGGTAACATCATGTAAAGTACCAATCCCTGAAACTTTCTTTGTATGTCATTCTAAACGAAATCGTGGTAGTAAGGGAAATTTCTTCCTTTCCGAATCTGTGTGGTAACTTATAGTATAGTTGAAGATCTAGAGAAGGCAATCAGAGGTGACTTTTTAACTGAATGTCCTGTACTAATTCGATATATGTTGTTATATAACTGTTTTAAACTCTGTGGTGGCTTCTATAATTTTTACATAGTAATCATCAAGAATTATTCGTGAGTCCTATTTAAAAGTCCATTGAAATTAATGCCGGTTTACTATTCCCAAAAATTGACTAATATGAAGGACGTTTCATTTAATTAAATTATATTTTTTGTGTCTTCACTTGTATATAGATACAGATTCGGACAGGAGAGAAAAAAATTAAAACTCTTTTTTTCCTTAGATATATAAATCGTAAAGTTAATAGATACTTTATATGGTGTCACCAGGTATATCGCAAAATATTTTAATCATGAATTAATTAGGTATTAAATTAAATATTTTTCAGAAATTAAAAAAAAAACTTTTTCTTATCTGAATGTTACTATGATTTTCACCGAAACTGTTACGAAGAGAATAATTATACTTACAACCTGAAAAAAACGTAGCTAATCAGATTAATATAATGGTTGGCACAATTCCGTCGCTCTTTACTGTTCATTAAATAAAAAAGTTTAAATACTTGCCATTAAGAAATTAAGTGTATGTTTTAATTTGATTTTAAAAAGAAAAGACAATTTTTGTGATGCATGGAATATCTCTTTTACCAGCTCAACTTGTGTACTATCCTTACAATATTTGTAAAGATGGAACACCAGTGTCTTGTAATATTGAGTTTTTTTTTTGTTTAAATGTGGGGTTAGGTTGTTTAAAAGTTTATTTTTATATATGCTTCTTGTTGTTAATTTATTTATTATAGTCATAAAAAAATATTTTTTCCTTGTTGCTGATGATCTGAATAAAGTGATGGTGTAATTTTTTCATTTGACTTTTAGGTAAAAATTTTTATTAATAAAAAAAAGTTAAAAAAAAATAATTTAAACTGTTATCTTAAAAGATGTTTAAGTTCTTCTCAAAATTCAACACTCTCATCTATTATTATGGTTTCATAATTTTGTTATATATAAAAAATATAAGATAAAATAAGATATATTACACTAAGTAAAAAAAATTGCTGAAAACTTTTACTATATTTAAGAAAACAAACTTATGACATGTTTTGCCAACACTGTGTCTTCATCAGATGATGAAAACACTTAGATGATATAAGTTCTATTTGTATGTACCATCCAATGAAGACACAGTGTTGGTGAAACATTTCATGAATTTGTTTTTTTTAATTAGTGCCATATATCGTATCCTTTGTTCTCAGCGAGCATCGTAATTTGTATTTTTGCTATTATCTGGGAACTAAAAACTACTTATTAAAAAAAAACACCTTCACTTTTTCATTTCTTTTCCACAAGTAGCGCTCGTTTTTCCTTGCCTGAGTAGAATATACTTTTTTTTGTTATTTTTTGGTTTTATATCGAGGTAAAACGTGCGCAGAAATAAATAAATACATATAACTTTAGAATGTAACATATGCAGCTTAACCCTTATGAGTTCTACAGGCTGTAAAACGTTTAAAATTTAATGTTACCCCTCTTTAAGGTAGTCTTGAAAATATTAGAATTTCAGGCTGAATTTTTTTTGGTTCTCCTGAAAACTGCATCAAATTTTGGGTAAAAGCAACATTGTTGTATTATCATTGAAAAAAAAAGGCATATACTTTCGCAGATTGTAATATTTACGTATTGGCAGTCAGGTCAGCATTATTTGATAGGTTAGGTTTACAAGACTAGTTGATTACAGGCCGATGTTTAATCGTACTATTTTTAAAATGCAAGCATATTATAATTATATCTTTATATTATATTCTTTATTTAAAAAATAACTTTTATAAAATACTAAAAATTATTTGAGCTGAACAGCGTTAGGTTTTTGGTCAATATTAAAATTAACCAATAGTATTTAATAAGTAGTTTTTCAAATTATTTGATAATTTCTTCATTTATCAATATATTATTTTCATTCAGTTCTAAAGGCAAAATGCGTACACTATTTTGTGCTTTATAGCTCCATTTAGGATCTCATATATTGTACTTTTTTAAAGTTGTCTTTTACAATGATAAATTGATGATAAATTTACCCGAAATTTGTCACTGTCTTCAGAAAGTAACATTTTTTACAAACAAGGCATTCATCTTGAAATAATCTAAACAATGCAGAACTATAGAAAATATAAAGATTTTGTAGCATATATATATATTAGTTGTATGAATCCCATTTTTTTTTATTTACACGTTGTAAAATACTTGTGAATAGGTAGAGTTAGTTTCGTTTATTTATATATATAAGGTTTAATTTTTGAGTTTACTTGTTAAGAGTTTTCTGTACAGTGTATTTAGGCTGTAAGTATAACTATAGCGAGCGTTACAAAATACTATAATAGGGAAAATTGTGATGTCTATACTACTGTGTAAATTTTGTACATATACAAAAAATACTGTGTATTGTGAGTATACATTATTATAACTATTACGATAAATATTTTGTCGTTTTATTCGTACTCTAGTTCTAAAAAAAATATACTGGTAACTGGCATCAACTTTGGAATTTTAAATGGGACATCCTGTAGTTTTTTTTATTTTTAGATTCTGCGAAACAATCAAAGTTTTTTTTTGTATCGGATGTTTTACATTTCTCTTACCGTTTCTTGAATATTAATTATTTTGTTTTTTTTTACCAAAACTGTATAATTAAAACTTCAATATTCTCCTTCAATATATCTCCAGATGTCAAACCAACGTACTATCGCCCCCTATACATATTCACTCGCCGTGAATATAAAACATTTATAATATACGCATTTGAATAACTATTATTCTCCATTTTCGCTGACTGCATCCGACATAAACTAAAAAGTGAGACATGTCATGCCATCATCATTAAGTGTTGCAGTTGTTACATCATAACACACTTGACCTTTTAGATCTTCAATGTCTTGTCCAATATTAATAGTATTTATTCATAAAATCGCTTATAAATCCAAAGGGGTTCAAATTAGGTATAGGAACACCTTATATGAAAAAAAATTAATTTGTCCACTCTATTCAACGCTTCAACAATATACAGGGTGTATAGAGTATATTAATAGAGGAAGTCGGCTGTAGCTCGAGAACAGTTAGTGGCAGAACTTGTAAGTGGCTGTAAATTATTTTCAAGTTCCAAAAATTGACTGCTTGAGGCGTAAAAGCAACACAAAAGTGTAAATGCCAATTTTCTCTTAAATTTCTATAATTGAGGTATTTTGAAAATATAAGCATTGTATATTTAACCAATTACGCACTTTATTGCTTAATACCATTTTTGTCGATTTTCAAAAATAAAGTGGTCGGTGAATTGAATAGTGAAATAAAAAATCCAGATCCACATTTAAATTAAGAAAGTTGATGATGGTCTCTCGAATCCGAAACGTTACATTGGAAAAATAACCTTGCTGTTTTGAGGTGAAGAAAATGACAATGACAAAGTGCAAATTATTTTCATCTCGTAAAATTTTAGGAAAACCAAAAAACTGAAAAAAGACAAGGCTCTCAATATTTACATCAGGAATGTTTCATTAACGTTATATTTATATCAGAAAACCTTATTTTCTTGGGTCAAGTAAAACAAATTTTTCATATCAAGCCAACATTTCGCTAATTGTGTTGAGCTTTCTCAAGACTTTATTGAGGCTTCCTTGATCTAAAAAAGGTATTTTTTTTATTAAAACAAAAAACAGGAAAAATTTATACAAAGACACAAACATTATATACATACTAAAAACATTAAAAGGTTTAAGCATTTAAAATTGTCATATTAATAATACTAAAACCTAAAACATAATTTTTTATTTTTGTCAAAGGCAAACCCTTAGTGATACTGATTACATAATATCATAATAAATAATATAATAGTTTGGTAAACAAAATGTTTAGTTTTGACAAAACACACATATTTAAAACACACCTATCCATTAAATATTCAATTTTATGGTAGGCGCCATGGATAAGCACTTTACATGTTTTGTAAATGATATTAGGACTAATCGGGTTTGGAGTCTTTCGGTTATCTTTTTTTTTTGTAATAAAAACGGTAGAATCTATGAGATGCTTAGCTAGCTAGGAAAATAAATATTTTTATAGATATACTATATACTATTAATTTTTGTTTAAAATGTATACAGGGAAAAGAATTTTGAATTTGAAATGCTCTCTGATTATTTAATTAGGTGGAAATATATTTGACTTAAACCACAAATATCCTTTTTATCATTAACTGCTTCATTCTCTTGTTTTGTCTCTATCATTTCTTTAAATGTTAATTTATGATAATTCCTATCTTGTGCTAAAATCTCGGTTGCACAGAAATTGAACTTATGTTTTGTTGTTTGTTCATGCACTAGAAGCATTTTTAGTATACTTATAGCCTTTAATCCTGTTTTCTAAGCATTGTGTTCTCATTCCGATATATTTTTTTGTGGTACTCTACTTTTTAATGGGGTATAAAGAGAATTTAATAAATTATGCATTTCAATTTTTCTGGTAAGCTATTGGTGTAAAGTAGTGCCACGTACTTCTTTATAATGATTATATATTAACGTTTGTTTAACTTTTTCCAGAGTCGGTATTCTGGAAATAAAAGATTTCATGATGGCAAATATGTATTAGGGTAATTTTAGAGCATATTTGTAAAAAAAAAACATTAACTTTGTTTTTAGTTTTTTAGATAACGGGTGGTACACATTTGTACCAGAGAACGTTCCCGCATTTAAAAACTGTAAAGTGTGCACTGGTACATTTGCGTACCACATTTTAATACTTGCATTAATTGACTTTAAAAATATAAAATGAATGCAAATATTACTATATATTTTCTAAATAAAAAAATACACCAATTTAGATTTAAAACAATACCTAAAAGAAAAAATGGAACATATTGCCAAGTAAAACTTGGAGAAACTCTTAGAAATCGGTTATAAAACTACTGGAGTAAATACAAAAGTATTATCTATTCCTAAAACTAAAAAAAAAAACTTGAACATCTATAATACGAAACTAGCAATATATAATGAAATCTGCAACTTTTATGATGAGAAATGAAAGGGTAGAAAACATTCTAAACATAGAGCAACATTACACCCCAAGCAAATAATATTGGACCTTTGTTGTTTCAAAGTACTGTAGTGACAAGACAAGACCTTCTTGGTGTGCTTTTGGCGGGTTAGTGTTTTCCCACATTATTCAATATAGTAGCGTTATGTAATGTGGCCCTTCCGTCAGGGTTATTGCGGTAACGACTGCGTTCGAGTTCTACCCATGGCCCAGGCTTTGACCTTTCTGAATATGATCCTATAAGCTTAGATGCTAAAATTGATCTAAATTTGAGATGGGTAATTAGTTTTTGATAGTTCGAAATTTGTTGAGTTGTTTTAAACAAAATGTAACTACATGAGTGTAGGCAGTAATAAAAGATTCTCAACCACCAGCACCTACTTTTCCACAAAATATTTTACATAGAAAGAAGCTGATCAAAATAATCCATGTCATCCATATATTTTTTGTAAGAGGAGATACTTTTTGGACACCCTACAAGTTTTCTAGTTCCATCTTTCTTAGCTTTAAGTACCTGGGCAGATGCTAGTGTTGTTTTGATGATGGATGGCTTGTTATATTGGGAAATTTTTATTTGTTAGATTTGGAAAATCAGAGTTTATGGTTTGTTTGTTAAAGTTATAGCCCGTAGTTATTGTAAGACCTTTAGGAGAAGAAAGAGGTGGGCTACTTTTTCTTTCCATGGCCTCTGGGTTACCTGTGTACTCAGCGAAAGGAGTATTAATACTTTGCATTTGGTTAGTTAAGGTATTTGGGTTAAGTTTTTTCAAAATATACATTCTTGTGCAATTGCAACTAAAACGTAGTTAGGAAGTTTGAGAATTTTTAATGGTTCACCCTGTAACTTTAGCTTTAATATTTGGATTAAACAACAGATCATTTAATTTAATTAAGTTTGGTGCCTCTAGGGTACCACTATCAAATTTGTTACTTTTATTTAATGTTTTATATTCAGTGCCGTATTCGGCAAACACTAAAGATTGCTGACTAAATGATTTATAGCTTGAAGAGCTTTGTAAGTTTTTATTGAGTTCCAAAGAACTGTCATTAAAAATTTGACGCTGAGGACAGCGACGTCGACTGACCAGTAAATTAGGCAAATTCATAGAGTTAATTTTATCATGTAATTACATGAAGTGCCAACATGATTTGTTAAATTTTCCTTTTTGGAGTAGCCATTGGCTATTTCTATTAAGCTATTACTTTCTGTTTTTATGTTCTCACCTTCATAAGGTAGGTTTCTAAGACTACTTAGTTCGTTCTTATTGCTAAGGATACTAAGATTAACTACATCATGCTCGTTTTTCAAGTTAGTAATACTCAAGGGAATATTTTTTATGAGGGTATTATTTATTAGGGCTAACCATTTACCTGGCAGCCCTCTGGAAAGTGGGCACCCGCCTCAAAGAAAGTTGTGAGTCCCATGGACTCTAAGGGGGAGGAAAAGTCGCTGGGCGTGAATTTAGCCATATTTATTGGAAAACAGAGCCTGAAGGTGGTTTCTGGCCAAATATGCTATTTAATAACTATTTTTATTTTTTACCAAATTTAGCAACTGTCAAACAAGTTCTGAGAGTAGCGACGGGAAGGTATTACGTTACGGGGGAAAGTAGGGGAGAACCTCCTACAGTGGCCAGTCTTTAACAGTGGCCATATCTTTGTAATATAATAAATTCACTTCAGTTACCGTCACCATCTATGAATTAAAGAGTTAAGTAGTCGTACTCGAAAATACGTCGGTCCACGTTTTGGTCAGTCTCATTGTTTATGTAGTAGAGAGAGCATCGCTTTTTTGGCTGCCGTAAGTTACGTTTACAGGTATGTTTGCTCTTTGTTTATTTCGTAATGCTTTGTAACCATAAGCTGGTAATATTTTTAAAATAAACTGCAGTATATTAGTTATATTTTGTACCTTTTATTTCTTAAGAATAATAGCGTTTGAATTTGTTTTGATCAAACGTTTAGAAAACGTGGTTTCTCTAACAGTGGCCAGGGTTGTTGTTTTTAACAGTGGCCACTACTAAACTGCCACTAAAAGCCACTGTAGGTTCCTTTTTTTTTCAGCATTATGGACGAATCAAGGTCCAAGAGATCCAACATTGGAAAAACCAGTGCTGCAACAATGAGAGAGGCTCTTTACCGTATATTTGAAGGTGGTTGGAGTGTTAAAAAAGCGGCCCAGGAATTCAAGATCGCAAGGACCACCTTAACACGTTATAAATCAAAATGCGAACGAGCGGGAGTTGATGCTGATTTTGCCAACATGGATGTAGGGAGAACACCACGACTTACACCAAATTATGAAGTCAACAAAGTGTTCAGCAAGTCTGAAGAGGAAAAACTTACAGATTATTTGAAGCAGATGGCGAATTTGCACTACGGGTTGAGTCCAACGCAAGTACGATTTTTTGCTTATGAATTAGCTGTTGCTTTTGATAAGAAGATTCCAAACAATTGGAGGAAGAATAAGTGTGCTGGAAAAAACTGGTTTTATAAATTTATGAAAAGAAATAGGAGCATTTCTATTCGATCTGCTGAAGCAACGTCCTTGGCTAGAGCAATGGGATTTAATAAACCAGTTGTTAATAAGTTTTTCACAAATCTTACCGTTTTATATGAAAAATTAAATACTCCTGCCCAAGTATATAATATAGACGAGACTGGCCTTACAACAGTCCAAGGCTCCAGTAAAGTTATAGCGACCAAGGGCCAAAAACAAATAGGGAAAATAACATCAAGTGAAAGAGGCACCCTTGTTACCATGATTGGAGCCATCAATGCAATAGGTAACTCTATCCCGCCTTTCTTAATATTTCCGCGGAAAAATTTCAAATCACATATGCTTAAAGGTGGACCACCTGGAGTACAAGGTGATGCTTCTCCCAGCGGTTGGATAAATAAAGAAATATTTCATAAATGGTTTCAATATTTTATCAACCACGCTAGACCAACGGCAGACTTCCCGGTTCTTCTACTGATGGATAACCATGAGAGCCATATTTCTCTTGACGTTATTAAAATGGCTAAACAAAATAACGTGCAGCTTCTAACATTACCGCCACATACAAGCCATAAACTACAGCCCCTGGATAAATGTGTTTATGGTCCATTAAAACGACAATACAATAATGAATGCAATAAGTGGATAACTAACCATCCTGGTCTAAGAATAACTATCTACGATATAAGTGAGATATTAGGACAAGCCTATCCATTGGCTTTTACAACAAACAATATCGTATCGGCGTTCAAACACACTGGAATATGTCCACTCAACAGTGCCATTTATGATGAAAGCGAGTTTATTCCAGCATCTGTAACAGATCAACCTCTACTTCAAGAAAATACCCAAAACTCACCCCATGCAGGACCCTCAAATGAAGGACGTACAGATGTTGAAAATGCCAATGTAACACAAGGAACTCATTTATACTTTTCACCGGAGACTATTGCACCATATCCGAAAGCTACCAAATGTAAGAAAACCACACTAAATAGAAAGAAAAGGAGCACAGAAATTCTAACTAGCACCCCAGTTATGGAGAAGTTTCAAACTGAAGAGATAGTAAAGAAAACGGTAGTAAAAAGAGCAGTTTTTCAAGATGAGGACGATTTACCCCTGAAGTCTCTGATACCAATTAAAAAAAAAGAAAAATAACAAGCGGCCCAATTCCAGTTCTTCTAGTGACAGCGACGATAATATTTCATATGCCTCGTCAACGTGTACCGAATCGTTTGAAGGGGAGGACAATATGACCCTAAATCAATTAGATGACATAAAGGTTAACAGTTTTGTCCTTGTAAGATTTCCTACAAAAAAAACTATCAAATATTACGTAGGTCAAGTTACCGAAATTCATCCTCAAGACGATGAATATGATGTGTCATTTTTACGATACCAGCATAAGAAGTTTGTTTTCCCCTTAGTTCCAGACATTTCCACCATCATGAAGAGGGATATAGAAATTGGGCTTCCTGAACCAAGTGTCACTGGGGGCACTTCAAGGATGAACAATTCATTTGTGTTTTCTATTGACTTAAGTAGTTATAATGTATCATAAGATTTCTTGTCTCCCGTTTCGTAGACATGTGTTTATACAGTTTGAAATTATTCATTTAGTTCATTTTTATACCAAATAATAAATATAATAACCATAAATAAATCCTTTATTTTGGTTTAAAAAGCAGTGACCATTGTTGGGGTATGGGGTGGCCAGTGTACCTTTCTTTCTCCAACAGTGGCCACATTTTTAAACTTTTAAAAAATATTACTTTTTTTTCCTAATTTATTTTTTTTAAATTTTACACGTAACATATGGTATAACTAACATTTCCAGGTTTCTATAAATATATAATTAAATAATAAAATGATTGAAATAGTTGAATTACAGCAACATATCTTGAAAGGTGGCCACTGTAGGGGGTTCTCCCCTAAGTCAGTTTGTTTAAATGATAGTTTTTCTAAAATACAATGCTATTTTATATTTCTTAAAATTAACTACGTTTTAGTTCACCTTACTAACGTGGACACCGGTCCATTTATATCACTAATTTACAATTTTTTGTTAAAATTCAAACACTCAGAAAAGGGTTTCCTGAAAGCTTGGCGTAAAGTCTTTCAAGGAACCTGCAGTTTAGTTTTTGATCAAAATTGTTTAAAAGTTTATGTTCACATCACTGATTTTTTGACTAAATCAACTATTCACTTCACAGTTTTTTGTCCAAAGTTTGTTCAACTGAGTAACAGTTTATATTTTGCTGTCTTTGAAAGCCGAAAGAAAACTTAAAAACAATCGCCTTGCGCTAAGTACACTGTTTACAACTAAATGTCCTCAGGACAACAATACAATTTTCATTGACAAGTTTTACGAAACAATTAAAAAATAAAAGCTTTTCTTTAAAATCTTAACATTTGTCCTATGGATCTTTTTGTATTTTTACTTTTATTATTGTTTTTTGGTGGGAAATATTATTCCTCTTTTCATCAACGTTATAAAATTATAACATCCTTTAAGACGGAGACGGATAAAATCGAGTTTTTGGAGCAGTAATAGACATTTCAGTCTCAAAGAAATTGGAAATGCTGTATAAGTAAACTAATCTTTATTAGTAGTTATGATTAGAAAGGATACGTTAGTTAGATAATATGTTTAATACATTTAGAATAGAGCATTCGTTTATACTATAAATATAAAAATGCACCAGTATTTCCTTAATTTAAATTAGGAGTTTGTCTCGAATCTCTTTATTTAGAGTTATAACTATTTTTATATGTGGAAAACATAATTATAATTATATTATAATAATAAAATTGATTTCACGTACATATACATATATTGGTTACTTACATTACACAAATTCTGCAACTCTGCAAATAGGCATAGTAAATACATAGCATTTACGAAAAATACATTTATATTTATTAATAAACCTTAAATATTTTAATTTGTGCTTCTTATAATCAATCATCTTCTATTACCGAAGATTGTTCGCGATGTTCGCATTAATTACATTTTGCTAGCCCCATAATTCCTATCCAACAATGAATATAAAACATGGAACAGTCAACAATTCTACAACTAATTCAACACACGTAACGTAGACATCGGAACTCAATGGACTGGATCCGAATGGACCGAAACCATCACACAAGGGTCTGGAGAACAGATTTGTTAGAGCTCCGAGTTTACACGATTGGCATCGACAACGCATGTAAAGCGCTTGTGTTGTTCGACTGTGTAGAGTACAGATAAAACTTATATTTTAGTGTTTTAGTTTTAAATCTGTTGCCAATTAGATCTTAGATCACAGAACACTGTTAAGTACTAAATTAAATTAGATTTGTTTTTATAAACTAGTTTTGGCAGAAGTGATTTAGACGTGCGAATTATTATTATTATTTTGTTACGTATTAAGGGGGTGGCTCAAATATTTTAATTTTCTAATAACCTATTTTATAATATCTAAAATTTAGGGAAGTTAAACAAAAAAAAAACAACTGCGGAGCTTGTTGAGGAAATTATAGTCTAGCTAGGGTGACAAGATATGTATTCTTTTGAAGAGTAAAATTCTCTTTTTCATGTCCATGAACTCTGTATTGTAACTATTACTATATGTACGACAAATATACTCTAGTTTGAGAAATATGGTCGTGTTTTCTAAGTTACTGTAGACGTTAATGAAGTTCAGTTGCCGTTAACTTAATACAAAGGGTACGATTTTTTTTAGTTTTCATTTGTTTCATACTTTGAGGTAAACAGAGTTAAGCTCAATAAAGTATATTTTTTTAATCAAAGAAAAGAAAAAAGCCATATTTTTGTAGCTTAAAATTTTTAGAGTGTTTATACAGGTTGTGTAAAAAATATTTGTTAAAATAAAAACCAACTCTGGAAAAAAAAGTTATAATTATTTATTTATAAAGGCTATTCCTAGAAGGGGTCATGGGGCAAACATTTACAGGATGTATACCTCGGTGTATACAGGAAACATCAAAAAGAAAAACATATTATCATGCGAAAGTTGAAACAGTAAAAAATTCAAAATAATTTATAAAACGATGGTTACAAATGTACAAGCTAGGAAAAATAAAAGCTAATATGTTCACCCCGAACTATCAACAATTTCTGGTAGCGGCCAGACATACTAGAGATAATAAATTTATGTGGAATACTTTTTCATTTTCTCTGCACTTATTAGATCTGGGATGATTTGTGGTTGATTTTTAATTGTTTTAAATGTGCGTTTTAGCCTACTCCTAACGTTTTCAATAATATTTTTAACTGGAGAGGGTGCCTGGACCGCCTACCAATCGGTTTTATTCCATTATGTTGAGATAATATTCGTTAATTATGGCTGCTTGAAGAGGTTTTGCAACACTATCAATGAGTGTAAAAGTGCAGTATTTGCAGGTTCCTTTGTATTTATAATTACATTTACATGTGCTTCCTATCGTTTCACTTGTTTGTGAAGTTTTTAGAGACCCTGTTTGATACAGTGACTATTCGTGTGTAGTATTTTGGAGTAATACAAATAAATGGATTATCCAAAACGCTCTTTTGATCAGTAAGTAAAAATATCGCAGCAAATTCTTACTTTGCAGACACACATTTTGCCCTAATTCGGGGATGATGCGGTATCTAGTTATTGATGAACGAAGTTAAAATCTGTGTCTCTGCCTCACTATTATCAAATTTTTATAAAAAATTTGGAATCTTTTTATAAAAATTTGATAATAGTGAGGCAGAGACACAGATTTCGATATCGCCTTGTAACACTTTAAAATCCTCACCCGTTATTATTGTTAAAATTATTTATAAATATACATTATTCTACTACTTTTAAATTTGTGTCCTTTCATTTGGTATTTTTATTATTTTTTTTTTATTATATTACTTGTTAAAATTATTAATAAACAAACATTAATCTACTACTTTTAAATTTAATTATGTCCATTCATTTCGTGTTATTATTTTTTTATTATACTACTTGTTAAAAGTATTAATAGATACACTTAATTAACTCTTTCTTTGCAAAAAGTAGTTAAAATGTCTATTTCCCTCGCATGGTGCATGATCATCAGCAAAATCTACTACTGACACCCTGACTACAAAAGTATGTTCGACCTTTTTCTGAGCTCTCACAAATCTGTTCCCCTCTTGTAACCATCACCGGACCCGAACCGCCCACGTCTGCTACAAATTAGGTGGGAGCAAGCGGGAACGACGTGATTGAAGTAGGTTTACATTGGTTTGAGTAACTGACACCAGTAACTATGTTTACATATTTTTCTTTTTAATGTCAGTTTTAAATTATGAGCACTGAACTTCGATTGGATTCAATCACACACACAGATAAACTCTTTAATTCGAATAGACTAAAAACAAATATTAATAAGATGACGAATATAAACTTATGTTATAAGTGTTAGTTATATTTTATAGTTTCTGAAAAATATAGATAGATAAAAATGAAATTATAACGTGTTCTCTTATAACTTCTATTATAACAATACAAGTAAAGTTTAGTTTAGTTTGGAGTACCTATCCAGAAAAAATAAAGTGAATAACTGAATGTTCAGAAAATAATAAAATGAAAAAAGTACAAGACAATTAACAGAGATCTATTTTTATAGTTTTAAACATATCAATTCGAAATTTCGCACATTTAAATTATTTGATATGAGACAGATTTCTGACAAAAAAATTTTTACTTCTGGTTTTACCGGAAATGACCCCTAGTTTTTTATTTTAATAAGATTTTATATATTTTTACAAGATGTGTTCAGAATGAAAATAGCTTTACCAAGATACATTATAAGTTAACTTTGGTTTACAAAATGGCGGGTTAACACTAATTTTTTTGAAAATTTAATTTTACCGGTTTATTAAGAAAAAAATACTTATATATAAAATAATTGTTTTAAAGAGTTTAAAATAAACTTATTTGTTAATTTCTTTCGAACAATGATCTAAAAATCGTTTTGTGTAATAATATCTCGTTCATATTTACTTTCCTGGTAAAAGGGAAGTATTGTAATCGTGATTTTTTCAGATCTCCAAGTTTCAGGGCCCGTAGATGCCGAAAAACATGTTTTCTCAATTCCGTCGGTCTGTCTGTCTGTTCGAGGTATCGCTAAAAAACTTTACCCGATTTGCTTCAAATTTTAGTCAAAAATTGATGGTTATATGGCGATGACCCCGGTAACATTTCGGTGGCAATATGGCGGCCCAGTGAAATGTTACATAAATTATTATTAAAAAACTATTTCTCCAATTTATCTCAAATATTGCACCAACATCAAATATTATGTTGGAATCAACTGGTAACATTTTGGTACGAATCCAACATGGCAGAACAAAATGGCGCCGTAATAAAATATTTAAAAATTCAGCCTGAAAAAACTGCTTAATGGTTTGATTTCAAATTGCCAAATAAACTGTTTGAAATCATGAAAAAAATCACCCTCTCAAGTTTTACGTATCTTCACGTTTTAGCGTCCCTAGATGCCAAAAAACATGTTTTATCAATTCCGTCGGTCTGTCTGTCTGTCAATTCGCGTCTTAGCTTAAAAACTACTTATTCGATTGACTTCAAATTTTGACCAAAAGCTAAGGGTTACATGGGGATGATCTGATATTTTCGTAAAAATCCAATATGGCAGAACAATGTTAAAAAAAATTGTGATTGAGTGGTGTATTATTTGGCGTTAGGCTCCAGTAAAAAAAGCCTTTTTTAAATGGTCGCCGTTCCGCACCTTTATTGTTGCATCCTCAGGACAGATATAGATTCTATAGCCTGCATGAAAACAGTATTTACTTACTCCGTTGGTCCGCAGATATTTCCCAGATTTAAGGTTTCTAAATGAATTTGGTTAAGGACCGTCTTGTTATGTTAGAGTGAGGTTTATTTGGGGTTAGGATCCAGCAAAAAAAAACAAAAGTCTTTTTAATTTTTAGACTTTTGCAACTTTATTGTTGCATCCTCAGGAGACATAGATTTTATATCCCGCATGAAACCCATATTATCAGACTTTACCTACTCCGTTAGTCCGCAGATATTTCCCAGATAGTAAGTTTCTAAATTGTTTTCGTTAACGATCTTCTTGTTTTCTGTTAGAGTGGTGTATTATTTGGAGTTAGGATCCAGTAAAAAAACAAGTTTGTTTTTAAAAGGTCGACGTTTCGCAACCCTATTATTCCATCCTCAGGACATATATATATATATATATATATATATATATATATATATATATATATTGTTGTAAATCATGTAAATCTGGCAGCAATGCTTTTCTGGTAAAGGCTATTAGGTTAGCTAATATATCAATAGATGGCGCTACATATACTGTTTTAGTTTAGGAAGCTTTTGTAAAAAAAAAAGGAAGAAGAGAATAAGTAAGTGATGGCGTCTCTCTTAAAAAAGTATTAAGGTGTAATTCTCCATTTCTTGTAAATATATTATTAATAAATAAAATGTGTAAATAGTCCAAAGGCGTTTTACTCTAAGGCTGTCATTCCAAGAAAGAAAAACAACAGGTTATGGGACAAGAATCGCTAAAATTGATTATTTGATTCTAAAAGGAAAAGTCAAGTGTTGCAAGCCTAAAAATAGCAAAATGGCGGTAAGCAATAAAATTAATAATTATAATGTAGAGCTGTTGACGGCAACAAATTATTACACATGGATTCCGCGGTAAACTTTCGACGAGTTAACACCTCATCGACGATGTGCCAAATATTAGTGAATACGAGTGTTTTTAGAAGCTTATATGGGCGTAAGAGATACTTACTTCATAGGTTAACCTGATTAGGCAGAAATCAATATATTTTCTAGTATTTGTAGTACAAGATCTTAAACTTTCCTAGTCAGTAAATCAGTTTCTTGTTGGCAAATTTTACACATCGAACGAAAATCCCGTGTCGCTTGAAATTCAGGCCCCACCACACCGCCGCGCCAACCAAACGCCTACCGGTGCGCGCGCTGTGCTACGCTGGCTCGGAGTGCGCCACTCTGATCGAGCAACTACGATGAGCCCCGGCCGGAATACCTTAGTATTATAATAATTAGTGACATGAATAATACTAACAGTGGTGCCTTTGACTACAAAGGCACCAACACAGATAACGAAAATATAATTCAAACAGTTTCTACTAAGTCACAAAGTAACATGAATAGCCAAACCAATGCCGGCTCCTATTCATATGCTGCCAAATCAGTTCCCAAACCAGTCTTTCCCAAAAAAGATCAAGCCATAGTTTTTCATGCAGAAGAAAGTCTTAGGCTAATCGATTATGCCAAAGCTATTGGTGATATTGTAGGTCCCAAAAACATATCCTTTGCATCCAGAATCTCAAATAATAGAGTATGCATTTATCTCGCAACTAAAGAACTAGTAGATCAGCTTATTACATCTCATCAAGTTATCTCTGTAGGAAATTTGGATCTAAACGTTCGCAGACTAGTATCTCCAACAAAAAGAATTGTTATTTCAAACGTTAGCCCATCAATACCTCATGATATAGTGGAAACCGGGATTAAAAGCCTTGGTTACAACCTGGCATCTCCTGTATCGTTCCTTAAAGCAGGGATACCCGGCGATGAATACAGCCATATCCTCAGCTTTCGCAGACAAGTTTATGTGTTCTCACCTACAGAAAACTTCCAACTGCAAACATCATTAGTACTTCCGTACGACGGAAATGAACACAGAATCTTCCTCTCCACTGACAAAATGGAATGCTTTATCTGCAAACAAACTGGTCACATTGCAAACAATTGTCAAAATCTACCTGCCAACGCAATATCTTCAGAGAATACCCCAACACAAACACCCCTTGAAGAAAACTTAAATATCACAGAAAAACAACCAGGAGCCTCGACAAACGCAAACAAACCATCTCAAAAACGATTACTCTCAGATATATTAACACCTAGTGAACAATCTGAAACCATTCCTGAAAGTCCCCTCACCACTTCCGTTATGACACCACCAAACAAAATCCCTCATAATCGAACCATTGCCAAACAAACTAAGAAAAAACCAAGAACTGATTCACAATCAGGAACTCCACTCACAGAAAACACCAAACAAATAATAAAAGAAAGATATCAAGAAACACCTGATAAATTTATAGTCCCAGTTGACAACTTTTTAGCCTTTTTGGAAAACACATATGACAATCCAAACCCCTATCAAGAGGCTTTGAATTTCACAACCGATGTTAAATCTCTTTTATCCAACATGAAAGAAATATACCCGTTTTTAAATGAAAGATCTATAAAGAACAGATTCACTTGACTAATTAAGAAAATTAAAGATCAGCTTATATCTGAAGAAACAGAAACAGGTAGCATTTCAAGTTTAGTGTCCCAGTATTCTATCGATGTATCTGAAAATGACTTCAACTACAGATAATAATTCTACCTACTTTTTTCTCTTCACAATCACTTTCACTTTGTTACAATGGAACTGCGATGGATTTTATCCACGCATTCATCGGCTTCAACAGTTGATTTCTGAACAAAATCCAGACATTATCTGTCTTCAAGAAACAAACTTCCAAGACCACCATAAACCATCCCTGAAGAACTTTGAAGGTTACCATCAACTTAGAACTGATTGCGCCCGAGCTAGTGGAGGAACATCCATCTTTATATCAAGTAACCTTTTTTCTAAAGTACATCCCATTACTTCAGATTTGGAAATCATAGCAGTGAATGTCTGGTGCCCACAAAAAATTACAATATGTAACATATACATCCCACCAAACCACAACCTAACAGAAGCTCAAATACACAATCTTGTAAATCAGATACCGAGCCCATTTATACTTGTAGGGGATTTTAACGCACATAACTCAATTTGGGGGTCTGAACAAACTTATGGGAGAGGGAAAATTATTGAAAAAATACTTAACAATACAAATATATGCCTTTTGAACACAGGAGAAAGCCCACACTGCAACATTTCTACGGGAACCTTTTCATCCATCGACATTAGCTTTAGTGACCCTACAACAACATTGACCCTCGACTGGCATGTTCTAAACGATTTATATGACAGCGATCACTTTCCTATAATTATCACCGACAACATGCTAAAACAAGACTACACTGTGAGCAAATGGAGATACTCCCGCGCTGACTGGAACATTTTTAGCAACTACGTACAAACACAAACAAATCACTTGGAACTCTCTGATAATATCGATGAAGCTACAAACCAGCTAATTAAATGCATATTATCTTCTGCAGAAAAGTATATTGGCAAGCATGAAATGAATTTTACAAAGAAGGTAGTCCCATGGTGGAACGATGAGTGCAAATCCGCCGTTCAAAACTGTAAGAAGGCATTAAATAAGTACAGAAGAACCAGATCTCAAAATGACCTGATTAACTTCAAAAAACTTAAGCAAAATCTAAACGAGTCTTAAAAGAAAGTAAAAAACAGTCCTGGAACAAATATGTAAGCACAATAACGACCGAGACACCTCCTACACAAGTCTGGACAAAAATTAAGCAAATGCAAGGACGTAAAACTAACTATAAAATACCTGCAATCATACATAACGGCAATATCATTACCGATAACCAAAATATAGCTAACATACTTGCTAAACATTTCCAAGAAAAATCAAAGAACAACAACATACCACAAACAGCACCCATTACCCCATTGAAACAACTGCCGTACTCTGACTCATTAAACATTCCATTCTCATATCAGGAACTTATTTATGCACTTTCTACACGTAAAAACTCAGCTGCAGGACCAGATGATATTCCGTTTATCTTTCTCAAGAAGCTATCTTCTTGCAGTTTCAGTAAGCTACTCGAACTGTACAACAAAATATGCGACAATCATTCATCAAGAATTCGAAATAAATAACTAAAATCACTACCCCAAAAGCTAGTACTCCTACAAAACGAAATCACTAAAGCTTTCGCTACAAAACAGGATGTAGTTGCAGTAATTTTTGACATTGAAAGCGCTTTTGATACCACTTGGAGACCAGGCATTTACAGTAAATTAAAGGAAATCAATCTAAATGGAAACATACTATCGTTTATACAGAATTTCCTTTCAACCAGAACAGCAAAAGTGTTTGCAAATGGAGAAACATCTCATTCATTCACCTTAGCAGACGGAGTCCCGCAAGGAGCGGTGTTAAGTACGACCTTATTCAACCTAGCTATAAGTGACATATGCTCCTCAGTGCGTTCACCAGTAAAATACGCTCTCTATGCAGATGACCTAATTCTGTATTGCACAGGAAAAGTTACCTTGACAACATGCAAACTACTCCAAGACGCAATAAACAATCTTTCAGCTTGGTCGAGGACTTCTGGCTTCAATTTCTCAACTTCAAAAACCAAAGTTATTAAATTCAGCCGACAAAGAATGAACTACCACCCACATTTAACACTGAATAATGTTCCACTACAAGTGGTGGAAAATCACAAATTTCTGGGATTAAGATTTGACAGCAAACTCACTTGGCGAAAACATATACAAGAACTTAAAGCCGACTGTATGATACGAATGAATATACTAAAAACACTGTCACATCGACAATGGGGAGCGCAAGAATCAGTACTGCTTAGAATCTACAGAGCCCTGGTTCGCTCTAAACTAGACTATGGCAGTTTAGTATACGCTTCGGCCAGCAAATCCACCCTTAAAATATTAAATACTGTTCACAACACCGCTCTCCGTATCTGTTTAGGAGCATTCCGATCTAGCCCAGTAGAATCTCTATATTGGGAGTCCCATGAAATTCCCCTCTCTCTTCGACGTGAACAACTTCTACTTTCTTACGCCACTAAAGTTTTTTCCAACCCTAGAAATCCAGTGTATCCTACCTTCACTTCAGCACAAGATGTTCAAGTTTTTTCGCCCAGATACCCACCTTCAATTTCAAGAACTCTCAAAAACGTCCTGATGGGTGACAAAAGTATCCACCAGATATCTACCATTCCAGTCTCAACAACACCTCCTTGGACTAAAAAGATGCCAATTATGGACACCTCTTTGACAAAAACCAAAAAATCTGAAACTCATGGAGTCATTCTAAAGCAATCTTTCCTAGAACTCATGAGTAAAAACAAATCAGACCACACCTTGTACACAGATGCGTCCAAAGATGATAACGTTGTAAGCTGCTCAGTCACAACAGATTCCATCATAGCAAGTTACAAACTCCCAGAGACTTGCTGCATTCACACTGGAGAACTATATGGCATCCTTAAAGCTTTTCAAATTATCACAGGAGAAAATAAAACTATTACTATATGTACCGATTCATTAGCGTCGATTCACTCCATAGGCAACATATACACTAAACACCCTCTAGTACAAAACATACATGATACCTACCAAGACCTTTCATCCAAAAACATAAAAATTTCCATTATTTGGACGCCTTCACATGTTGGAATTCCTGGAAATGAGAGAGCAGATTATGCTGCTAAAGAAGCATTAACATCGAATTTGCCAACAGAACAAATACAACTTCAGAAAGATGTCAACAATACTTTTAAACAGACAATATGGAATAAATAGCACAATATCTGGAGACAGTCAAACACCAAACTCTCACAGATGGATCCAAACCAAACCAAGGACATGTCACCTATGAATAGAAGAGAGCTGACGGTAATCCGAAGATTAAGAATAGGACACACAAAACTCACCCATAGTTATTTGATGGAAGCCCAGAACCCACCTTTTTGCGAACACTGCAATGGTGCCCTAACAGTACAACACCTCCTCATTGCGTGTCCCTATTACGCAGAAAGCCGACGTATGAATGGAATCAGTGGTGATCTCAAAGACAATCTTATTTCGCCTAAAAGTTTCTTTAAAATTATAAAATTCCTAAAGGACATTAATTTATTTAATTATATTTAAGCTCAACTTTTAAAATTGTTATAAATGTTCTAATTAGTTTTTAATGATTTTGTTGTACTGTAAATGACTGTATAGTAATTGTGCCAATGACCATTAGCAGTCGAGGCACATTAAATTAAATAAAAAAAAAAAATTATTACACATGGAAATTTAGAATGTATGTTTTGCTTGAAGAAAAGGATGTTTATGAGTGCATTGGTACAGAATTTAAAGAAGATAATTATACTGATGAGAAAAAGAAGGAAGAAGCTAAGAAAAAGGATAAAAGGTGCAAAAGTTTAATTGTGCAATGTTTGGATGATAGCCAAATAGAGATAGTTAGGGATAACACAACTGCTTATGGCATGTGGCAGAGTTTGAAGGAGATATATGAGAAAAAGGGCATTCCAGGCCAACTAATGTTACGTAAAAAATTTATGGCTATGAAGTTGACTGACATTTTGAAGTTAGAAGAATTTCTGAGTGAGTTTGATTTGGTGATACGACAGCTGGAGGCTAGTGGAGAGCAGATTTGAAAGAACAAGACATTGTGTGTACTTTATTATTGGCAATGCCAAAGAGCATGGAGACAATAGTAAACATAATTGAAAGCGCACCAGCCAGTTCCTTGACAATAGACTTTGTAAAAAGTAAACTACGTACTGAAGTGGAAAGAAGAAAATCTATTAGTGAAAATAGTGATAGTGGTTATGCGAAATCAGCAGCTTTTAACAATACAGTGGCCAACCAAGGTGCATGTTATATTTGTGGTAAACGAGGACACTTTAAAAGAGACTGTAGGTTAAATAGAGGTTACTGAGGGGGTTTTCGAGGTAATCGAGAAGGTACTTTTCAAACTCAAAATAGAGGTCTAAGTAATTTTAGATCAGGTCCAAGAGGTGCAGGAAGAGGTTCCAGAGGCCAATACTTTAGAGGACATCGGCAGTATGGACAGAGAAATGGACAAAATTTTCAAAATCGGCAGCTAAGTGGACAATAAACAGAAAATGAAGGAATAGAGGTACAAAATATTGAAGACCAAGGTTTTTGTTTCATGACAAATCTACTGGATACAAATACTGAACCTGTAAGTACAGATAAACTTTTGTTTTATGTTGATTCTGGGTGTACAGATAATTTGGTAAGTGACAGGTCATTTTTCAGTGACTTTATTTATTTGAAAAATCTTATAAATATTGCGGTGGCAAAAAAAAATAATTTTATGAAAGCCATTGGAGTAGGTAATATAAGTGTATATAGTAATGTCTATGGAAAAGAGATAAAATGTACAATTAAAAATGTGTTTTATGTTCCAAGTTTAAGGAGGAACTTGTTATCTGTCAAACGTTTAGAGATGGTTAATACACGAGTAGTTTTTTCAGATGGACAGGTTTTTCTTTATAATGGTGAAAACTTAATAAGCTTAGGACATAGAAATAATTTGTATGAAATTAGTTTTAAGGTTCAAAGTAATGAATTTTTAAATGGACAATAATATAACTCAAATATGGCATAAAAGATTAGGTCACATTTGTTATTCAAATTTGGAAAAATTACATAAAAATAAAATGGTAAATGGTACTGAAAATGTGAAATTTGGAAAAGTCCAATTTTGTGAGTCTTGTATTAATGGCAAGATGTCTAGATTGAAGTTTGGTACAAGGTCAAAAGCAAAAAGGGTCCTTGAAATTATACACAGTGATGTTGCAGGTCCTATTACTCCAGTAAGTCATGATGATGGTAAATATTTTGTTACATTTATTGATGACTATTCTAATTTCGTGATGGTGTATTATTAAAGAAAAAAGTGAAGTGTTCAACTGCTTTGCTGAATATGTAAAATTGCAAACAAAGTTTAACTCAAAAATTTCTGTTCTAAGATGTGACAATAGCAGGGAATATGTTTCAGGAGAAATGAAAAATTTTTGCAGACAAAATGGGACTTTTATTGATTTTACAAATCCGTACACGCCTGAACAGAATGGTAAAGCAGAACGTTTTAACAGGAGTTTGGTGGACAAAGCTAGAGCTATGATGAAAGAAGCAAATATGCCAAAAAAATTTTGGAATGAGGCTATAAGAGTTGCAGCTTATAGTTTGAATAGAAGTCCAAGTAATGCTAATAATAGTAATTTGACACCTGCAGAATTATGGAATGGCTCAAAACCTAATGTAAAACATATGAGAATATTTGGATGTGTTGCATATGCACGTATACCTAAACAATTAAGAGACAAGTTCGATGAGAAATCTAATAAATGCATTATGATTGGCTATACAACTACAGGATATAGATCGTGGAATATTATTACAAAAGAAATATACAAAGAATTGATATAGACGAAGATGATAATGAGATTGAAAATGGAAAAGAAAATGACAAGGGGTATGAAGAAGAAGAAATTACCCAAGATATACAAGAAACAGAAGTTGATGAAGAAAACTTTAGAAAAGAAAGAAGAAATACTAGAATTCCTTCAAGATTTGAAGATTTTGACATGTATATGGCATTTGATGCCATGTCATATGTAGAAAAAGTACCAACAAAAATCGAAGAGCTAAAAGATAGAGAGGATGAAAAATTTTGGAATAAAGCGATAGAAAAGGAAATACAATCCAGTGAGGAGAACAATACATGGGTAAGAGTCAAACAGCCAGAACAAGCTGAGATCTTGGACACCAAGTGGGTATTTACATCAAAACCTTTAGAGTAAAAACAGGAAGACAGATTTAAAGCGCGATTAGTAACAAGAGGATTTGGACAAAAAACATCTTTTGATTATTATTTTAAACAATTAGATGTAAAGACAGTCTTTTTGAATGGAGAATTGAAAGAAAATGTATATGTTTATCCGCCAGAGAGGGTTAAGTGTAAAGAAGGTTATGTGATAAAGTTAAATAAGTCAATTTATGGTTTGAAACAAGCTTCGAAATATTGGAATAGTAAAATTAATACTTTTTTATTAAGTTTAGGTTTCAAAAGATCAGAATCAGATTACTGTCTGTATTCTATACAATGTGAAAATAAAACTGATGTGTTCTTATTATTGTATGTTGATGACATAATTTTAGCAGGCTCAAATATAAAGTTCATAGAGAAGTGTAAACTAGATTTGATGAATACATTTAATATTAAAGAAAAAGGGGATTTAAAGCATTTTTTAGGATTGGAAATAGATTATTGTAGGGAACAGGGAATTTTGATAAGCCAAGAAAGATACTTAAAGGGAATATTGAGACGTTTTAATTTTGAACATTGTAAACAATGTCACCAATTGATCCAAAATTTAAAATTGTTAACAGTAAAGTAAATGAAAAAAATGATAAACTCGTAAGAGAATTGATTGGATGTTTGATGTATCTAATGCTAGGTACAAGGCCAAATATCAGTTTTACTGTCAATTATTTCAGTAGATTTCAAGATTCAAATTCTGATGAAGTCCTTCACTTATGGAAAAATACAATGATTTTCATTCCGTTCACTACTGTCGTTCTGAAAAGAACAATTTTGCTGACGTTTCGTCAAAATCACATTTAGCATTTTTGAAGCTTTCTTTTTCGCGTCCGAATAGAGACTCTCTCGAATACAGTCTCTAGTCGATGTAAAAACTACTTATTGAATTTTTTAAAAATTATGTTCAAAACTCAATCGTGGCATAGGTAGAAAGAAACTGGTAAAGTATTGGTAGGAATCCAATATGATGGAGCAAAATGCCGCACAATGAACATTGTTTGAAAAGACAGTACCTATATGTAATACATATATATAATGTGACATGTACATAACTAAATTGGGTCACACTTCACTGTTCCTAATAAAGGGAAAAAATCATAGCCAGGGAAGGTCCGGGTAAAGAGAATTTACCGATTTTTTCCAGGGATTTTTGCAGTAAAATTATCTTTTTACTCCCTCGTAAAGGATTGTAATCGTGAAAAAATGACACTCCGAGATTTTTTCAGATTTTTGCGTTTCAGGGTCTCTAAATGCCAAAAACATACATTCTCAATTCTGTCGATCTGTCTGTCTGTTCGGGACATAGCTCAACAACTGTTAATCCAAATTTTGGTCAAACATTAAGGGTGACCTTAGACCCAGCCTAGCGAATTGTTAAAAAAATTATTACTAATAAACTTATTACAATTGACTTATCCTTATTTGACTCAAATTTTGCACAAAAATCAAGTATTGCACAATCCAAGATGGCGAAATAAAATGGCGGCCTAATAAAATATTTATAAAACAACTTAATAGATTGATTTAAAATTTGTGCAAATATTAATTATGGAAAAGAAATTAACTGGAAAAATTATGGTACAAATTCAAGGGGGCGAAATAAAATGGAGGCCAAATAAAATATTAAAAATTGACTTTAAATTTTGCAGAAAAATTAACTGTGATAGAAGGATAAACTGGTACGAATTCACTATCATCGAACAAAAGGGCTGTATGTGTCAATGTAAAAACTACTAGGCAGAAACTGGTAAAATATTAGTAAGTTTCCAATATGGAGGAACAAAATGGTGCCCCAGGTAGCCAGCTTGATGAACAGGACGTCCATAAGACGTCCATTTAAGGGCATCTTTGGTCAGTTTCGTCAGTTGACCAATAAACGACGTCACCCGGACGTCATTTTTTAAGCATGATACTAAAGACAGATCATAGATGTCCTATTAACGTCGACAAGACGTCCTCTTTTTATTTACCGTACTAACGCCAGTTCTTAGACGTCATATTAACGTCAGAGTAATTTAAGAGTAAATTAAAACATACCTATTCAAAGGTACATAAAATGTCGTTTTGATATATTTATTTTCAGAAGTTAATTCTGCCTATTGAACCACAAAGGGAGGTTTTGGTTATTTTTAATTAGATAATACATATTATTTTTAGAAACATTGATATAAATAACAAATTTTAGCTTCAAATCTATTAACTGGTTATATTGTAGATATCTAAACACCTATTGTGCAATAGTGCAATATGAAATCATTTAAATTAAGATACTTTATATTATTTATCCTTTACTATTTTGTAGTCATATTTCTAAATTTTAAATTTGCCGCCTACAAATCATAATATCAGATAGCCATCAAATAAATTTCAATAGCCTGTCCCTATTTGGATCAATCAGCAGAATTCCCGCTGACGCTCTATAATCCGACGCTAATCCAGAAAGTTCGACTCGGGCCCATGCTTCGCCAGTCGCTATTCACCACAAAGGGATTTGTCCTTTTATTTTTTTCTGAGTTTGCATATTGTATTAATCTATGGCACGGGTCTCGTTTACTAGTATTATTTGTGCATTTTTAGTGAAATTAGTGTGCATAAATTTGATCAGGATACATCCACAACTGATTAAGGTGAATGGTGAGGTAATAATGAGGGTATAATTGCGTTATTCAATTAAATGAAAGTGTTAAAAACGGCTTGGCTGTTGTTAATAAAAAATGGCTGACGCCACTCAAACAGGAGGCAGACTTAAGCTTGGGATATAGATTTAAAACGTTTGCGTCTTGCGTCGGAAAAATGGTGCCCAATATAAATGTTCGAAAAGACAGTATATATGTGTTATTAAATCACTGAACGAGATTGGGTCACACTTCACTATTCCTAATAAAGGGAAAGATTCATAACTTTCTGGGTAAAGGAAATTTACCGATTTATTTTTAAAGATGTATCGCATATTAACTTTTATTTTCAAGATGGCTATTTGGTGCTACTAGAAATATTAAACTAAATTGGTGTATTGACGAAACAAGAAGTAAAAAAAAATAATGAAATTTATTGTTACCGTTACCCTAAAGTTTTTTAGATCGAAGTATTTTAAAAAAATTAACAAACAAGTTTCTTTCGAGCTGCTTAAAACAAGTATTTTCTTGTGACTGATTTTTTTTTCACAAAACTGCAATGGCTAATTTTCAAAAAATGGCTTTTCAGCCATGGTTTTTTTTCATAAAAAATTTTCTTTCTATTGAGTAATATTTGTATGAAAAATTTCAGATAGATATGTTTAAAAATAAAAGAAAAAAATGCGGATTATTAGATGTCTATTACGTCACCTGGTATGTTAAAATATGTATTTTCAGCACCCGATATCTCCAAAACAAACTATTTGTGAACATACATACCCTAAATACATATTTTTTTGTTATTTTTATGATAATAATGTTTACCAGCAGAGTGCGACATCACTTAATTACCACTCTGTATTAAACTCTGTTCTTGTTTGAGCTAATTACCTTTGGATACTTTTAATTTAATCTAGTGACCAATAACTATAAAACACTATACAATTTTAGCTCAATGTTAACATGAGGTAAAAGCAAATCTACAAATCACCAATAATTTGTGAAACACTATGTATAATAATTTTACAGACCGAATTTTTGTTTTATAAAAACTTACATTTACTGATATTTTATACAGTGAGTTTACATAAATCAATTCGTTTATATTTGTATTATTTCTCAGTACCCCAAATTTTTCCCTTTGTTCGGTCATAGCTTGAAATCTCCTCAATCGAACCATCATTTTTTCAGTGTAATTAGTGCCTCGTTTTTTTATATTTCGTCGCGGAAGAAATTAACCTTTTTAAAGATTGAAATTTTATACTAAGTAGTAAAATTATATTCAACATATAATATCTTTAATGTCCGCTTAGATTTTCTGAACCAAGAAAGTTTTAAATTTTGTACACTTTAATAACACTAAACGATCTTTTTTGGTGCACACTTCTTCTGAATAGGTAATCTTTTTAATCCAAATGACCAAAATTATAAGGACTTTAAAAATACCTATTTTATATAGGCGATTTTGTATTGAGAATATACTTTATTCAATACAAACACGACATAACAAAATATACAACCGAAAATTAAAGAAAAGACGTCAAAAGGCTTTTTTAGTCACTTATTTTTACGGGGGCGTCGTTTTTTTTAACACCTTACCCCCTAGAGACGGTGATATATTTTAGACACGACCCTTAATGTCTGCGTAAAATTTTGGACCTCTGCCACCCCAGGAATTCTTTCCTGGGTACACCAGTGTTTTTCTACTGATTTAATTTTAAAGAGGGTTTCCAGCCCTCTTTAAAATTAAATTAGACATTTTCCATTTTTTTTTAAAAGCATTTATTTCATAGTGTGGACGGCCGACATGTTTTAAAAGCACATGGATCGTGGACATTTTTCGAAAGTTAAAATTTTGTTATACAGCTCTACATTACACATTAATAAGTAACAGCAATTTTGTTTTGAATTTACACAATCAAATGTATAATTCCTAATTACTTAATTCAACCAAGCTCTATCGATGGCTATCGATCAACCGATCGATAGCGGCCACGCTGTGTTGCCGAATCGAAAAAAATTGAATATTCAATGAGCTGTCGAAAATCGTGTTATCAGTTATTATGACATTTATCAGCGCACTTACATCATTAAAGAAAGATAGTAATCTTGTTTATAGATGGGCATATATAAACGGGGATAACTTTCGAACAAAAAAAAAAAAAAATATCTTAAAGCCAGTTATATTTGATTGTTGGCATAACGAGTTCATTGACAACGCCGCCTTTCCAAAAATCAGTGGTACGTTCCTCTGTCCCACCACGTCTTTAGTAATAAAAATTAATGAATGAGCAGCCTTGGTGAACTTGCCATCTAGTAGTGATGTCCAGTACTAACTCAGCGTTGAACAACTATCTATACATAAACAAGGATTTTGTATATTTAGTGTACGTTATTTAATTATTATGTCCGTTTAGTGTGTAACTTCCTTTATTTGAAATGTCATCATTGTCATTTGTTGAAGGCGACAGTCCTCTCTGCCATTTTAGGCAGGTATCGTGTCCCACAATTTCTGTATTTTTAGTAGTTGAATAAACCGACAATTACCCCCGGTTGCACAAAACTTAATTGCTGTTTAGAATATTTAATCGAGCTTTCAGATTTGACAAGTTGCTTACAGAAATCTAGGAAGCCGCTGTCAAATTTGACATTCCGCTAAACTTTAATTGAGCTTTCTGCAACCGGCTATTCGTATGTCGTATCACTTTGTCTGATACACAACAATGTTGATAAAATAAACGGAAGGAATGATATCTAGACGCTCTCAATTGCGTCCGGTTCGCGCAGTGACGTCAATGCGTGTGTAGATTTTTAAATTGTTTATGGAGATGCATGTCGTTTCTAGCGTTTGGATATTGTATTACCATTTTTTTCAATTAAAAATGTTTTTCTAACGAAACATTGACTTACTAAAATAAAAAACTTATGACATGGTAGTTATATATTTATTAATTAAAAATACAAAAAAACACGCTAAATAAAGAGTTAAGTTTGTAAAAAATCCGACAGTATTTAATTGTATACTGTTATTTTGTTATACATGTTTATATTTAGTTCAATTTAGAACTAAATAATATCTGTGTTTTCTGATAAGTACAGGGACGTAACTAAGGTATGAGAGGGAATAAAACAGCACACAGTAAACAAGTTTAACCTTTATGTGCAAAAGCTGCCGTGTGTTGAAAATCTCTTTTTTTTATTAAAAATGTCGACTATTTCATCCAGATTTATTTTTAGGGAAAGTAAAAAAACTTTATATTCCTATCAATTATTTGCCTGATTATCCCCGTCACACCAGAACATAGCACACCTCACATTTATTGTTGTTTAATTAACTAAATACCAAAAAAGAACATAGAAATCCGCAAACATTTTTAAACATCAACTGAAAATGCACTGAAATCATATGGCCGAAGGTCAATGACAGCCGGTGTTATTCACGCGATGACGTAGCGGATTGATGCGCGATATCATACCTTTAGTTTATTATATCATACACAATATTATTGGTGACTAGAACGGTCGAATCCAGGTGGGTTTAAGTGAGTAAAAAGTGAAAATTGTCTACTGCCAAAAGTCACGTACGGTGACATAAACACCACGAAACATTAAAAACCGTTTACAAATACGGTAAAAGAGAAAATTGGTTTGTTTTCTTAAAAAGAATGTCTGCTTTAATAGGTTTAATTGAAAAATTTCGTCAGAGTCTGATAATAAATCCAGTGGCGGATTACTACACAGGCATGTAAGGCAATTGTTCGTCCCAAAAACAAAAAATTACATAAAAATGATTGCCAAATTGAGTATTTATTGTTTACGTTATTATTTTATAACTACCACTTATTACACATATTGTGTTATGTTTAATTTTTTAACGACAAAGTAGCCTGACACGGTGACACGATCGGCGGCGTGCTATTTACGCACGTATGCCGAACTTGGTGGAGTGACAGTTACTTAGCCTAATTTATTGATTTAAAATTTAAGTGTGAAAAGTGCGAAGTGTGTATTTGTGTAATTGTATTCCTGTAAGTATTTTATATATTTCTTTCATTATTCTCTTATATCTATAAGAGTATTGTTTTTGTTTCGACATAGTAGTTTTTGAAAATAATATTTTAATTTTATTTAGTACCGTAAAGTGGGGTGACTTTTCCAAATATTTCATATTTTTTTACCATAAAAGTTTTCATAAATTTAGTTATGCCTTCTCGCTGAAGTATGTGAAATTTTGGTACTTAAGAAATAACTATTCTAAAGTACAATAATATAAACCAATTGCAATTAATTTTTTTTTATTTTTAAAAATTTGGCAATCTAACCTTTATTTTGTGGTGACTTTGCCGATGCTTTTTAAACCTATTGTATGGTATTCTAACAACTGGATATGGGTCAGTTTGCCATCTAAAATATGTTTTTAAATAGGGGAGCACAATTTTTTGAAAAAAAAAATATATACCTAAAATTATAAAAAACACAAAATTTTTCAAAATTTTTATTTGACATTAAATACGATTCTTTTTACAAGAAAATATTGATTGTCAATAACAAAACAAAATTTTGAACCAAATTTGGCAACAGTTAAACAAAAATAAACTCAAAAATTGTGTTTAAAAAATAAAATAAACTAATTTTTATTATTTTAAGTAATGAAAACATTGTGCTTTATCTACCTCTACATTAGATTAAAGTCATTTATTATATTTGAATCAAATGTGAAAATGTTCCTTGAAGAGGAAGGGCACGTTGGTTTTGGTAATACTAACATAACTTCACTCCTATGAATATCACTTATATCGTCTACCAGTGGAAAAACAAATTTGTTATCAGTTTTTTTTCTTAAAAACTTAACTGTCAAGAAATCTTCGCCTTCGTCACTCTGTTGCAAAACAGTTCCTATATAATATTTCGTTGTTTTTTTTGTCGAAAATTTAACGATCAGAAAATCATTGTTGTGTATTTTTGTATCTATCCCATTTTCGTTGTTGCTTTCATCACTTTCAAGTGTAACATCATCCATTGGCTTCGGATATTCGTTTTCATCGCTGCTAATACTTGGCGTGTCCTTGCCATTTTCTTCTACAGTTGTAGTTGTTAGCTCGTCAGTATTGTGGTTTTCTTTCGATTTTTTGACGTTACTAGGACCAGCTGACATTCTATCGATATCGTCTAGAGAAACCGACCGACCAGGCTCAATATTGATCATCTTCTTCCTTTTTGGCTGATAATCAGTATTTGGACGCCTCTTCTCCTCTAAGTACTGCAATAACGCTTGATCTATTGATCCACTTATTCTCTGCTCTACACGTTTTTTCGGCATCCTTTTGAGGACTTGACTTTTATCCAAGGGGTAAATTCCAGCGGCTCTAAAAGCATTTTTAATTATTTCCGTATTATTAATCTCCATTTTATCCATAAGTTTTTTCAGTAGGCTTGGAAAGGTGGACTTGTTAAGTGCTTTATCCCGGGGATTTTTTAATTTATAATTTGTTAATATACTTCGCCAAGTTGCCTTTAATGAACGAAAATATCCCACATCAAGTGGTTGTGTCAGGTGAGTGGAGTTTGGGGGAAGGAAAGTAAATCGTAAGTTATATTGTTGACAGATCCTTAAAACAGCTACATTTAGATGAGACGACAAATTGTCACCAATAACCAGCTTTGGACCTTCATAGGTTTTTGCCCAAGGAATTACTATTTTCTCAAACCAGTCTTGAAAACAAAATTGATCAAACCAGCCCGACTTTGTGCGATTGAACCTGCATCCTTGTGGGCCGCCTATGCACCATTGATCGTACAATCTTTCTGCCTTGTAGACAACATACGGTGGCAGCACTTTGCCTGAGGCAGTAGCAGCAAACATGATTGATATAGAGCTTTTGGTTGAGTTCATGATCCTTTCTGGATATTTTGTACCTCTGTGAAAAATACATTTAACCGCACCCGGATCGTCCGTAACATTTGTCTCATCGTAGTTGAGTATTTGGTCAGGTGGAATGTCCATAATATGTTGTTGTAAATTTTTAAAATAATTATTTATTTCTTCTTCTGTTTTTTCGGCTCTATTTCTCTTAATATTCTGGCACGTCCTATTTGTCAGCCGCTGTTTGTTCCTTTTAATGAAAGCCAGGCACCATTCCTTACCAGGAATATTACTTTTAAATTTGCTTATAGACATGCCTTCCATATCCAAATAGGATTTTACAACCATGCGCAAGTCGTACATTGTCAGCGGGCTGCCGTATTCTGCTGCGGCAATTAATACATCAGTCAATGTTCTCTCCATTGCTTCGGATAAACTTGTTTGACCACCCGATTTGTTCATATGTTTTTTCTGAACTTCATTTACTATGGTTCGTCTTGGTATACCAAAAAAATTACCTGCTTCCGTGCTATTCATAACACCCCTTTTGACTGCCTGGACGGCCCTAGCAAGATCTTCAGGGCTGTAGTCCATGTATCGCCGAGACCCAAGTTTCCTTTTATATTCCCTTGGCATGGCTGAAAAAAAGTGCGGGGTGAGTTTGCCATTGCCAATTATTTCTAACATTTTAAACTTGACAACATAGCAAAAACATTATCCGACTCTCCAAACATAACTACATAACCACACAAAAATTCAGCTTACGATTACAATGCATATAAGAGCTCTAAATCTTAGCAACACACTCTACTAGGCATGCAGTATTTTATAGGCTAAACTTACCTTATTATATCTCTTTGTTGACCACAAATGTTTAGATTTATTGGCTAACACAGCGTTCAAACACGTTCTAGGTATCGTTCGCGCCAAATATCCGAACAGCAGTGTTGCCAATTTATCAAAAAAATCCTTTTTTATGTCTATGTGTATAAAATGGCAAAGTCACCCGCTCAGGCAAAGCCACCCCATTTTACGGTATTTATACATATCCGTAACACAATATAAGAAAAAGCAAATAGGTAAAACAGTTAAAAGAACACCTTCATTTAGTATAAACTGTTTAAAAATATAGGTTGTCGATATCCGCAGTCGCCAGATTTTGTTGTTAGTTTGTTATATGGCTCTGCTGCACGGCAATTCGCCAGATTGCTCTCCGCCCGGGGCTCAGAGTCGTTAAATCGGCGACCCTCGAAGTCGACCCTGCACCTTATTCCAGTTTGGAGACGTTATCGGTTGGATCTCGGGATGGCGAGCTCTAAACTCCCGGATTTCCTGAATCTTTCCAATACTTCTTGATTTTTCCTCTTTTAATTTCTGAAATGCATCTTGGCTTCCACTAGGTGCCCCTTGAGAGTACTACTGATATCACGAGATGACCCTTTCTTTCAAGCTATCCCCTTACCCCTCCCACTCCCGCCACGTAGCGGCCGTTACGCTAATATTCTATGTAGAACTGCGGCAGACGAACGGGATAGAATACAGGAACAACTAGGCCTCACACGTTCACAGCGTCTGCTCCCTTTCTAGCGGGGTCGTTAGTTTCCACACTGAGCGGTTGAGTCTCCCGTTTCCCCCCGAAATAAAGCAGCAAAACCGCACCACTTATGTTAACAACACAGAGGTCTGCATTCGACGAGACGAACCGGGAGACCAGATTTTGCCAAACTCTTTAGCGGGATATTTAAGCTACATAACCTCATATAATTTGTCGTAAGATAGATAGGTCATTATTATAATAATTAATTTTGGATAAATAATTTATCGATGCTTAGAAGTTAGGCACTAAAAAGTTCATTAAGACAACCTTTACACTGAAGGAATGCGAGAGCGCTTGTCAGTGTAACAGGTGAGAAGTGAGGTAGAGGAATTTGCTTATACCATAGGCCAAATTAATGTACTCCCTAAGTAATTATTTTTTATTACAGTGTAACAATTAGGTATATTAATTTTGGACATATTATTTAACGTCTTAATGTCTTTTCTTCTTTGCAATAAGGAAAATCAGAGAGGGAGTTTAGCAAACATTGTCAATTATTCTTAATTTTCTTTTGATTTTACCAATCTTTCGAAATATTTTATTCTTGCCTTAAGGGCGAATGAGATTTACAATAAATTATAATTTTTACCTCCCTCGTAAAATGAAAGTATTGTAATCGAGAAAAAATCACCCTTTGAGGTTTTTGCAGATCTTTGCATTTTAGGGTCCATGATGAAATGACGGCTCGTACTGTGAAATTTAGGGTCGGTCGAGGCTTAAGGCCAATCAAGGGTTTTACGGTGAGGGGGTAATGAGGTAATTACCTCCCCCCCTTCCACCAGACCGGTCAAACTTCATGTGCAATTTACATATTTTTACGTGAAAATTACTTGCCTCAAAAGGAAAACAAATTAGATGCTAAAGTTAAAGCTATAGACACAACCAAAAAGTATATTGTCCAGCAAGAACCACGATATGGCCGGCCGAATTATAAAACAAATTGCAAATGATATTTTAAAGTAATTACTTTTCGTCACCACATTTAAACATGTAACATCGAGTGAAAAATAATTTTAAAATAAGTAGTATCATTTTATAATAATTACCATTAATACCTAAAAAATGGTAGTATTCAATTGGGAAAAATTTCGGGGATACGGTCAAATGGAGACGGGCCGGTGTTGGGTGATATAAGCTACGACGAACGTTAAAGCATGAGGATGTTTGCGAACGTACTACGAAGTACGAACCGCGTGAATTAGTAGCTGAAGTCTAGCATGTGAGATGATGGAATCGGCTGGCCGGTCCACAGTCTATAATAAATATATTAGAATATCTGTGGATGGTGGCCCACGGACTGCTGTTAAGGGTGTTATTTGTATGTTAGTCACGAAACGGTAATAGGGATACCTATCTAATTTACTATGTGCCCAGGAAATAATAAACTACATTTTGGTTTTGTATGTTTCTAGGGTGTTTGCAAAATTATTTTTGAAAAATATTTATCTACTTTTTTAAAGAGAGAATTTTCCCTGAATATTTTCTGGAACGGCAGGAGGAGCCGTCACCAGTAGCGGCTCGCGGGTGAAAAAGTAAGTGAAGTGCAAGTGAAGCAAGAAAATATCGCAATTTTTTTTCCAGAATTTTGTTTAAATGTGGAAGGGCTAGAATATTTTTTTACGACTTACCTAAATTTTGTATACTAAATCAATTCTCCTATCCTTCATAGCAGCAAATTTATTTATAACATCCTCATAAAATGGATGAGTTGCCCTAATCTCCTCCAGACATTCCTTTTGTATTGAAATATTGCCTAGAGAAGTAAGTCTTTTTTGAGATATTGTATTTCTTAAATAAGTTTTTACACGTTTGAGGCAAGAAAAATTTCTTTCCACTGAAGCACTTGACGGTATTGTCAAAATTATGGGAAAATACTTTATATGTTTTGGTTAAAATATCTTTATTTTCATTAATTTTTTTCACTTGCTCTTGCAGCGATATATTCCAATTACTGTCATTGGCAAAAATAATACCAAGCTCATTTTTAAGTCGTTGACTTTTTGAAAATATTTCCCTATATAACTGTAACAAATTTTCAAACGGGCCAATCGGAAAATTTAAACTATATTCGGAAAATTTAGAATAATCTGCCAAACGTAAAAATGTAAGTTTTTCAGAGTCTTGAAAGCTTAGTGTCATTTCCATTAAAATATGGTCCAATATTTCATAAAAAAGGGTTCTATACTTAGCCCTAATTTCTTCAGGTGAAAGCTTAGCAAGCTCACGTTTGTAATAATTTATTTCTGTAACAGAATTTGCTTTATCAAACATGGTATTAAAAAAAAATGTTCATTTCTTTTTTTACAGATCGCCTCACGACAGCGTTTTATATTGGGTATGCAAAAATTAATGTCAAACGGATTTTTTTTGAAGAACGCAACTTGAACAATCACATTTACGAACTTCGAATTTAAAGACCAACCAGTTTCTGTAATTGTTGGTATACGCCTCGTAGATGCAGTTGTAACAGCATACGTCCGTTGGGCTGAGTGATGAAAAAAATGAGGGAATATCTCTAAGGTTTGCAAAAAAATTCGACATTTAGAAATATTTTTAAACTTTGCTGCATCAGGACAAATACAGTCTGCGGCGCTTTTTCTTTTTTTTTTGAAGGCCATTTAGATGGCCAGACATCACACTTGCCCCATCGTAACATTGCCCTATTAATTTATGTTTATAGTCAAATTGGTCCAAAATTTGATCCAATAGAGAATATAAATTCTCCGACGTTCTATCGGAGATGACATTATAAAGTCCTAAGAATCTCTCGACTACTGAACCTTCTGAATTAACGTATCTTAAAATTATGGAGCACTGGGAGGTTTGCGTAATATCAGTGGTGTCATCCACTTGCACAGAAGAAAACTGTGTGTTCATTATTTTATTTTTTACATGATCATTTAAATAATCAGAAATACATTCATTTAAATTCAATTAATAATTAATTATTTCGTTTTGAATAGTTTTCGAGTCACCAGTAAAAACATTTTAAATTTTTTTGTGATGATCTTTTAGTTCTTGGGAACTTCTCGATATTCATAAACCTAGAAGCTTTTTCAATTTCCCCCATTTTTTTACTCGCTGTTCTCATGATGGCCGCGAAAGACTAACTCTTGTTTTGCAAGGTACAAAACTGCGTCAATTACCAAGTACATAAATAGTCTATTTAATCGGAAGTTTTCGTTAAAAGGTATTATATATAGTTTAGCATTTTCTTTTAAAGTGTCAGCTATAGTGCTTTGATTTTTTACAAATGTTTTTAGCATTAATTCGCATTTTAAATGCTCCGCCGAATCTTCATGTTTATGTAAAGACCTTAATATATTTAACATACCTGCAAATCCTTCCTTATTCCACACTGAATATTTATTGGAAACTAGTAAACAAGGCCAGCAAAACAATTTTTTGTAATATTTGACTACTACATAACCATTTGTACGCCGAAAACCAAGATGACGATTAAAACTCTGATCTTGTTCCTTCCATCGATTAAATGGAGTTTCCAACAAAATGCAACCAAGAGTTATTATGGCAACGTAGTAGGAAAATCGTAAACTAAACATAGCACCTCCAGCAAAGTCCAGAAGCGGTTTGCGCCACTGTTATAATTGTTATAATAAATAAAGTTCGATTGAAAGTTTTAAAAAGACATGCCGCCAACGGTCAAGTAAAATATTTATTCGAGATGTACAGTTTATTTTTTGCCAATTAGGTGAATAAATGAATGTAAACACTTAAATTTTAAGAGATATATAATAAATATAGTTAGATGTTTGCTTGTTTATTTTTCCTGGCGAAGTAGCACTTCACCTACTTCACCTGAATAGCCGCCACTGGACCCTAAAAAACATAGTCACATAACGAGGCATAAATTAAAAAGTATTTAGCTAATTGACTTTTGATCAAAAATCGAGAATCATATGGGGATGATATAGTAACATTTTGGTGAAAATGCCATATCGTGGATCAAACTGGCGGCCTAACAAATTGTAAAAAAAAGTTTATTAAGAACTGCTAATCAGATGGACTTAAAAATTTAAATAACTAAATTGTAGTTTATAGATTATTACTACATAATTATAGGCATTTTAGACAGGGTGTTAGAATCTGGTGTGTAGGCATGGAGATCTCGGAAATCGTTGGGATAAAGTTGAGCAATTTGGTGGTAATTAATATGCCATCTAAAAACTGACAGAATTCTAAACCACCTCAGAGATATTCGCATTAAGATGATTTTTCCCGATTTTAGTTTTATTTTTTCCTGACTTTATTTCAATAGGTATAAAATAAATTTCACACTACTTTTTCTCCTCTATAAGATGGCATTATCAAATTTTAAATGCGACGTTTCCTATGCGGGCCACCATCATCAAGTTAATTTTTGAAATACTTATATTTAAATGAATATAATAAAGTGTTACACTTGCATAAAAATTATATAATAAAGAAAATTCCTATAAGAAGCAATGTGCTAGAAACAGATAGATATACGGATATTTTTTAATTTGTGTTAAAGAAAAACTAGTAACATTTTTCTGGCAAGTAGATTATTGTATTTGGAAGGTTATAAGCCTCAAGAAAATGAGTAAAAAATCCAAGTCCGTACTTAAAAATATGAAGTTGATGCTGGAGGCCCGAATACGAAACGACACATTTAAAATTTTATAACGCCATCTTGTCGAGGAGAAAAAAAAATCTATTGAAATAAAGCTACGGAAAATAAAAACGAAACGAAGGAAAAATCGTATTTATGCGAATATATTCGAAGTGGTTTTGAATTTAATCAATTTTTCATTCATTCATTTTCAATTGTATTCATTAGCATCAAATTGCGCAACTCTGCATTAACCTAACCAACTGCGTATCTCTTACGATTTCCTCCCTCTTGAATTCCTGTATAGAAGGCGTATTATTAATTTACCGATTTTCTACTTAAATATCGTAATAATTAAAAAACTATATTAAATTTTTGAAATATAGCTAAATCAAAACAACATTTGGCTGAGCTCCCTAAGATTTTCTTTATTTTAATTTGAGGAATTTATATCTTTAAAAACATTATTTTTTGAATGTTCTTAAATGATTTCTATTCTCTAGCAAAACATTAAGTTAATGAATAAATTAAATATTAAAGAAAAAATGGGTGGCTATTTGAAAGGCAATTTTTGAAACACAGAGGTCGATTCCTGCAAATCAAATGCCTAGCGGGGGTTATAACCACCCATAACATTTTAAATTGAATGTAGGTTCTGAAATATTGACAGTCAAAAATCAAAATTTTTCGATTTTGAAAGGCTTTAGCAACTTAGGTAAATCTTTTTGACATTCGAAATTCAAATAAGTATTTACTCGTTTTTGAAAAAAATATAGTTTATATTAAACTACGATAGGAAAAAATCAGGAATACCTCGAATACTTCTAAGTCAAAATCGGCATCACTAGGTATCATTATAACGAAAATCGAAAGTCGTTTAATTTGAGGAAAAATGTAACTAAACTTGTTTGATTGTGAAACACTAAAACAAATTTAATATGTTTGCAGGATAGACATCTTCAAGGTGAAGACAACGTTTCAGTCCGGAATCTTGCTCAGAAGCATTGCGTTATTTTGATTTTGTTCAGAATATATATGTATAATTCTCTGCATCCACTCGACGATGGAATATCTTACAAAGTACTTTTTCGGATGCTAACACTAAAATTATCAAAAGGATTAGTCACACTAAGTGGTCGGCTAGAGCAGATGCTGTTTCAGCCTTGAATTGTAATTGATTAAAGAAGCGCTTCTTCAAATTAGTGAAAGTGAAAAGCCCATGAGTAAAATAGAAGCCAAAAAGTTAGCACAGAATTTCGACAACTATGAAATTGCTTTAATAACTGTCTTATGGGACAAGCTATTGCAACGAATAAATTATACGAGTAAATCGCTACAAAATGTACAATCTAACCTACTTTTTGGAACTAACGCTCTAAAATCCGTTTCGGAATTCATAAAAGATGTTAGAGACGACTTTGATAGCATTGAAACGCAAACGAATTTATTGACAGACACTAGAGACTATAAACAAACTAGAATAAAAAAAAGAAAATGGATAAGCACCTACCGACACGAATTTTGATGACAGGCAATCCTTCGTAATATAAATTCATAACGTTATTTGTGAGGTCCTAATATCCGAGATAACGAGGAGGTGCATTGTTTATAACAACGCTTTCACAGATTTTGAGGTTTTTTTTTAATAATAAATTAAGTAGAGATGAAAATATTGTATGCATAGAAAGATTATCGTTGAAGTATCAGAGAGATATCGACAGTAATTATTTTAAAGATGAAGTTCTTCATTTTATTAAATATGCAAAAGAGGAAAATTCATCAAATCCGGTGGATATGTATAAATTAATAATAAGCGGGTTACAATCTACATTTCCCAATATAGAACAATTTTAAAAATCTTTTTAACCACGCTTATTTGTAATGCCAGTGGCGAACGTTCGTTTAATATGCTAAAGAGGGTAAAAAAATATTTGCGAAACTCAGTAAGTCAGTTACGTCTGAGCAATTTGGCATTAATGTTCATTGAGAATGATGTTGTTCAGCAACTGTACTATGAACATCTTATATATACCTTTGCCAACGTAAAGGCAAGAAAAGTTATTTAAATATTATTTATACTTTTTGTAGCACATGTTAATCCTATTAGTATTACCAAACAATTTTTGAACTTCGTTTTATACCTTCTTGTTTTTAAGTGTTATTATTTTTTAAAATAAAGTTCGTTGGTTTATGTTTTTGGTTATTTCTGTGCCTTTTTTTTCTAGGTAACAACGATGAGTTTTGCATGAGACTTCTTGGTCTGCCGATAAATAATGATATAAAACGAGATTAACTAAGATATTTTCGGGTAGAATTTTTTTATATTGAAGCTTTAGGTAATATGGCAGGGTCTCCAAACTTAGTTGTGTCTGGGGCCTCTTAATTGCTTAATCCACCACTGACTGAATCCTACATAGAAAGGCTAGAACAGCTTTTTATTTGCAATGTTGTGGAAGAGGAAAAATTGAAAGTGTCTATGTTAGTTACTCTAATTGGTCCAGAGCCTTTCAGTGTATTAAATACTTAATAGCACCAGATCTACCGAGCTCTAAAGACTTTTTAATAAAGATTTATTTAAAAAGGTGCTTATTGGCCATTATAGTCCCAAAATATTGGTGATCGCCGAGAGGTATATAAGTTTTATAATTCCAATCAGAATGCTAATGAAGACATCAAAACTTTTGTAACAAGACTAAAAAACCTCTCACGATATTGTCAGTTTGGTGAATTCTTGTCTGAAAGCTTAATGGATAGATTAGTCTGTGGGATCAGGTCCTATGCTATAAAAAAAACTTATCTGAAGCAAATCTGATTTTTCAGTCACCCTATGACACAGCATTGGCCATGGAGTTAGCAAAAGGTTAAGTTAAATCTATGGGTCTAGAGTCAACAGTTGCACGTGTTAGTAAAAATTTAGATAAGTTAGTAGTTAAAAAGAAGGTCTATAATTTTAAGTAGGTTCCTCGGTGAACCCGCAATCTTGCCAGTGGACCAAATACTAGTAAGAAATCTCCTTTGCTGTCAAAAAACTGGGAATGGAAGCCGTGTTTTGATGCACACTTAAATATGACCCACACAGGTGTCCCTTCAAAAATTGGGAGTGTATTCATTGCAGAAAACATAGGCATACTAGTCGAGCATGTAAGAGTGTTAAGGTGAATGTAGTCGAGGAAGAGCAGCATTCTGAGGAAGAGGATGAAGATTCCTTAGTTCTGCGTTTTTTGTCAACTCTAGAATCAAATGAAACCGAGCCAGAAAAAGTGTGATTATCAGTGGAAGGTAAGAAAATTATTTTCGAAATTGATTTAGGTGCCTGTCGTTCTGCTATGCACATTTGTGACCATGAAAAGACTTTTTTAAATTCACCATTATGTCCCGTGAAGTATGATTTAAGAGTTTTAACTGAAGAAAATATTAGTATTTTAGGTGAAATACATGTTACTGTTAGTTATAGTAATAAAAATATCAATTTACCTTCAGTAATTTTGAAAAGTGGTCATAAATTTCAACCTTTATTAGGTCGTAATCGGCTTAATGCCTTAAACCCAGAATAGAGAAATAAAATCAATTTTAACATTCAGTCAGATCAGTCAAAAAGTTAGTCTAAAGCCCAAAATAGTCAAGAGTCTTTTATGTCTAGTAGTCAGATTCAAAATTCAAATAATAAGTGTGTTATTCTTGTTAGTCACATTGTGGTTTATCAAACCGAAAAGGTAAAAAATTCTTCTTTAGTTTTAAACATTAAAAATGAATTTAAAAATATTTTTAGTAATCAGTCAGATTCCCATATAAAGAAGTTTCAGGTAGAACTTAAACTCAAAAAGAGAAAGTCGAAGCTGAATTGTTAAATATGGTAAACGCAGGTATTTTAAATAAAAGTTAACTACAGTGATTGGGCAGTCCATTAGTTGTAGTGCCTAAAAATGTGTTGATTTAAAAAAAAACTTTGAATCAAGCTCTCGATTCAGATCATTGTGTCCTGCCTTTACCTGAAGACATTTTTGCCTGTTTAAGTGACCAACAATATTTTGGTCTAATAGATTTAAAAGGTGCTTATCGGCAGCTAAAAGTAGGTGAAATGTCTCAAAAATTATTGGTTATAAATAGTCATTTAGGGCTTTATTGCTATACTCGATTAACTTATGGTGTTAGTTCCGCTCCGGGTATATTTCAATCCACAATGGATACTATTTTGGCAGGATTACCAAAAACTAAAGCTTATGTAGATGATATTATTTGTTTTGGGTCTACTCTACAAGAAACGTATGAAAATATTTAAAAAAGGTTTTGTGTAAATATTTTCAGAAACAAGTAGAATGAAATGGAACTTTATCACAGTACAATTTTTATAGAGCGCATATAGATTTTTTTTGAAAAAATGTGGATTTATTTTTTTAGTTGTTGATCAAAAATCAAAGTGGCTTGAAGTTATTTTAATGAAAAATAGCACAGAAACATCAGAAACTATTTTTGAACTATGATCTTTTCAGTCTATGGCCTTCCAGTTGAATTTGTGTCTGACAGACAAGACTCCTTTTAATTCTAATGAATTTGTTTCATTCTTATATTCAAATGGAATTAAACCATTGAAGTCTCCAGGATATCACCCATCCCAAAAGCAATGCAACTCCTGAAAGGGGAGTTCAAACTATAAAAAAGGGTTTTAAAAAAAGCTTTATTTTTGAAGAAGGGAAGGGAATTATCTGTAAAATTATTGTTAAATAAATTATAAAACTATTTATTTACTTATAGAAATACCCCTTTAAAGTGACAGGTATCTCACCAGCAGAGGCAATTTTTAAAAGTCGCCCTCGTACTAGATTTGATCTTCTCCAGCCTTCAAGCAATCATAAAACAAACTACAAAGTTGCTATTTCAAAAGATCTGTACAAAGCAAACCAGCATGTTTTTGTTAAATAAACGTACGAAGCTGTGGCAAAAAGGTTTGGTGAGGAAAATACTTAATTCTAACATTTATTTAGTTGAAATTGATGGCTTAATTAAGTTTGTGCATCCGGATGATATGAGAAAGACCAGTTGTAGTGTAACGTATGATACCTTACCCAATGAAACAGACTTGTTACCCAACAGTGTCTTAACAGATAGAGATTTTACACATACAACCCCAGTTAGTGTTGTAAATATTAATCTTACTCCTAATAAAGCTGTATTCCCCAATGAAAATCAAACAGAATATCCATTAGAAATTAAGACCCCTAAAGTGAAAAAAGATGGAGTTCACAGTTACACATTTGTAAAAAATAATAACAGTCAACCCTCTATTTAAGCAGCAACTTCACCTTTTGCAAAATCACCTCTTGTTAATAAAACTAGATTTGGAAGAGTAATTAAACCACCTAGGTACTAGACTCTTTAAAAAAGAAGAGGGGAGGTGTAGTGTACATAACTTAATTATTATGTCCGTTTAGTGTATAACTTCCTTTATTAACAATGTCATCGTTGTCATTTGTTGAAGGCAACCGTCTGTCTGTCATTTTAGGAAGGTATCGTGTAGTCCCTCACATTCTGTATTTTAAGTAGTTGAATAAACTGATAATTAGTATATCAAGTCGTATCACATTGTCTGATACACAACAGTATATAGTTGTGTTTTAAATATCGGAATGCGTTTTTGGTTAGCCCTGGTTAGGCCTTTTCTGGGTTGCAAAAATGTGGAACCATGGTGGAACTATATTAAAACACAAACAATTTATTAGTGCTGCGTTCGTTATTCTGGAATATCATAAGTTTTGTACCGTCAAACAAAAATTTAGCAGTTGTTGTCAGAATTGACGAATAAGTTTCACTTTCAAAAATGTCTGTGTTACTAGCTAAACAGAAATCTGAGCCTGGAAATATAATAAGAAATCCAGATTCAAGACATCCCAAAATTTCGAATGCAGATCAAGATGAAAGAATACAATTATCTCGAAAATAATCAATTTGAAACAGCAGTCATATTAAAGGAAGGGATGCACTTACTGGTCAGTCTGCAACGGTCGCCGAAGGATTTGATATTTGAATGTTAGTAAAATCATTGTGTTGTTATCAAAATATATTTCACCGAAATAAATAAGCGAATTTGAAAGGCTATGTATAAACCAGAATAGCATGTGGGAAAATATTTTTTTTTAGTTTCGGAGAGTCTTTCTAAATTGGCCCACAGATTTTTGACGTTTCATGGCATCAGGTATCCGGTTATAGATTTTTACACAGGCATAGTATGGTGACTTCTCAAAAAGTGTTGTTTTGTGGTTTGGCACTGTCAGTGCAGATGCATTACGTGCTGGGTAATCGTGGTAGTGCTGGTTTTGTGGGAATTTATCCCTGTTGCAAAAAACATAAAGAGCACACTTAAATATATAAATTGATGTGACTGTTAAGATTTTCCAGTTTAGAAATGTGTTTCTACACGTTTGTAGTGGCTTTAACCCAAATATTAATGATGATGATACGCTTCTGCGACACAAAAACCCACACGTGTTCACTTCGGAGGCTTGGCCTCAAAGCATGATGTAATATGTGAGGTAATGGTCAGCCAGGGCATAATACGAATTTAGAAGCATGTCTGCGGGTATAGTTTGCTTTAGTTTCAGTATCGCAAAATATGCCCTACCAAGCCCAGAGCATATATGATCTATTTGTGGACTCCAACTATTTCTGGAGTCTAGGTAAGAACCCAAAAATTTAACATCAGCACTGTCCTCTATATTTGCTTTTGGTTTGAGATTGTAAAAGTGAACTGTCACCGTCTTTTCTTTATTGAGGATCAGTCTATTTTGCGTATACCACTGACTCATGCTGTTGCATACCAGTGTTATATTTTGCAAAAGGGACTTTTCATCCATTGCTGACACTCCCACTGTTGTGTCATCAGCAAACTTGATGGTTGTTCCTGGAATGGACAAGTCACTGATAAACAAAATGAAAATGAGTGGTGCCAGAACCGAGCCCTGTGCTGCTCCAATATTGATCTCATATTGTTCAGATCTGGAACTGCCGAGTTGCACCATAATCCGCCTCTCTTCCAAGAATGACATCAGAAGTTCAAGAGCATTCCCTCTTATTCCCAGTTGATGAAGTTAGTGATTAACAATTTTGAGGTTGAGGGCATCAAATGCTTTTGATAGGTCGAAAAACAATCCCGCCACAACATGTCCTGATTCGAGTTCTTGGTGTATGAACTCTACCAGTTCGATTGCTGCTGTCTCAGTGGATCTTCCGCTTCAAAAACCGTGTTGATGCTTGCAGAAAAGTTGAAATATATTTAGAAAATTTACAAGTCTGTCGTAAATGGCTCTTTCAAATATCTTTGAGAAAGCACTCAAAATTGACACTGGTCTATAGTTGTCTATGTTTGTATGGTCACCTTTCTTGTATAGCGGAATCACTTTGGCCGTTTTAAGCAATTTTGGAAATTGTAGGTCCTTTTATTATTAAAAGAAAAACTGGCACTTGTACATATAAGCTCGCAATGAATTCAGTGCTAACAAAGGTATTTGGTATGTTCAAGATCTTAAACCAGTGTTAATCGAATCTGACTGCCCATCCAACTAATTTAAAAAATCAAAACAAAATTTATTACCATCTGTTTCGTATTACTTATTATTATCTTTAGTACTTTGCTTATCTTTATTTTTAAGTATAGGGTTAGAGACATTGTAGCTTGTTCTATATTGTAAGACTCGATCAGTAACTATTACATGTCACTCTTTTAAATTTTCACCAATTTTGACTATTTTCATAGACTTGACTCATTATTCCCGATTGTGACTTCTTAGCATGGCCTGTCTGTTCTTAACGCCAGGCCAACTCCTTTAACATAGCAGTGAGCGGTACTACTGCTATTTAGTTTATTTTTGATTTTTGGGCAAACTTACTTCTTTTGGTAGAAGGATAACGTGTTTGTCGTTATTGGGTTATTTCACTACTTTTATTGTTGAATTTTTGAATAGTTCTACCTTACCTTGTTATCTTTAATATTTTGTTGGATTGTTTATTTTCTTCTAGGTCGTTTTGGCTTTAATGGCCATCACCATGTATACATGGATTTCTTTGAGCCTATTTGGAATTTTGCTTGTTACTTTTATTAAGTTCATTTCTTTCTCTATCCCGGCCCTGCGGTCTGGGCCTTTCCATGTTTCCATGGATTGATTTATCAATATCTGAAGTGGTTGGGCAATTTCACTGCAAACTGCTTTTAGTGCTTTGATTGGAACGTCGTCAGGGCCAACTGATTTTTTGTTTTTAAAATTTTTAATGATCTTTTCCACTTCAGGTATTGTCACAGGTTCCAAAAATATACTATTTGGTTGCAGGTCAGACGTAGAATATGTGGTCGCAGGTTCACGCTTCCAAAGTTTTGTTTTATTTTGTTTTCAGCTACAGTCGAAAAGTATATTCCAAATTCATCAGCCACTTGGCTTTCCTCAGTCATCATTTCCCCCTTGATGTTAAGATGTATTGGTTTCTCTTGCTTGGTTCTTCCTAGTTCTTCATTGACTATAGCCATTTGCCTCGTCGTGTTTTCCGAGTTCATTATGCGATCTTTGTTGAAGTTCATTTTGGCGCTGTTGACGGATTTCCTGTATTCCTTTTTTTGCTTCTTATAGAGTTGATGGATATTCTCATCTTCCGTCTGAATAGCTAATATACTACTTTAATTTTTGTTCATATTTTCGATTTCGAGAATATACAGGGTAAACGAAAATTTTGTTTATCTTTCGAGTCTTTTGCGAAAATAAAAGGAGAAGAAAAAGAGAAATTGGAGAACCGTTTTTAATTTTTTAAATTAACTTTATTTAAGGGCGTATAGCCAGCAAATTATAAATAATTGTCAAAAGTTTTTTCCTCTTCAAGGTAGCAGTCTACAAAATTTTTATTCAGTCTTTCGGTGTTCAATGTCTTAACACCAATGGCAGAAAATGTAGGATATCCATATCCTAGAGGAACCAATATTTTGGAAAGATTTTGACAGCGGCTAAAGGAGTCTCCAGAGTTTCATTAGATTTAATTTAAAATAGCTATGCAGTGTTTTATTGAATATCATCGTACATTTATCGGTCTTATATTTTTGAGACACATTGATGTATATCTAAATATACTTTTGCAAAACATTTTCAAAAACAAACTTACGAAAATTTCATCTTCTCCTCCCTAGGAAGGAAAATATGATTTTCCTTCCTAGGGAGGCAAAATACTTTTCCGTTAATTTTTTATTCATCGGTAACCAGTGGCGTATTCAACAGGGGTCGGGAGGATAACCCCCCCCCCCATGCCTTACATCGTGCATTAAGGAAAAGTGACAATCTTCTTCTTTGTAAAATAAATATTTATGTACATAGAACTACAAGTTTATGGGCTGGGTAAATAGAATTGGACAGCTTATATGTTCACTGAACCTGAACAATTATATACAGAGTGTTTCGGGAGGAAAGGAAAATATTTTGAGGATGTGTTTGGGAGGTCAAAAATCAAAATATTTAAAAACGATTTATAGGTCCGCAAATGTTTACTTTTCGAGATACAGGGTGTTAAAAAAATAAAAGAATCCTTTTTATTTAATATTCTGGGAACGATTATTAATAAATTAATATTATAATGAAGAGTAAATAAGTATGTCAAATCAATATAAAAGTCACGAATTGACATTTAACAACGTCAACTTGTTAAAAATCATTTGATATAAGGTAAGGATATGAATGTAATAAAGCAGTTTGTTAATTGTTACTCGAAAACGATACATCAGACAAAAAACGTAAACAGATCTTTTTACCTTAGAACAGATTGTGGATTACGAAAAAGTTAATAATTCCGAAGAAGAGCAGTGGCGTCCATTTTTTCCTTGAAAAATATCTATCTAATCCTATGTTGTCACACATTAGTGGTAAAATTATTAAAATTTATTTTGTCTCAAAAGATGCACCCCCCCCCCCCGCCAAAATAACGCATAACGAATTTCAATCTCGCCTACAGTAAGTCAAAGAAATGTTTCAATAGCTTACTTTATATTAACAAACCACTTTGTAGTATGACTGAAAGCTTTCGGATTAATTTTAAGTTTTTATAAAGCTTTCACAAAGTAAAATGAGTCATCAATTAAATGTCCCAGTAACACTAAGGAAGATTTATTGGCTGCAACCCCGCTACCACCTATATATATATATATATATATATATATATAGGGTCAGTCCGATGTCTGGAAACGGTTAAATGTCTCAAAAACCACTCAACCGATCTGAACCATATGTGCATACCACAATGTTGTCAGATTTTCAGTTTTTCGGCAAACTAACCTGACTATTTTTTCAAATCATCATCAATCATCGGTCTTCCCAAGATACACAAGAACAATATACCACTTCGACCGATCGTCAGTGCAATAAACTCGCCTACATACAAACTAGGTAAATATCTTTCAAACTTTCTTAATCCATTCACTAGAAAAACAGACTCTTTTATACAAAACTCTGCACATTTCGTGGAAAAAGTTAAGGAAATCCGGTTGGATCCCGAAGACATTTTGGGCAGTTTCGATGTAAAATCACTGGACACAAATGTTCCGATCAAGGACTCAATTTCCATTATGTCAGTCATATTGGATCATAGTAATCTTGATAAGAATCTAATAGACCTAGTGGAAGCTTGTCTTACACCTACTTATCTCATTTTTCAAGAAACTGTTTATGTACAAACTTCAGGGGCAGCTATGCTCTCCTCTATCACCTATGGTAGCGAATATCTTTATGGAAGGTTTTGAAGATATTGCTCTAACATCTGCTCTACTAAAACCAAAACATTGGTTCAGATATGTAGATGATACTTCTGTAGTATGGCCTCATGGACAGGATAATCTTCTCATATTTCTGGATCACTTCAATTATCAACATTATAATATCAAGTTCACAATGGAAATTGAATCTAATAGGACAATTTCCTTTCTAGATGTATGTGTTCAAAGGAAGGAAAATGGTACATTAGGACATCCTGTGTACAGAAAACCGACGCATACAAATAGATACTTAAATGCAAATTCTCAGCACCATTCTGCACAAAAGAAATCGGTTATTAACTCACTAGTATTTAGAGCTATTTCGATTTTTGATCAAGATTCTTCTGTTACATCGAAACTGACCGAAGCTCCGATAGGGAATGACTATTGCACTGAAGATATTACGCGTTCAATTAAAAAAATATAGTAATCCAACTCCGCGAAAGAAGGATGATAAGGAGCCACGGTTAGGTAGCATTGTTCTTCCATACATACGTGCACTACAGACAAAATAGGACGATTACTTCGGCGGTCCAACATACGTACAATCTTCAATACACATAAAAAGATTGGATAATGCTTGCGACCCCGAAAGATATTGTACCTTTTCAAACAGAAGAAATATATAAAATTCCTTGCTCCTGTGGAGGAGTGTATGTGGGGGAAACAGGACGCTCAAAATCAACTAGACTTAAGGAACATGAACGATGTATTAAAAAGAAACAACCTGTTCAATCTACTGTAGCTGAATACCAGCATACCACTGGTCATATTATAAATGTAAAGGAAACCAAGGTTCTAGCATCGGTTGTAAGATTTTATAAACATTGAAATTTTTAAACATACAAAAATGTTCAATAAAGATATGGGTTACAGTCTATAACACACGTGGAACGATTTTAACACAGGGTCACGGTTCGGCGAGCACAAGTCGAGTATAAAAGCCCGCCTGAATCTCTCCGATCTCATTCAGTGTTCAGATCTCGTGGAGTAAAGATCCCCTCAAGAAGCCTCGTGCAATCGAAGGCGAAACGTCAAATAGTAATTCCAACTTGATGCGATCTAATCCCAAGAACCATGATTTCTTAATTGACCAAAGCCGTGAAAGCTTCCGTTCTAGGAGTTTTTTCTTTTTTGGTACGAGAGTGTAGGATTATGGCGTGTACATTTTCCTTACGTTTTAACGAGGTTTGAATTTTCTTCTTTCAAGAAAATATTATGTTCCAGTTTGCTTAATCCATTATACTATCATATACTGCATTTTAAACCTGGATATTCACTAGATGAGTACATTTTTTCGTTGGGAAGCGTTAATTTAAGAAATAATTTAAAAAATCGAAACAATTATTAATAAAAAAACACTAGAAGCTTTAAAAACTATTAAGTAAACATTGAACTAAGTACTAAAAAAACAACAACAAACTAAAAGTCAATATCTTCAACCACACCACCGTAATTTCTAAAGCAATTTTTGATAAGATTTTTCCTATTCTTGAGCAAAGTTTACGAATTTCTTCCGAGAAATTTGCCTACATGCTTCTCTTATTCGATATTTTAATTTTTTTCAGTGTCCCTGGACGAGTTTTGTACACCTTATTTTTTATGGTTCCCCATAGATAAAAATCCAGCGGCGTCTAGTCTGCCACAAAAGGACTATTACGACCAATCCATTTATTTTGATAATTTTCATTAAGCCATCGTCTTACAAATAGAATGGAGCGCCATCTAGCTGAATTTTCTATATTCTAAGGGCAAATCATGAACAGCATCCCAAAATTCATTTTGCAAGAAGGCTAAAAATTCCGCACCATGTAAGGTTGTATTAAAGAAGAAAGGTCCACATAATAGTATTTTAAAAGACCGTATCACACATTTTCTTCTCCAGAATATTGACTTTTACTATTGATTACCCATTGAGGATTCTTGTAACACCAATAGCTAATATTTTGAGATGATACGATCATTTTGTAAAATAAAATTTATTCAAATATGCTAGGGTCTTCGTAAAATTTGGCTTGCATGGTTAGGCAGTACCCCATTCTTCTCTCGTCATCATCTGGTTGTAAAGCGTATAAAAATTTTGGTTTAAACGGCTTAATACCATTTCTTCTCAAACATCTTGAAACAGAACTCTTTCTCCTAATATCAAAGCCTCTTAAACTGGAATTTGGATTCAGCAGGAAATGATTTAAAATCCTGTGGATGATTTCTATGCTGTCTGACTTTTTCTTTCACCACCGAACTCCGTTGATTAAACATCTGATTGATTTTAGAAACCGTGGTGTACAATATTAAATGATTAGGGTGTCTTCACTAATCTCACTATTTCTACTTTTTGTGCCAAACTCAAACGCATTTTAATTTTGTTGTCTACTACACAAATTTTATAAATATCTAGTAATAATGTGACTTTGACATGTCTACAATTTTTTCGATGATAACATAATATTTTGTTTCCATGGCCAACTAGTATTAAGTCTTTTTGTAACTATAGGGATTTAATGAAATATTCCTTTAGTTAAAAATCGTAGAAATTATTTATTAAATTAACCCATCCTAACGAAAAAAAGTGTAGTCATCTAGCTAAAGAATATCCAATTTTAGAACGCTGTATACAGGGTGTTACTAAATGTAATGAATGCATAGAGATCTCAGAAACCTTAAGAGATACGAAGTTGGTTAAATGGAGGCAAAAATGCGATATTAGATGGTAATTAACAGTTCGTTTACAAATTTAATACGATTTTTTCCGATTTTGTATTTATTTTCTCCTAACTTTATTTCAATCGGTATTCAAAAATAAATTTAACATCCTCATTGACATTTTTTTCTCCTCTACAAGTTAGTATTATCAAATTTGTTTAAAGCTTGGGACCTCCCTCCTCACACTTGCCCAAAAAACGTTTGCTTTTTACAAACACAAATTCAAAAAATCTGTATCTTCCTCTAACACATTACTTCTTATGGGACTTTTCTATAGCTTACATGTGCAGGTTTGATACGTCATTATATTTGGGATGCTCAATGCGTCAAACAAGTGAAAACATTCAAGCCTGTATTTAACAAAAAAGTAATGGTGGTGGCTGTAATACGACACGTCGCATTTAAAATTTGAAAATTCAATGTTGTAGATAAGAAAAAGTGGCAATATAAATGTAAAATAACAAAAACGAGTGAAAACATTCAAGCCTGTATTTAACAAAAAAGTAATGGTGGTGGCCGGAATACGACACGTCGAATTTAAAATTTGAAAATTCAATCTTGTAGATAAGAAAAAGTGACAATATAAATGTAAAATTTATTTTAAAACACGTATTGAAAAAAGCCCGAAAGAAAATAAATCAAAATCGGGAAATATCGTATTGATGGGAATATCTTCGAAGTGGTTTGGAATTTTGTCAATTTGTAAAAACCATAATATTAAATAAGCACCAAATTGCGCAACTTTGCCATAATTTAACCAACTTCGCATCTCTTATGGTTTCCGAACTCCCTATGCATACACTCGAATTGTAACACCCTGTATGATAGTATTATTCAGTACAAGTAAACAAAGATATAATTAAAATAAAATTAGGAATTTTTAATGATGACTATTCGATATCATCTATTAGATTTCATTAAAATTAGGTCCTAAACGTAGATAACTCCTTAAAAAAGAAAATTCAACCCCATTGAAACGTAAACCTATAACATCCCGTACTTTATATCCCGAAGAAAAGGTGTGCCCCGTAGTCCTACACTTCCGAACCAAAAATGAAAAAATGTGTTAAAAAACAACCAACATATTGGTTTAAACTTTTTTTTAGTTTAACATAATAAAATTGAAATTATCTTTTTCGAACAACCCTCGTATCTTAGTTAAGGCGGAAGCTGTCTAAAACGTAATAAAGCGATTATTAATAAGGAAGGATGTTATAATCTAATTGATAGTTCAGTGGCGTTGCGCCGTAGAACGTTTCATTATGGATCTCAAAATAATTAAAGAAATTTAAGAATTTTTAATTATACCCTGTATCAATCTTTATAAACATTAGAACATAAGTATTTTGGATACGTACTTTTTACCCCGAGGAAAATGTGTGCCCCATAATCCTACACTCTCGTACCAAAAATGAAAAAAATCCGTTAAGAAACAATCGATATTTTGACTTAAATATTTTTTTTTTGTAGATAAACCTAATACAATTGAAAATAATTATTTTTCGAACAGCCCTAGCATTTTAGCTAAGATGGAAGCTCTCTAAAACGTAAAAAAGGGATTATTAATACGAAAGGTTGTTATAGTCTAGTTATTAATACAGTGGCGTCGCGTCCTAGAATGTTTCAACGTAGATTACTCTTGAAAGAAGAAAATTCAAAGCCCGTTAAAACGTACGCATATGAGGTCCCGTACTTTTTAGCCTGAAAAAAATGTTCACACATAATCCTACACTCTCGTACCAAAAATGAAAAAAATCGGTAAATTCCTTTATCCGGAACTTCCCTTGTTATGAATTATTACTTTTATTGGGAAGAGTGAAGTGTGATCCAAGTTAGTTCAGTACATAGTCACAGTATATGTGTTACATATACTGTCTCTGCATTTTTGTTGGGCGCCATTTTGTTCCATCATATTGGATTCATACCAATATGTTTACCATTTCCTTTATATTTATGCCACACATGACTTTTGGACATAATTTAAAATAAATTCAATAATTATTCCATATTCACATTTAAATTTTCTGCAAAATTTAATTGAACAAGATTTTTTTACTTTGACTTTAAAAAAATTTATTTGGCCATCATTTTATCTCGCCATCTTAAATTGAAACCCATATTATCAGTCTTTACCTACTCCTTTGGTCTGCAGATCTCCCAGATATTACGTTTTTGAATGGTTTTCCTCTTGTTATTTTCGAGTGGTGTATTAGTTAAGGATAGGATCAAGTAAAAAACCAAAGACCATCTTTTAAATTGCCGACGTTCCGCCAATTTACTGTTGCATCCTAAGAACACATAGATTTTATATCATGCATGAAACCCATATTAGCCTTTACTCCATTGGTCCGCAGATATTTAGAAATACCATTTAGAAATTCAATATCTGGGAAATATCTGCTAACCAACGGAGTAGGTCAAGAGTGATAATATGGGTATTATAAAGGACATAAAATGTATCTGTCCTGAGGATGCAACAATAAAGTTAGAAACGTCGACAATAAAAAAAAGACATTTGTATTTTTTACTGGATCCTAACCCCAAATAATACACCACTCTAACATAAAAATAAGAGGATCGTTAACGAAAACCATTTAGAAACCTAATATCTGGGAAATATCTGCGGTCAAACGTAGTAGGGAAAGACTAAAAATATGTGTTTCATGCAGGATATAGAATCTATATGTGTATCCTGAGGATGCAACAATAAGGTTTCGAAACGTCGGGCAATTTAAAAAAAGTCGTTTGTTTTCTTTACCGGATCCTAACCCCAAATAATACACCACTTTAACATAAAAACAAGAGGATCTGTAACGAAAATCATTTAGAAACTTAATATCTAGGAAATATCTGCGGACAAATGAAATATGTAAAGACGGACAATATGGGTTTCATGCTGAATATAGAATCTACATATGTATCCTGAAGATGCAACAATAAAGTTGCGAAACGTCGACTATTTAAAAATAGTCTTTTGTTTTTGTTACTGGATCCTACTCCAAATGATACACCACACAATAACAACAAAAGGATTGTTACTGTTAACGAAAATCATTTAGAAAGTTAATATCTGGGTAATATATGCGGAACAACTATCTGGGTAACATATGCAGAACAACGGAGTAAAAGTACTGATAATATGGGTTTCATGTAGGATATAAGATCTATGTGTCCTGGGGGTGCGACAATTAAGTTGCGAAACGTCGACAATTTAAAAAAACTCTTGTTTTTTTTACTGGATCTTAACCCCAAATAATACGCCATTCTAACAAACATTTTTTAACATTGTTCCGCCATATTGCATTTCTACCAAAATATTATCAGGCCATCCCCATACGAGCCCTAATGTTTGGTGAAAATTTGAAGTCAATCGGGTAAGTAGTCTTTAAGCTATGCCGCGAACTGACAGACATTACGACAGACAGACCAACGGAATTGAAAAAACGTATTTTTTTGGCATTTAGGTACGCTAAAATGTAAAGACGTATAAAACCTGAGAGGCTGATTTTTCCACAATTACATACTTTTTACGCTTTATAGGCCATTTTGTTTGGCCACCTTGAATTAGTACCAGAATTTTACTAGTTGATCCCTATACCACAATTAATTATGACACATAATTTTAAATCAAACCATTAAGCAGTTTTTCAGGCTGAATTTTTAAATATGTATTTTATTAAGCCGCCATTTTGTTCCGCCTTCCCAGTTGATTCCAATATAATACTTGATGTTTTTTGCAAAATTTGAGATAAATTAGATAAGTAGATTTTTAATAATAATATTTTTAACATTTCACTAGGCCGTCATTTTCTTTCGCCATATTGGATTTTTACCAAAATGTTACTAGGTCATCCCCATATGACCCTTAATTTTTGACCAAAATTTGAAGTCAATCGGATAAGTAGTTTTTTAGTTACGCCGCGAACAGACAGACCGACGGAATTGAGAAAACATGTTTTTCGTCATCTAGGGACCCTGAAACGTGAAGATCTGAAACGAGGAAGTAAAAATCCGCTAAGAAAGGACCGAGATATTGGCTTGTATCAATCTTAAATGGGACACCCTGTATATATCGGATTTATGGTTTTTGAAATTAGCGCAGTTAATATTAGGTTATTTATTCCTGAAACAGACAAGATTATGGACAATTAAATTAAAAGGTTTATCGATTGTAATTTGAAAGAGTGGTTATATAAAGTCAAAGAAGGCTAAACTATATAGTTATTTTAAGATGTAGTAAATTTGGCTAAAATTTTTAGTTTCAGTTTTGTTGTTTATTGAATTTTCTTCTTTTATTATATATAACATCTTTAAGAACTCCCTCTTTTTTGTTTAATTTCTGTTTTCAAAATTTTTGTCTCCTGGAAAAGTATGGGAAGTTTTGTGAGAGTGGTTTTACTTTTTGTATCGTCTTTATAGCCATTGACCGGTTTTTGAGATATTGTGAGGTTTGCCCTATGTATACAGCGGGACAGTCGTTGCACGGTATTTTGTAAAATGAATGTGTTTTTTTAAGGTGGATTGAATATTTTCGGATAAGTCTTGCATGTATGGAATATTAGTTTTTGTTTCTGTGAATCTGTTATCATTAGGTTTATTTATATTTTCTAGGCGGGATTTAAAAATAGAGTTTATAATAATAATAATAAGTTTTTTGGGTAGCTATTTTTAATCAATATATCATTTGCTTTTTGGATTGCTATCGTTTGATATTTGGTGTTACTTAATTTTGCTGCCTTGTCAGCTAGGCCAATTATTACTGATTTTTTTTGTGTCCAATTCAGTTTCAATTTTATCAGTGGCCGCTCACGCGTGAAAAAGTAAGTGAAGTGCAACTGTGGTGTGCATAATTTGCTGACCAGAATAAAAAACGTGCTACCATCTTAATTTATTGAAAAAAATTCACCAAAGTTTAAACATGTAAATGGCTTCTCTAGCAGTACACGTTACCTTAAAAATAATTATCTAATTTAGCCCTTAAATGCTACTTTACTCTTAAAAAAAAATTACTGAAATCGTGCGACCACCGCTATTTATAAACCTAACTTAACGAAAACACAGTCTTAAGACACCCTCTATATGGGCTTTAAGCTACCATAAAATAATTATTTAATTCAGCCCTTAAGGGCTAGTTTACTCTTAACAAAATTTATTAAAACCGTGCGACCATCGCTATTTATAAACCAAACTCAACAAAAGTTTAGTGCTGAGAGACACTCTACAAGGACTTAAAGTTACCGTAAAAAATACTATTTAAGTCAGCCCTTAAGGGCTACTTTACTCTTAGATATTTTTAATAAAACCGTACGACCACCGCTATTTATAAATCAAACAAACTTATGGTAGCATAAAGCTCTTGTAAAATGCCTCTCAGGACTATATTTTCCTTGTGTTTGATTTATAAATAACGATGGTCGAACTGTTTTAGTAAAAATGTTTCAAGAGTAAAGTAGCCCTTTATGGCTGAATTAAATAATAGTTTTTATGGTAGCAAAAAGCTCTTGTAAATTGTCACTTAGGGCTATATTTTCGTTGTGTTTGATTTATAAATAACGGTGGTTGCACTATTTCAGTAAAAATGTTTAAGAGTAAAGTAGCGCTTTAGGGCTGAATTAAATAATTTTTATGGTAGCATAAAGATCTTGTAAATTGTCACTCAGGACTATATTTTTGTTGTGTTTGATTTATAAATAACGGTGGTCGCATTGTTTAGTAAAAATGTTTAAGGGTAAAGTAGCCCCTTTAGGGCTGAATTAAATACTTTTTATGGTAGCATAAAGCTCTGGTAAAATGTCTCTCAGGACTATGATTTCGTTGAGTTTGAGTTATAAATAACGGTGGTCGTACGGTTTTAGTAAAAATCTTTAAGAGTAAAGTAGCCCTTACGGGCTGATTTAAACAATTATTTTTACGGTAAATTAAAGCGCATGGGAAGTGTCTCTCAGGACTATATTTTCGCTAAGGTTGGTTTATAAACAGCGGTAGTCGCACGGTTTTAGTAAATTTTGCTAAGAATAAACTTGCCCTTAAGGGCTGAATTAAATAATTATTTTTATGGTGGCGTATACTACTAGTGAAGCTAACTACACGTTTAAAATTTGGTGAAGTTTTTTTAATAAATTACGATGATAGCACGTTTTTTATTTTGGTCAGCAAATTATTTCCGTGCAAATGAAGCAAGAAAATATAGCAATATTTTTTTTTTCCAGAATTTTTTTATATGTAGACTAAATCAATTCTCCTATCCTTCATAGCAGCAAATTTATTTATAACATTCTCATAAAATGGATGAGTTGCCCTAATCTCCTCCAGAAATTCCTTTTGAATTGAAATATTGCCCAAAGAAGTAAGTCTTTCTTGAGATATTGTATTTATTAAATAAGTTTTTACACATTTGAAGCAAGAAAAACTTCTTTCCACTGAAGCACTTGCCGACGGTATTGTCAAAATAAGGGAAAACAATTAATATGCTTCGGTAAAAATATATTTATTTTTACTAATTTTTTTCACGTGCTCTTGAAGCGATATATTCCAATTACTCTCATTGGCAAAAATAAGACCAAGCTCATTTTTCAGTCGTTGACTTTTTGAAAAATATTTCCCCATATAACTGAACACATTTTGAAACGGGCCAGTCGGAAAATTTAAACTATATTCGGAAAATTTAGCAGAACCTGCCAAACATGCAAATGTAAGGTTTTCACAGTCTTGAAATCTTAGTGTCATTTCCATTAAAATATGGTCCAATATTTCATAAAAAAGGGTTCTATACTTAGCCGTAATTTCCTCAGGTGAAAGCTAAGCAAGCTCACGTTTGTAATGATTGATTACTGTAATAGAATATGCTTTATCAAAAATGGTATTAAAAAAAATATTCATTTCTTTTTTTACAGACCGCCTCACAACAGCGTTTTATATTGGATATGCAAAAATTAATATCAAGCGATTTTTTTTTTGAAGAACGTCAATTTAAAATCGTTCATCTCACCTAAAAATCCTTTCGCAAGGCGGATATTTTTCATCAGATTTGTCACAGTTTGTAATAAATTTAAAGACGTCTTTTAATTTATTTTAGTCTTGAACAATCACATTTACTAACTTCGAATTAGAAGTTGTAACAATACCATAAATAAATATAACATAAACAGTCAAATTAACTGTAAAGGAACTCACTGGTTGCAGTGAAATCCGCGAAAATAAAAGTAAACAACCACCGCAAACTAAACGACACGTGGGTGTAATGTACTGCGCCTGCAATTCACCGAGATCGTTGTATGGCGCTGGGCTCGACGTCATCGGATACGCGTTGTCATGGCAACATAGTAGGAAAATCGTAAATTAAACATAGCACCTCTAGCAAAGTCAAAGCGGTTTGCGCCACTGTTATAGTTGTTATAATAAAGTTCGATTGAAAGTTTTAAAAAGACATGCCGTCAACGGTCAAGTAAAATATTTATTCGAGATGTACAGTTTATTTTTTACCAATTAGGTGAATGAATGAATATAAAAACTAAAATTTAAAGAGATATATAATAAATATAGTTAGATGTTTGCTTGTTTATTTTTCCTGGTGAACTAGCACTTCACCTGAATAGCCGCCACTGAATTTTATTATTTGTGTTGTGCAACGTCATGACTAAAAAAATTATTTTACAATTAGTTTCAGTTTCTATGGTAAATTGTAGCTTTTGGTGGAAGTTGTTAAATGAGTTTAGAATATAGTGACATTTATCTCAGGGTATTGTCGTTAGGCATCCACGTACCTAAAAAAGAATGGTAATTTGAAGTCCAATTTTGACTTTATATGACCACTCTTCCATATATATTCCATTACCATTTGTGCTATAACGCTAGAAATGGACCCCATTGCACACCCTTCCAACCGTCTATAATAGTGGTTTTTATACATATAATAGGTTGATTTTAGAATTAATTCCACGGCAATCCAAAATTCATCCAAGGGTATGTGGGTACAATTTTGTATTGTGTTCCATTTTTTTCTAATTATCAGTTGGAATATTTGTATATAAAGAAACAACGTCTAGGGATATTAGAATGTCATTATTTAGTATGTGAAAGTTGATAATTTTTTCTTTAAAATCCCAAGCATTTGTTTCGTTTACAATATTTTGTAAAATGCCTTTTAAAATATTATATAATAAATATATATATATATATATATATAAAAAACGATAGGGCGCATTGAAATGCTATCTTTGTGTAGTTTTGGCAGACCGTATATTTTTGGTGCTGTTCGGTAAAATGTAATTTTTGTTTTCCCAGTATGCAATGAGTTCATTTTTTTTTGGAAAATGTTTATAGGGCCGGTGTTAATTTTTTTATATGTTTCTGTATCATTTAAAAGTGGTTCTATTTTATTATCATATTCCTCGGTTGCCATGACGACCGTTTTGTTAGATTTATTGGGTCGCAATATTTTTAGATTAGGATGTTGTTTAAGAAATGTATTTATTTTTATACTGTTTAGAATTTAATTTGTTTTTATAATTTGCGAGTATATTACAAAATTTTTCAACCAATTTCTCTCTATATGATTTTCTTTCTGAGATACTTTGTTTTTATTCGAGATTAATTTATCATTTTTTTTTTAGGTTTCTCTGTTTAATATTTGCATTCATATTTTTTAGTCTCATTGTCTATAATTTTTGATATCGTAGTCTCTAGGTGTTTAATATTAATAATGGTATGGCTAATTAGTAATTTTAATGTGCCCATCACAAATTTACTTACAACTGTGGTTTGAAATTTCCTTCCAAGGTTAGGTGCTGAAAGTTGGGTATGTTTTAATTTTAAATTTAAGAATGCTGGTGTTATATTTTCAGACTTACATCTTAATAAGACTTGTTGTCTATTTTTGGATTTGCTAATTTAGAATAACATTTTGTTAAGGTTTTTATATAGTTGGCGGCGTCCTGATTGTGAGCTTGTTCAAGGCTTTGCAGTATTTCTCCAATTCTACATATATATTCTTCGCAAATAGGTTTCTGGACCCTTAAAGTATATTCAGTACAACAGTTTTCTTGGGTATTTTGGTCCTATTTGTTTTATATGTAAAACGAATACTTAGTTTGTAGGTAGCATTTTTTGATTCACAAACGTTTCGGAAAATTTTTCCCTTCATCAGTGTTTCTAAAACAATATTTTTATTTTACAACAAAAGTACACATTTTTAAAACGTATATAATAATATATAAACAAACAAACCATTCATGAACAAACTTTCTGACACAGTATAAGACATTTAGTTCTGAAAAGTTAAAAAACATATTCAAAAGCTAAAATTCGACTGACTTGGATTAGATATTTATATCATATGTTTAATATTATCAAGTGTTCCGTTATTTTTCTTTAGATTTCATAAAAAACGTAAAATTTATTGTTTTGCATTTTCGGTGTTTAATGGTTTTTGAAATTAGCGCAGCTAATATTAGTTTAATTATTCCTGATACAGACAAGATTAAGAAAAATTAAATTAAAAGGTTTATCGATTTTAATTTGAAAAAGTGGTCATATAAGTCTAGATTATATAGTTATTTTAAGATGTAGTAAATCTGTAATTTCAGTTTTGTCGTTTATTGAATATTCCTCTTTTATATAGATATATATATATATATATATATATATATATATATATATATATATATATATATATATATATATATATACAGTGTGTCCGAAATTGGTTATGACAGTATTGGGATCTCGGAAACCGTGATAGTTACAAAAACGTTTAAATGGAGAAAGTTTTAGACAATTATGTTTGTAATTTAACGCCGTTTTGCTCGCGATTCTATCTTTTTTAGTTTTTGAGATATTTTGAAAATACCAAAAAACTGCATTTTCGAAAAAGTCCTATAATTTATTTATTTATGAAAATTTTCAAAATCTGTAAGAACATTATTAAGGCAACTTTTTACGTAGAGTGCACCTATTAAGTCAGATTTTACATACAACGTTTCGATTTTCTAGAACCATCATCAATTTTGTTTTTTCTTATGGCCGCTGTGTTCGATTTTAACAGTTTTAAAAAGAGTATTTCTTTAGCTTTTCAACGGTGTATCACACTTTGTAATTAGGTTATTACTAAAGGTGCAAAAAGTGCGTAGAGGAAATATTTAAACGTTTTTTGGAATTATCAAAGTAAAAAGTTAAAAATTAATAGTGTTAAATAGCAATATATTGTAATTTAACATCCAGTTCTACAAAAAATCAGTAAAAACTACTTAATAACATAATTGATTCGTGCACAATGTTCACACATGTTCAAACTACCACCCCCATATAACACTAACATCTTTGCCCAAGTAGGCTTTGCGTTTGAAATAAGACTGTTTAAACATTTTTTCGAATTATCGATATAAATTAAAATTTAATAGTTTCAAATAGCAATATTTTTAAATTGGACATTAAATTCTGCATAAAATCAGTAAGTTCTACTCAGTAACATTAATACTATGTGCACTGCACATAATGTACCCCGAAGAACGACTGCCGACAGAACTTCTTTTCAAGCGCTGCACTGATTAGAAGCTTGCTAGGGTTAGCCAATTTTAAGAATCGCAACAGAAAGTATGCAAGTATGACAAGGAATGGAATAGGCAAATATTAGAATATTTTAATGAAAATCTGGTTTTTTCCATAAGAAGAATTGAAACAGAACTTCACATTCTGAAGTCAACCGTTCATGGCGATTTAAAAGTACTAACCTTACAAGAATTAACAGAAAATCAGTATGAACTACCTACTCAATAAAATTAATAAAAAAATGCTACATAATACTAGGATTAAAAATGTTGACCGTTTTTTTCTATGCAGTGTCCGCATTTCCTTTCAACTGTTCTGATTACCCGTTGAATGGTATTTCTATTTATATTTTCTAGAATATTTCGGGTTCGCTGCTCAAGAACTTGCCTATTTTCTGGGGGGTCAAATTCGTATATTTCGTTTTTCGCACATCCCCATAAATAAAAATCCAACGGCGTGATATCCGGGGATCTAGCTGGCCAGCGGACAGGACCACTGTTGGATATTACGTTTTCACCAAAAGTTGTTGTTAAAAAGGTTTGTACATCCCTGCTGTTATGTGCAGGACAACCGTCTTGCTGAAACCACAAGCTATTAAACTGATCATCTGGCACAGCTTCTCGAATGGCAGGAACTATTTGATTCTGTAACATGGCAAGGTATCTTGGGCCTGTCAGTGTCTGATCAAAAATAAAGGGACCAATGAGACGATTTCCTAAAAAGTAATGGAAAATATTGAATTATAAGCAATTCAATTAGACTATGTTTATCTTACCAAGCATCCCGCACCACACATTAAAACCAAATCGCTCTTGCAGCCTGCGTGGATCGCGTAGTTGCGGATTTTCAATAGCCCAATAATGGTGATTTTTTTTATTAAAAATGCCACAGTTTGTAAAATGAGTCTCATCTGACCAAATGACTTTATTGCAAAAAGCGGGATTTCTCGACATCTATTGATATACCAATTACAAAAAACAATTCTTCTTTCGAAATCTCCTGCTTGAAGTCCTTGCACAATTGTTGGCTTGTAAGGACGATATTTAGTTACTTTTAAGACGCCATGAACGGTAGATTTTGGAACTTGAAGTTCTGTTTCGCTTCTTCTTGTAGATGAAGTCGGATTTTCATTAAAATATTCTAGGATTTGCCTATTGCGTTGCTCGTTGTCTTTTGCATACTTCTTTGTGCGAATCTTATTAAAACTGCCAAACTCAAGCAAGTTTCTAACCAGCGTTTGAAAATAAGTTCTGCCAGGCTGCCGTCTTTCGGGGTACGTGTCGTCAAAACACACATCCATGGCCCTGTTTGCATTTCTTTCATTTTTAATATAACACACTAACATATCAAACATTTCTTCATTAGAAAAGTTTAACGCCATTGTAATCCTTATTAAAACAGCGATGAATGTTAAATAAAACTTAAACGTTGCATTTTTGACAGATTAAAAGCATTCTATTATTTCAAAACCAAAGCCTACTTGAGCAAAGATGTTAGTGTTATCTGCGGCTGGTCATTTGAACATTTGTGAACATTGTGCAATGTTATTGAGTAGTTTTTACTAATTTTTTGTAGAACTGGATGTTGAATTACATATTGCCTTTTAACACTATTAATTTTTAATTTTTTACTTTGATAATTCCAAAAAACGTTTAAATATTTTCTCTACGCACTTTTTGCACCTTTAGTAATAACCTAATTACAAAGTGTGATACACCGTTGAAAAGCTAAAGAAATACTCTTTTCAAACCTGTTAAAATCGAACACAGCGGCCATAAGAAAAAACAAAATTGATGATGGTTCTAGAAAATCGAAACGTCGTATGTAAAATCTGACTCAATAGGTGCACTCTACGTAAAAAGTTGCCTTAATAATGTTCTTACAGATTTTGAAAATTTTCATAAATAAATAAATTATAGGACGTTTTCGAAAATGCAGTTTTTTGGTTTTTTCAAAAATCTCAAAAACTAAAAAAGATAGAATCGCGAGCAAAACGGAGTTAAATTACAAACATAATTGTCTAAAACTTTCTCCATTTAAACGTTTTTGTAACTATCACGGTTTCCGAGATCCCAATACTGTCAACCAATTTCGGACACACTGTATATATATATATATATATATATATATATATATATATATATATATATATATATATATATATATATATATATATATATATATATATATATATATATATATATATATATATATATATATATATATATATATATATATATATATATATATATATATCTATATATATATATATATATATATATATATATATATATATATATATATATATATATATATATATATAGATAACATCTCTAAGAACTCCCTCTTTTTTTGGCTAGTTTCTACTAACATTAAAAGGTTTACAAATGTATATTATATATATATCTAAAGTACAGATTAGTACATAGGGTCGTTAAAACTTAAGTTACTAATACAATAATTTTAAAAGTTACTAAATCAAGAATAGTAAGAATTAAAACTAAACAGTATAGAATAATATAACAAACAAACTAAAATATAAATTGAATATAAGAATATAAATAAAATAAAAACATAAAGTAAAATATAAACAAACATGATATAAAATATATAAAAGTACACATTGTATTAATTCAGAACGCATATTTGTAGCAATATAATCGATAGCAGAAGTACTGGTGTGACCAGTTCTATAGGTATAGACTCTTGTTGGATCCACAGTAGTTACCAACAATTCGAAAGATGAAAACAAATCAATTAAATTGTTATATTAATAATATTAAATCTAAAACATATTTTTTTATTGTCGAAGGTACACCCTTAGTGATATTATGGCATAATAAAAGTTGGTAAATAAAATGTTTAGTTTTGACAAAACACACACGTTTAAAAACACAAATTTAAACCACATCTATGCTTTAAATACTAAATTTTATGGTACGCATCTTGGATAAGCAATTTACATGTTGTGTTATATTGTGTATATGATATTAAGACTGATTGGGTTTGAAATGTTTCAGTTATAATTTTTTTTTTGGTAATAACAGTAGAATTTGTCTGATGCCTAGCTAGCTGTGAAAACAGATAATATTTATGAATTTGAAATGATCTCTGATTATTTAATTATGTTGAAATATATTTGACTTAAACCACAAATATCCTTTTTATCATTAACTGCTTCATTCTCCTTTTTTATTATTACCATTTATCTGTTGATAGAAACTTTTTTCATATTGAAAATAATTGTTATTTAATGTGATGTTTACAGCCTCTATAAAAACTTTTAACTCCAGTGTTTTATATTCTCTTGGGTCTGCTGGCAGTCCATTTTCTTTCAACCAATTCAGATTTCTTGGAAGCGGTGGTAATATTTTTCTTAACCGGAACTTTGTGGTACGATGCATTATCAATAACCAGAACTGACCTTTCGGGTAAATTTGACAGAAATTATTTCTCAACTCATGTCATGAATTTTGTTTGGTTCATCTCGTCGTGATAATCTCCTGTTTTTGTTCCTAAAAAAATCTATATTAACGATTTTAAAGCAAGGAAATAAAGTAATTAAACTGAATTACCTGAATTAAAGATAAGTAATCCATCTTTTACAAAAAATTTTCGCCTTCAGCATGAACTATTATCAAGCGTTACCCTTTGGAAATTGGTTTCTTATGACATTTGTCGCTGTCGTCATACCAGCCTTTGTCCTGCACATGGCTACTGTGCATATACAGCGGAATGAATTTCTAAAATATCATCCTTACAGGCCAAAGCAAATTTATGAGAAGTGGGACATAGAAATTTTTTAAGAAGACTACTAAAACGGAAAGGCTCTGGTTAAGCTATGATATGAACAATAAATCACTAGTTTGCATCTAAATGGAATGATTTTTCAAAATGCCTTGGACAATTTTTGGAAGATAACAAGCATATTATTCATAGTGACGAATACTAAAAATCAAAATTCATCTGCTGCAAATCATGTAAAAACTGCATTTAATGCTGCTATTAATTGTTATTAAAATACAATTTGTATGCAGACACATATCCTTTACTTTCAAGTACCTATAAATACCTTCTCATACTATCTATAACACAAATTAGTTGTGAAAGATGTTCTCAGAACCGAGAAAATATATTTTGAACCGATAACGCAATAATTTAAACAAAGTAATGCTGAATCTTTTATGCTGATGTCAAAATATGGGAAGAATTATTTGTTTGTTACAATTCCTTTATTAACCATACCCTCGATATTGCATTATTACGGTTTATTTTTTAATATACTATAAAATCTGTTTGGCGCTCTCTGACAATGATCGACCTTCAAAAATTTGGGTCCCAGTCCATCTCTGGATAACTTATCACTTTTTGACGAGTTTATTTAGGGTCTATTTACTTAAAGCTTAAATATTTAAAAGTTGAAATATGCCCTTATATAAATGCTACTAAAATATTTATAAAGCTCGCAAAGAAGGGATTTGTAAATAACAACCCTTTTAAGTATTGACGGGGTGCTACTTTTTATTTTATAGTTTTCAGATATTACTTTAAAAGTATAGCTGCCGTCGAATCTCACTTATATAAAATCTACAGTGCAGCAAAAACTCAGGGCTTTCTTTGATTTTAGGATGTGAAGCTAACAGTAATGGTTCTATGAAGAAAAAAGACCTACGACCTTTACATTTGGTGTCCAAAATATAGGATTCTAAAAACTGTATTAAACATTTTAATTAAACAAATATCAGTTTCATCATTGATGGAAAACAATTTTACTGATTCTGACTATGATTTGAATTACAAAAAAAAACGGGAATCGCAAATGCCATAAATGTTTTTATACGTTCGTAGACACCCAATGTGATATCTAATAAGTCGGAGTACCCTGATACAAACCTAAAACAGTATTAAAATTTCGGGTCCAGTCCCAGGGATTCCAAGACCTGGAAATCCTAGTTACAGTTAAAATGACGCTAACTCTGAATAAAATATTCAATGATATAGTTATCAGTTACATTATATGACAGTTAAAAATACGCATACGTAGTCACCAGGAGCGGTTAAGTTTTAGTGTTTATTTAGAAAAAAAACTGAAGAAACTGATCTTATTGATCGAAGTAATTTGAAATTTTAGCAATAAAATCAACTTGACAATAGCATAATATTATATATTTAATCTTCATACACACACTATACATAGGATCTAATCTCGTCCTTTACAAAAATATATAATCTCAAATAATATATCGGTATCCATATTTTTTTTTAAACAATCCAACAAATTAACTATTTTCATAGCAGATATTACCCAGAAAAAAAACTGTAATAGAAACAAGCAGATTGTTATAAATTAATATTTTTATAAGTAGAATATTATAGAGGCTGTTTTAACTATTACTATTCAAGAAAAAATAAAACATAAAAGGTATCCATCAGTATTTGTTAAAAATCACATATTTTCTTAAACCGAAAATTTGGCTAAGACCAAAAGGACTAGATTACAAAAAAAACTATTGTTAAGAATACTTACGAGGTAGAATGCAAAATTATAATACACAGATATTCACAAATCAGTCTTTTACCTTAAATATGCATACAGCGTCTACCACTTAGGAAGTTTAGAACTAATGATGGGGTACAGTTTTTTTAAAAAAATACTGTTTTATGCAATTAAAATGAATATAATATACTGGGTGTTAGAGGTTTGATTACAATTATTTTAAAACGTGATATGGACCATTTTGATCAAAAAAGTGTTTTATAACGTTGAATCTATTCCTTACCAATTTTCAGAAAAATTACGTTAAAATTGTATTTTATATTAGTTTTACGTAATTCATAAGGTTTTTTTTTTTAATTAAAATACCTCCTCGACCTAAACTTAAAGACAAAATGAACAATGAACAATCAATTTTTACCTTAATAAGATCTTACTAAAATGGGCAACATCGTCTAAATGGGATTAAACACGGTTCAATAAGGACAAACAAACAACAGAACAACTTTTTTTCCATTTTTTGTGTTATAAACTTTTTTGTAAGTTGATATAGTTTAATAAGTTCTGGAAACTAATAAACTAAAATAGCGCTAAAATCGGGCAAATAATTTATCTCGGAAATTATTATTGTTTTGATATAATGATAAGTAGGACGTTTTTATTTCGTTATGCGCGCATTGTAAACCTTTTTGTTTCGTTGACAAAATTTAGCTGATCTGACAAAAAAATCATATACAACGTACTCTATTGTCGAGAACTTAATTGAAACCTTCTCCAAAATTAGACATTTTAAACTGCAATATATCCAGAAACTTTTTGTTAGTCCAAACACTGTGTGTAATATATATATTTATATATATATATATATATATATATATATATATATATATATATATATATATATATATATATATATATATATATATATATATATATATATATATATATATATATATATATATATATATATATATATATATATATATATATATATATATATATATATATATATATATATATATATATATATATATATATATATATATATATATATATATATATATATATATATATATATATATATATATATATATATATATACATATATATGCATATACTATATATAACTAATTAAATAAAAAATAGTTATAATATATCAATATGGCAGACTCTGCAGAAGTGTTTTTCTAGGGACTAAGAATTACTGCCGCAAATCTCGACGCCTCCACCAGGGAATACCTTGTTCCTCCTCTATGGGACTTTGATGGTCTGATAACCTTTGAGGTCTTTGTGGTAAGGGTCTCAAGGCTGCAGTGTGAACTCTAGGCAGTTGGGTAAGTCTAGAAAATTAAAAAAAGAATTAAGTTAATAAACACTTCAAATTTGTTTTCGTTTAAGCTTAAGGAGGTTTTATTGATTCAGGACATCAAACCAAAATATTTTGTTATTAAACCATGAGACCTATTGTTTCAGCTGTTGGATTACCACTATACAATATTTCAAAATGGTTAGTAGAAGAATTCAGCAAATTAAATATCTCGTACGATAACTTTGAGGTTACTAACTCGTTAGAATTCTTAGATAAAATTAAAAATGTTCACTTAAAAGAAGGTGAAATTTTAATATATTTTGATGTAAGCTCATTGTTTCCTAGAGTACCCATACCACTAGCTTTAGAGTACCTAAAGGAACTACTTGAAATCAATAATTTGAAGAAAGAAATTATTGATGAATATTTGCTTCTCACAAACTTATGTATGAATCAAAATTTTTTTCAGTTCAACAATAAATATTATAAACTTGAGGGAACTGCGATGAGTAATTGCTTATCTCCGTTCCTTGCAAATTTGTTTATGGGTAGATTAGAAACCCAATTCAAAAAAGAACTCAAGTATTTCCCATAGTATACTACACATAGATACGTAGACAATATATTTGCTATTTTTGATACTAAAACAGAAAATTTGGACACTTTCTTAGAAACATTAAACAATAAATATCTTTCCATTAATTTTACGTTCAAAAAGGAGAACAATGGGCAATTACCTTTTCTCGACACGTTAGTTATTAGAAATAACGATAAATTAGAATTTGATATTTATAGGAAATTTACTAATACTGATAGGTATATAACAACCGACTCATTTCATTGCCGTCAACACAAAATGGTAGCATTTCATTTCTTAACTCACAGGTTAGTCAATTTTCCATTAAGTAAAGAACGTTTTAACAATGAAATGAATTGGATTAAAAATATAGCTAAAAGTAATGGACATAATGATAATTTTGTACATAAATTAGTAAATAGACATAAGCATAAAAAATGTTAAAAGATGCCACTATTCTTCAAGCACCTGAGGTTCCCAATAAGTTCATAGTGATCCCAAATATAAGAGATGTCTAGAAAAAGTATTTAAAAACGTAGGTTTTAGAGTAGCCTACAAAACGGAGAACACTTTGAAAAATCTCCTAAAGACAAAGTCGACTTAAGGAGAGGATTGGCATTTATGAAATTAGCTGTAATGACTGCGATCTAAAATATGTTGGGCAAACTAAACGCTCCATCAACATTAATTTTAAAGAACACATGGCACATTTAAGATACCGAAGAACAGAAAAGTCAAGCGTTGTCCATGCTTTGGAAAACAATCACCAAATAGGAATAAATAATTTTAAGTTGATTAAAAATGTATCTAATAATAGACTATTGGATGCATTTGAGAGTATAGAAATAGATAAATGTGATAAGAAAGCACTAAATAAAGACAAAGGGCCTATTCCCTATAGTCCCCTCTGGTGTTTACTTGACAACGGTGCAGTCGCGTGCAACCAAGTGTGACCACATTTACCTATAAATATTCTCGGTTAGGATAAGTTTCTTAGTTTATATCATCTCCGTCCAGAACGTAACAAGTTGTGATGTAGTGTGGTTAGAACTCTTGTATTTTTACTTATTAAACCATGTTTATTCAATGAAAAGAAAATTGAAACCCTTTCAAACATAGGTCCTTTACATACATTACTAGGCAGTCTATACTAAGTGAACAGGACCAGGATATACCAGAAAATGTATATACTATCTTTTTCACAAAAAGAAAATTGGTTACAGGAATATTTAAGTGAATACGTGTAAAGAAAAACCCTCCTTCAAAACAAATGAACATCGAAAAACTTTAAATACTAGAGTTGTCAGCTTAGGAGAAGTCCAAAAGAAGATAAATATATTTATCTGGCGCATTAAATATTGTTTTACTTCCCTCGATTTTAATCGTGAAAAAAACACCCTACGACATTTTTCAGATTTTCACTTTTCAGGGTCCCTAAATGCCGAAATACACGTTTTCTCAATTCTGTCGGTCTGTTTGTCTCTCTGTTTGCGATATAGCTGTATTTGTGTACACATTTACTTTCGACCTCATTTAATTAACAAACGTCCATTAAGGCAATACGTAAAAAGAGTTGAAGTCAAGTGTCAGATTGTAAAGAAAAATATCGCATGATAATCCGAACTAAAATTGTGAACTTGGGTGCTTATCTAAATTTATAAATAATATAAAATCTATATCTTTTTTGCGAGTGTTATAACTTTCGAATTGACTCACTTTACTATTAACATAACCTTTACGGCTATGTTTTGATTAACAAACGTCCGCTAATTTGATACATCCGATTGAGACCTTACAATAAAAAAAGATACGTTTTGCATAAGTTTGCTCCAAATACCAAATAAAACTTCAAATAAAGTCTAAAGTATGGTAACGAAAAATAACACTAAATGTTGTTTTGTTTTAGTGTAAAAAATATAAATTAGATATACTATAATTGTATCTAAAATGTATAGTAAATACCTGTTTATAAATTCAAATACATAAGTACTAGGTTTCCATTTTCCTATAAGAATTAACAAATAAAGTTGCAAGCCGCCTATGCAAAACTCTTAATCATCTATAAAAGCACATATTCCACTGTTAAATGAAAATAACCCTTGAAAATCCAGCATCAGGCCTATTTGATCTTTACGCTTCCACCGTTTATCCATTGCATTCTAATTATTGTACGTTTAAGGTTTTTACCAACTATTTGAATTTGTGATTAGTAAGTGTATCTTTTTTTAAGTCATGTAAGGTTCCAAATCTCTGTAGATATCAAAAAAAAAAGTTCTCAATACAAAAAATTTTTCGAATTGTGTATTTTTATCTAGTGTTGTACGCAAATATAAATGGTGTTTAGCTTTTCTGATATCAATGAACTGTGGTTTTTTAAATGTAATAGTATAGACTGTATATTATAAGTCCATGGAATGGGTTCCCTATTGCCGATCACAAATAAATCGGTTTGATACATTTACCAATGAAGACAGTCAAGAAAATTTAACGAAAACTCTGCTGTACAAGGCAATTTTGTCGACTTTTCGGTACCACATATCCGGTACCTAAATGTGGTACAGAAAAATTTTCTCTCGAATAGGCCTTTTGACAGGTCTCAAAATATTTTTTAATTAAAACTTTAAAAGCTACATAGAACTATAAAAACCGTATTTAAAAATTTTAAACAATTCAAAAGATAGAGAAAACAAAAACATTGTTTTGACAGCTGTCAAAATATTTTATTTTAACAAATTGGGCCTCAGGAAGCTACATGGAACTATGAGAAATGTTTTTAATTAGAAGTTTTTAAGTAGTTTAGAAGTTGTCGGGAAAAATGTTTTTTTTCCAACTCATCATTTTTTTTTTAAATAAATCGCCTTTAAACTGTAAAAACCGTATTTAAGTATTTCAGATACTTAGTTTTGAAGTCACGGGAAAAACTTTTATTTTGACAGCTGTCAAACAATCGTATAATCCACATAAAATTTTTTTAATAAGTTTAAAATTTACGCAAAAACCACCATGTTTTTGACAAATGTCGAATTTTATTAAATTACATTATAAAAAATTAGAGGAAACTGTGAAAACAGTGTTTAAAAAGCTTAAAAGTCTAGGGGAATTTTTTTTTAAGAACTGTAGAAAATATTTTTAAAAATTACACTAAAAGTTACATCGATCTGTGAAAACAATATTTAAAAATTTTAAGCCGTTCAAAAGCCACAAGGAGAATATCGATTTTTTTAAGGCTATCAAAATATTAAAAACAAAAAAAACGCCACTAACAGTTAATTAAATCTGTGAAAACCGTATATACAAATTTTAAGGAGTCATTAAGTAAACCGATTTTTTAATAGCTATTAAAATATTTTTTGTAATAAATTACACCCGTAAAAGTTTCAAGAAATATCCTATCCATTATCGAAAACTCCAATTATATCCTTTAAAAGTCTAGGTAAAGAAAAAAAAAAATAAAAAATTCATGGCTGCAAAAACTAAATTTCTAAATTTTGTTTTAGTAAATTTATTATCCAAATCTCTTCAATCCATATTCCATACCGAAATAATTCATTCGGAAAAAAATTACAGCTTTTTATTTGGACAAATAATTTAAATCAAAGATCATTTTGTGCATAAAAAAAGATTTAAATAGTAAATCTTTTTGTATTTAAATCTTTTCGTATTTAGATCTTTTTTAAAATTTATATCGTTTTCAGAAATATTTAAATATTTTCAAAACATTTAAATCATTTCAAAAGAATTAAATCATTTCAAAATATTCAAATAAGAAGCATCACTAAAAATAAATGGGTTTTATCTATTTTTTAAAAATTAAGTTTTGCTTAAAAATATTATTAGTCTAGCTAAAAAATCTAGTTAGTTTAGTTATATGTATAGGGTTTTCTTTCTTTATTTATTTCATACTGATTATTCTCTGAAGTGTGAAGATGGGCTATAAAACTGTCACTTTCAAAATATAAATATGACATAAAAGTATTCGTATACGGATCCCGCTAAAAATTTACAACTGGCTTAAGTGTCTACTGTATAAATTATAAAGAACACAAATGCGTTTTAAGCAATTTTATTGAAAAATATAATTCTTAAATACTATAATTTTTGATAAAGATTTCAATTTAACAATATAAGATTCAAAATAATATGTAAAACGTTTATTTTAATATTCATAATTGCGTAATGTTAGGAGACAAACTATAGTCTGCATTGACTAAACAGACTATAGGTTGGTTCATAAGGAAGTATTTTACCATTTTTGCCTGTCTGCCTAACACTCTTATTGATGATTAATTTTCTGGTGTTAGAAAAATAGAAAGCTCCCTTTGGGTACCGAAAGCAAAGTTTACAGAATTAAATATTTAATTCTGTAAACTTTGCCGAAATGATGAAACAATTTGTATTTTGGGTGGTTAGTTGCTATTAGACGAGAACGGAATAAAGTTTGATTCGTAGCGAACAGCATGTTTTATGTTATCGTCTAACAAATAACATAAGTGCCGCTTTGGTGGTATGTATTTGACCCCTTTTTGTCGGCTCCGGAAATTTTCTTTCCGCTTTGCAGGTACTTTTTTATATTTAAATCGTTTTAGTAAGATTTAAATAATTTTAAAATGATTTAAATCTTTTTAAAAAGATTTAAATATTTTTAGAGATTTAAATCATTTCGAAAAGATTTAAATCTTAATTTTTAAATTAAAAATCAAAGATACTTTTCAAAAAGATTTAAATCATAAATCAAAAAATATATTTAAATCGTAAAAAGATTTAAATCTCACTGATTTGTAACAGTTCTGTGACGCTGTAGAAAATAATATAAACTTTACTACTTTACCGAACAGTATAATACTGAGCTTTATTACATTTCCTATGCTAAACATATACCAGCATAAAAAAATTAGAAACTCTATGCCCGTATCCTAAAAAACCTCCGTATCCCGTATCCAAATAGATGCAAGTATTTTACTGCTCTAACTGATCTTAAAACGATAATCGAATAGCACGTTTATTAAACGAGAATGACAGTTTTTTATAGCCGAATAAACGCTCTATACTTCTGTCAGGAACTAATTCCGATTACTGTTTACAGTGAGCCCCACAATGAGGTTAAATTTGGACTTTAAAATTTCAACTATGAAAAATCGCAGTAATTTAACCGTGTATGCTAAAACTTTGAAATTTGGGCACAATCTACCTATGAGTATCTAGTTTCGTAAAAAAAAATACCTCAGGCCCTAGGTGTACTAGCTTTCTTGTAATACAGGGTAATACAGTGGAAAAATGTACACATTTTTGGGAAACTTTACAAATTTTATCTAGTAATTGCACTCTGTACATACTCAGAATCCTTCACAGATAATATTACAATTTGTGTATATTTTTGAACAATTTCCGATGTCGTAATCAGTTTTGCCACAGGACGAAATAGATCTTTCTATAAAAAATAAAATGTATCAAAAATTTTTTTTTTCGAAAAATTTCAGTTTTTCTTCAAATTTTCTACTTTCCGGTCATTTTTCCGACAGAGATGCATTCACGTTTTTGTTCTCCTCTATATTGCCAATGAAAATCACTCTCGCAAAATTTCGTTAGGACGCACCCAGTTAGAGCTATAAGCGCCCCAAAAACATCTCGAACGAAAAAAAAATCGTAAAATCACGAAACGGGTTCGAAGCTCAATCAAAAACAATAGAGTTGTGTAGGACCCGAAGAGCCATCGTTCCAGAAAGTTTCGACAAAAAAAATCAAAAATTGCGACCTGAACCGTTGTCGATTTTTTTGGTCGATTTTGCGGTACCACATCTCCGGGCTTCGCGGCCGTTTGTTAACAAGCTTTTGGAGTACGAAAAGCTTATTCAAATCAGTTAAGAAATGTCGAAACGCCTGACATTAAGTATCATGTCAAAACAACTTTTTCTCGTTCTTTTTGACGAGCAGTTTATATGGCACAACAACATGATGGTCTAGTGAAATGTTTAAAAAGTCCGTAAAATTCCATTTTCTAGAATATAAAAAGCAGGAAAATATTAAATGCAATAATCGATTTTTTAAATATTTTATACTATTTATGATAAAGTTGTGAAAAATAATAACAAAAAAAACAATGAATAAAAACAAAATTTAAAAAATGGTATACTGAAGTCCCTACCGAAGCAGTAATTTTATTTAGTAGGCATGTGGATATGGGCAAAAAAAAGTTGTGGGCAAGTAGTAAAATAACTGTTAAAAAATCGGCCACTGGTAGAGCATGTTTTTGTTTATGTTTGGCCCTAGACCCTTACCTTATCTGGGGCCTCCTTAGGATTCTTTTTTTAAGTTAAAGTATCGCAAAAAAAGTTTTTTTTTAAACCTTTTTATACAATTTCAGATATTTTATTTTTATAAATTAAAAAAAAAGTAATCCAAGTATTAGAAAAGCAAAAAACACGTTTTACGTTGACAAAAAATTGTTGTTTTAGTGCAAATGTAGTCTTTTTGACCCAGTCAAACGTTGAAATTATGATTATGCACTTTTTCGCATTACTTGTAGAGGATGGGCAAATAAGCCAGGTAAACGGCTGTATCTCGGAAACCACTTATTGTAGAAACTTGCGGTAAAAAATTGGATAAGTGGCCTCGAGAAAATTCTGGAAATAATTTTTGAGTTTCTAAGATACCCGGAGGAGGGGGCTTAATTACTATCTTTAACTAAAAAAAGCAGTGTTTTTCAAAATTTCGCCCTATTAATCTAACACAAAAATGTATGCATTTTAAAACTGAGATAAAACCAAGTTTTTTTGTTATTAACTTTTTCTTCTATCTCTGAAAATAAAGAGGTGAAAGGTGTTTAAATGTTTTTTAGGTTTAGGTTTTCTTTTATTTTATTTAAATGAAGCCTAATTACGCACGCGCAAATATCTCATTCCTAAGGTAAAATTCCAGTCAATGAAAATTTAACCAACTTAACATAAGTAAAAAAAAAACAGTCTTAAAAAATTATTTAGTTTTTGTCCTATCTCTAAGTGGTGGGGGATATTGAAATGTTTTTCCAAACAAATGTCTATGACTTTAAAACGGCTCAGCGAATTACAATAACTTTGGTAGCGCTGAAAAAAGTAAACATTAGGGATCCAACGTTATCTAAGTTTTTGAGTTTGTGATTTGGTAACTTACCACTAGAGGGCATTTTTTATAACACAAATTGCAAGTTTTTCTTTTTTCTAGAATTTTCTCGTGGCCACTTTGGTTATACAATTTTTTACCGCAAGTTTCTACAATAAGTGTATCGTAATAACTCAATTCGAGACTTTTTTTTCACGTCAGAGCTTGAAAAATTATGCTGGGTATAGGCAACTTAAAAAACATTTCGGTTAAAAACGGGTTCAGCAGGGTTCACGCGCTGCAGAAATACAAAGACACGAGTGCGATTTAACATTTCAAATTTTGCAGGTATGTAGACAAAGGTTCAATGTAAGGCGGTAAACAGCCATTTTGTGGAAAAAAATATATAGGGCGGCATCTGCGTCAAAAAATGATCGAAAATAGACAACTTTCTTACTAATTTAGCGTGCAGTTTAAAGTTACCTAAATTTTCTTATTCATTAACTAAATTTTCACCAAACGTTATTTAAAAAAAGAAACTTTCATTTTTTTTAATAGGACATCCTATTTTTGTCTATACTTGGTTAAACTTACTTTGCCGATTTTAAAAATACAGGGTTATGTTATTAACGATTAAAACCGTGTTTGGAAAATTTGCAGATTTTTGTTTAACAACCTGTATATGTGTATATAACTTTTTAGCTTAGGTAATGAATGTACAAAAAAATAAAAACATTTCTTATTAATTAAGCCAGTTCTTTCAGGTAAATAATCAGTAAATTTTGCTCGTCGTTATTACATAGTGTTCAGGGTAGGCAAAAAAATAAAACTACTTATCAAGCTATTTCCAGGAAAGTCTTGCAAAAACTGAGGTATTGTATAAGTGCAACAACTGCCACAATAAAGTTAAATAGAAACTGAATAGACAGAAAACCACACACTTTTACGATAAATTCGTCTCAGTTTTTAATTAAATGGAACTTTCGATATTCGCTAACGTTTCTTAAAAACAAACTGAGAAAGTTGAAACCACAAAAACAAATTTCTTCGGAAGTCGAGAGCATTGTAGAAATTCTTTCTTCTCAGTCCTTTGATAATTGAGAAATCGCCCTTTTAAATAAAGGTTTGAATTTTGCAGAGCCTCCAGTAAAAAATAGTTTACCAACTATTATAGCGAATATCGAAAGTTCAATTCAATACGTGCCAGAGTCAACTAAGGGATTCATTAGAGAGGCTTGCAGAAATCAAATCTCAAACGTTGTTAACAACAAGTCAAAATATGTTTCTCGTAAAAATACTGTTTATCCAGGGACTGAAAAAAAGAATGTTTCTATTTAAAAGTTGGCAAAGGAAATAAGGTTGTTATACTAGACAAAACAGATTATTTTGAAAGAGTAGACAATTTGATTCAAACTGGTCCTTACGATTTAATTCGGAAAAACCCGTTATCAAAAATGATAACAGAAGTAAAAGTAACAGTGTACAAACTTTGTGTCCGATAAACTAAAATTCAAACTAACACAGAGTAACCTACAGTTATCTAAACTGTATTGCCTTTCCAAAATCCATAAACCTGGGAAGTCCATGAGACCTACTGTTTCAGCTGTTGAATCACCAACGTACAATACTTCAAAATGGTTAGTAGAAGAATTCTTTGAGGTTACGAACTCGTTGTTTCCTAGTGTACCCAAACCACTAGCTTTAGAGTACCTAAAGGAACTACTTGAATTCAATAAATTTGAAGAAAGAAATGATTGATGAATATTTGCTTCTCACAAAATTATGTATGAATCAAATTTTTTTCAGTTCAAGACTAAATATTATAAACAACTTGAGGGAACTGCTTATTGCTTATCTCCATTCCTTGCAAATTTGTTTATGGGTAAATTAGAAACCCAATTCAAAAAAGAACTCAAATATTTCCCAAGGGTGTGGTATAGATACGTAGACGATATATTTGCTATTTTTGATACTAAAACAAAAAATTTGACACTTTCTTAGAAACATAAAACAATAAAATAAATATCCTTACATTAATTTTACGTACGAAAAAGGAGAGCAATGGGCAAATACCTTTTCTCGACACGTTAGTTATTAGAAATAACGATAAATTAGAATTTGATATTTATAGGAAATTTACTAATACTGATAGGTATATAACATCCGACTCATTTCATTGCCGTCAACACAAACTGGCAGCATTTTATTTCTTAACTCACAGGTTAGTCAATTTTCCATTAAGTAATGGACGTTTTACAATGGAATGAATCGGATTAAAAATATAGCTAAGAGTAATAGACATAATGATAATTTTGTACATAAATTAGTAAATAGACATAAGCATAAGAAAATGTTAAAAGATGCCACTACTCTTCAAGCACCTGAGGCTCCCCCTAAGTTCATAGTAAGCCTATATGATCCCAGATATATGAGGTTTAAAAAAAATATTTAAAAACGTAGGTTTTAGAGTAGCCTACAAAACGAAGAACAGTTTGAAAAATCTCCTTGGAAACCCTAAAGACAAAGTCATCTTGAAGGAGAGGAGCTTTGAAAAACAATCACCAAATAGGAATAAATAATCTTAAGTTAATTAAAAATGTATCGAATAATAGATTATTGGATGCATTTGAGAGTATAGAAATAGTTAAATGTGGTAACAAAACACTAAATAAAGACAGAAGGCCTATTCCCTATAGTCCCCTCTATTGCTTACTTGACAACGGTGCAGTCGGATGCAACCAAGTGTGACACATTTACCTATAAATAGCCTCGGTTAGGATAAGTTACTTTAGTTTATATCATCTGCTGATGATGCTAACTTGGTTAGCGAAACGAGCGTCCAGAACGAAATAAGTTGTGGTATAGTGTGATTAGAACTCTTGTATTTTGATCAATAAATATATCATTTTATTATGTTGATAACTTTTATCTGTACAACATGTCAAAAGGTTTTAAATATTCTTAGGCAATTTGAAAAAGTACTGACTAGAAATTTCCAAAAATGAGTTTTATATTCCAAAAGCAAAATAATGAGCAACAAATGTCTACCTTTGGCTCTCTCTGATACTAGGTAATCTTTCCAATTTCTGCACAGGATTTGTCCTAATATTTAAAGTTTCCATCTGTATAGGTGCTCGTTTCGCAGTCTGAATGGCTCTGATTCGTCTACGGGCCGTATTCTTTGCCCTACATTGTATTGACAGTAACAGGACACTGACCATCGCCAGCATAAACCCTATATAAACTAATACCTGAAGATTTTTGGCAGCCGAGTTTCTTAATACACGACCAGCTATACAGAGAGATACACCGATCAGTATGCCCATGGTGAAAAGTAGCTAAAAAAAAAACAATATTACTAAAATATCGGTCATATAGGTAAAATTAAAATGTAATATTCAACTGCCTCAATAGTTATCAAATTAGGTAAGGTAAGCGTCCTTATTTTCGGCAGTGTAGTGTCTTCAGCAATTCTTCTCGGCAGTTTCTAGTTTTTAGGTCATACTAAGAATTTAAATTAGTAAATGCAGAAGATAATTACACTGACATAATTATCATACATTTAATAACAACGCTCATCATTTCTTCTCATGTTTAAGTGCCAAATTATAAATAGGCTGGTCATATAACTGTCAAGGATATCATTGTTGAGACAATTGGAACTATAGTAAATATCTGTTTGGTAAAATTATCAGGCTATTCATAATTTGGCCCTTAAGCAATGGAGTCGTCTCAGAAAATGTGTAAGCAGTTGTTACACGTATGCGTTCCGCGTTTTACTAAGGTAAATGAACTTGCACTTTAGCTTTATGTTTTGAATATAAATTATGTAGATTATAACATGGATTTAATACGTATGTTACTCTTTCATAAACAGTACTAGATTAAAAAAATTGATAATTTTTTTTTATTTCGGGGATGCCAAAATTAGGGTTAAAACATCCATTTTGCTTTTGCAAAAAGTATATTTGGGTACGTTGAAAAAATCTATAAATTTTTAATGCCCTAATTTGGTGAACCGTTTTAAGAACACCGTTACTTGATACTATTATTACCTGACAGAGATTGAATCAATAACATGCTGGAAATGCAAGAGTATATTGTATAATTAAAACGATTAAATAAATATAGGATTTAAAATAATGTTAAGCCTAAGCCCATTTTTATAATACACTAAATATAAAATTTTGTTGTGCTATTTTGGAATTTAGGGGTGCCGTTGTCTTATTTTCGAGAACTACTACCAAATCTAGGGTAATGGCATATTTTATTACTTTTCATTTCCTGTTTGGTTGTACCAAGTATATTTGTTTATATTTTTATTTGTATATTACTTGCAACTAATTTATTTTATTAAATATTTTAAACCAAAAATTACTATATTATTTGGAAAAATTCTAAAGCAAAATTTAACTTTTTAACGTAAATTAAGCAAAGTACTTAACAGAAATATCGTTTTAGGAGAATTTAGCTTGAATGAGCCCAAAAATAGTAATATATATTTCGTTAAATAAATATACAAAATGTGTTCTTTAATTTTTAATTGATTTACTTAATATATTGAACATATATGCTAAAAATAGGGGCAACTCTGAGCCGACAATAAAGCCAAGATATACCGAAATTAGAGACAGTAGGCTTTTTCGCTAATATGGAAAAACATTAATACGAAAATAATAGACATTAATAAAAATTAACTAAAATGATTAAATTGATTTCAAATAATAATTAAACAATTACATCTTAAAGAGCATAAATAAAGCTTACCCAAAAATTAAAATTTAATAAATATATCGCTTAAGTCTTAACCTGCCGAAAATAGCTACACTTACACACATAAAAAATAATTACATAAACTCACCTGTAAGACAAAATAACAAACACTTTCAAAAGTTCGGCACTTGCCTCCACATCCATAAACCACAGCATTAGTAAGCGCTGAACTCATGGAACTTTGAGGTCTGTCAGACAACCTCGAAGTTGGAAGTCTCCTTCCATTGTTAGTACAACGAATGGAATTATTATCACAGCTAAAATTCAGAAAACGAAAAAACTAAGGTATTTAAGTCACAAGCGTCAGTAAATTCACAATATTTGCAACAAATGTAGAGTAATGTTATTTATTATTTTGTACATAAACTTGTAAATAAGGCATACACAGAGTTAACCACAAAATATACGTCCTCTGTGTAATGTCTGTTTGTTTATGCCGTTATACGTTTAGGTTGTGTGCTTGTTAGCCACTGTGAGTTATTTTATCAATAAGTTACCAATCTAAACGTACTAGAATTGTTGAGTGAAATGCATAGAAATGGTAATGATAAAAATTGCAAAAAATACAAAAAAATTAAACATGCTTAAAAACACTAAAAATACTTTTTTTATTCCATTTTGGAATCTGACATTACGAAGTCGGCATCCAACTAAGACCTAACTACTAAGTACATCACAAAAAAGAAATTGATGTATTGAGTGTCTTACTACTTTTATTGGTTTGACCACGACTTAATAAATCAGAATTCCAAGATTTTGTTTTATTATTATTTTTATTTTTGTTTCAATCTTTTAAGTTTTACTGAAAATGTCAAGCTCAAAATTTTTGGTGCTAAAATCTAAGTTAAAATGTTGGACGTATCTAATATGCGCGACATCTATACATATCTATATAATATATTTAATATAGAATCAACAATACAAATTGTCAAAAATTAAAATGACTAGTCTTGTGCCTCTAGGAACATCGCAAACAATATGAAACAATATCAACGCCTCCCGTACCACTTTTTCTGGATATATTTAATTCACCCACCAAATTTCACCGCAATATATTAAAACATTTCAAAGTTCTGGAGGAAACTTTCTCGCAAAAAAAGGTTCAAAATGACGCCATTAGATTTTTTTTACCAGATGGCGGATGCAAATTACGGTAGTGTATGTTTAACAGTCATGTTTGTTAAGGATCTATCCATTACTAGGGTTGTCAAAACCCTGTTAAATGGTTATTATTTAACCCGATTAAAAAAAAAAAACGATTTTCGTGTAAATATTTAACGAGTTAATTATTTGAATTAATTAACCGGCGGGTCCGAAGTTATAATTCACGTCTGTATCCGACGAGTGTTCTTAACTACGTTTGCTTATATAATAATAAAATAATGGAGGGCGTTGTAAACCACTTTGTTCAAAATAAAAAAATAAATGTTTTTATAATTGGTTATTATAGGTAACAAATTGAAAATTTCACTGAGACACGATTGTTAATACATATACATATGTTAATATAGTACACAAGGCATCCTAACTATAGGCAATTATTTGACATTCAGCCCTTCGTTTTAACCTTTCGAACCTGTGTATCGGTAACTCGTAGGACAAAAACGATTGGGCAGGTCAAAAGTTTCGTAGTTTTACTACAAAACATAGTTTTTTATTTTTTGTCCTAGGTCAAAAAATTGGATAAACTCAAGTTTAAAAAAATGTTTTAAAAAAACTTGTTACTTTTTCAAGGTGTGCCTTGCTGATGCTTCGCCAGGATAAACATTTTGGCAAGAGAAACTTTTCAATCCGAATGTGTCCAGAAATTCGCAATTTTGTTTACCAAATTAACGTAACTATAATAAAAATAATAAGTATAATAAGTAGGTAGTGGTGCAAGTATGATATTGGTGGAATTCAGAAGTAATTTTTTCGCCCAAGTTGATAAGGTCTTTCCGAAGTAATTTGGTGTACACGGTTTTTCATTATAAATGCACCCCGCATTAAATTTTGTATTTTTATAGATATACAAAAATTAAATAATTTTTTTTCGGTGCAGACCTATTATTGTTATTATATTATATCTACAAACTACACTAAACAAAAATGTGTACAATTTAAAGAAACTTTTGTATATATTTGAAAAATCAACGAAAAAAATTTTTATTTAATTAACTTAAATTTTGCAGAAAAATTAAAATGTGTTATAGCGATAAACTGGCACGAATTCAACATGACGGAACAAAATGTTGATCCTAAAAAAAAATCAGTGTAAAAACTACTTATTCAATCTATGCTTATTTGTACCTTAAAATCAAGTGTGGCATAGGCAGAAACTGGTAATGGCACCCATTAAACGTTTAAAAAAGTACACATGTGTTACTAAATCACTATATGCGGTACTAAATTGCTCATGCTTTTATTTAATAAACCGTAATATTAATTTTAGTTTATATTTCAGTCTACCTAGTTTTTCCCATAATTCGTGTTGTCTCTGTCAAAGCAACTAAAGTTGATATTTATGTCTGTTTATTCTGACCTGCTGTAATTATGAAGTGGTATGGTGACAAAAGAGACAAAGCGATCACAGTAATTTGCGTGATCAATTAGTACTGTCCGGCAAAAAGTCCAAATGGGAAATTTTTTAATAAAATTTAGTGCATAGGTCAGAATCAAATATGACGTACTTAAAAGTTGTCACGCCACCTTCCCATAATATTTTTATTAAAAAATCAAAAAGTGAGACTAGATAGCCGAATATCAAGTAAATTCCCAAGAAAAAAATTTCCCTTATCATTTTCTACCTATGTACCAAATTAGTCTTATAGAAAGCTAGAATACCTTTTGAACTGTTGTCAAGTTGTTTTAATCTACTACAAGTACTGCAGACCCTTTGAGTAGTACCAACTTTTGGGTAAAGTTCAGTTTAATTTCAAAAATTAACTTTACAAATATGATTAACAATTTTTCCAACAGTCATTGAATGTCAAAATAGATATAAAATACAAGGAAGCTAATATGGCACGTGGTTATAAAAATGATAGGGCAGACTTATGCATTTAAAATTAAACAAAAAAAAAAAAGAAATATACGGCGCGCAGTTTTTGGCGGACACAGTACGTAAATTTAACTAGCTACTTCTGGCCTAACTATTCAGTCTATAATTTTGTTGAAAGTTTTTAAAACAATTATTAATGATTTTAAGTCCACCCCTCAATTAAATATCTCACTTGCTAAATTCTCTCTTTTTCTGATTCGCGGATTTAATATGATGTTTCATTTATATACTGTTAATTTAGGCAACGCTGTAGGGATGTCACAACTTACCCGAAATTTTTTTTGTTAGCTGGTGCCTAAATAGATAATAGATGTCAGGTTTCAATTTTTGTCGGATGTCACAACGCCACGAGGATGTTTTGTTCGAATGGCCCGTGAATTTCGTTCCCATTTATGTATAGTCCGATGCACAGATCTTGGGCTGCGACGTCTAAAGGGACCGGGCGGTAAAATGCATAAAAACAAAAACACATATCTTTGTGTGTTGTTGCACCTGATATATTTGCCGCTTTATCGACGTCGCAACCTTCTATATTTGCAATGCAATTTTTTTGCTCGCATAGTTTCTTTAGCCCACGGCTTGAATTTCAGACTCTACTTATGGACGTTTATATATATATATATATATATATATATATAGGTATGTAAGTATGTGTATTTGCTAGTATTTTATTTCATATAATATAAAAATTAGTCTACTTACGGTGTTTGAATTTCATGATATACTCTCTCCTCCCACTGCTCCACTTCCACTTCCTCCTTGTGCCTCCCAGTTTTTTCCTGTCTCTGATATTTTCCAATTTGTCTAAAACTGTGCTCCGAAAACGAATTTCTTGAACATATTTTATTCGATTCCTCGTCGAATTCGTAATACGGTAAACGAGTGGACCCACTGTCATCCGAAAATGAGAGATCAGTGTTTTTACTCTCGCGCAATGGACTGTGTTGAAAACTACTGCCATCTTGTTCGCAGTAGTCATAGTACGTATCAGTGGTAGTAGCATCACTGAAGCCTATATCTATAGTAGTTTGAGGTGGTAGATGGCCAGGTTTCTTTGGGCATCGTTTCTGAACCTGATGACGATATGTTCTAAGATCTGGCAGGGGAAGGGTAGTGCCCTGGGAAAAGAAACAAATGCTAATACGATTTAAACAATTTTATGCTATCTACATATGCAACTTGTTTTATGGTAAACACTTTGAATTATCCCCTTACCCCTTCTATCGGTCATGTACCGAATCATAGTAATTTTGTAGAGCGTTTGCCAGCGATATTTAAAAAATTGATTAGTGTTATATCTTATACAACGTGAAACATTTAACTGGAATAAATTCTATAGCTTTTAGCTTATAACATCTAAAGGGTATATCGTACAGAAAATTTCACTCTTACCAAAATTAAAGAGTCGTCCAATGACCTTCTTAAACATTAAGTTTAGTTCATCGGTTCGGTCGTAATCACCAGTCAGAAATGAGCAATTTTTTTCTTTTCAGTTGAAAAATGTGTTACGCTCACTTTCAAACACCTGTGACCCCAAAAACGGCTACGCCAAATGAAAATAACATACGAAAGTTTTAGAGCATCAAAATTCTGTGCTCATGAAGAGCCTAGTTTTGCTCATTCTTACGCATAGATAAACGCAAACAAAAACCAAAAGTAGCCGTAGCGCTCCTTTTCTGCGAAGGGGCTCTTCTGCAGTCTCATTACGTTTGAAATCATAATCACCCATATTCGTCCGAGAAATCGAATTTCTATGAGCCAGAAACTAAATATAATAAATAGTAAATCCATTGCTATACCTACCTACTCAATATAGTACCTGCTTATATTAAAAACTGGAAATTCAAGTACTTATCAAAAAGGCCATCTTCTCAGACAAATGAAAATACACAAACAAGAAAGCCATATCACCAAAAATGCTTTATTTAACATAGAAAAAAGTACTTAAAATCGATACATTATAAAGTTAGTAACAACTTTAATGAAAAATATTTTCGTCAATGCTTAAGATTAAGTAAAACTTGTTTAAGCTATCCACTCATCGTCCGCATTGATAGTTTTTTAGTGACTGACAGGACATTACTTTCCCAATTTAAGCTTCTCCGTCGCTAGTTTCAAAATATCGTCTCATACTAGTGAGATTTATTTAATAAAAAAAAATCTATGTACCATATTTGGGCAAAGACTTTCTAATTTTGTTTTACTATACAATATTGATAATTTCAAACCCAGCGACTACCCCGAACACCCCATTGGATAGAATCACCTTCAAGAAGGGGTACCTCTTGGTACAAAATCTCAGGGTCGCTTGGGGGAAGGGACGGGAAGGGGCGATTTTTCAGATATGGAATATTGCTTGGTTCTGTGGGTCTTGAATTTATCAATGAACCTGGAATATAATGTCTTAGGTGGTTCTCTAGGGATACAAATATACTGGCTATTCAAGCCTAGGCTATTGCGAATACTACAATCCTCATTGGGGGGACGAACATCGGAAGGGTCACTTCCGAGGGGAAATTTTCGAGTCAACGTGTAGATAAAACCACCTTGTATATCTCCCATCCTTCCAGAGTACTTTTTACTTTAGAAACGATTAGCAAGGGGAAAATTTTATATTACCTTTGTTAGATGCATCAGTAGATATCAAAAAAGGAATGTTTTCTTCTTTCAATTTTTTCACAACTAATTCTACTGAATAGGGAGAAACAACGTTTCGAGTGATTGCCTCCATTTTTGGTCGCCTTAAGTGAATTTTGGTTGCTACAGCTAAATCACGATAAATGTGCCCATAATTTATTTTTACTTACCACAATCTGATGAAAGATAGCTAAGTCCACGCTTTACAGAGTGAAATATTATAGTTATATCAACGATAGTAGATAGATCTGATTCCCTAGACTATTGCAATGAGACAAAAAAATTGGTCATAATATTGGATATCTTGCTTGCTTTTTCCAAATTTTTGCTGTCACAACTTTTACTTCATTGTACTTAACACTAAACGGGGCTTTGAATACTGTGCACCTTGCTTCGCCAATCGCCATCGACGGAGTAATGTTAAATTAGAAAAGGGGAATCCACAAATGTTAAGCGGGTGGGTGTCATATATCAGGGAATATATTAATTAATAAATTAAGAAGTAACAGCAATTGTTCACCTATTTTCAATATATACTACCAGGCGTTAAGAGATGATGACGCTTTGGCTTATGGAGGATATAGCATATGATTTTTTTTATTTATAACTGGATTCTACAGTTTGTGAACCGGCACCAGGCCTGGTCGAAGGCAAACTGCTCTCGTCGGGCGAAAAGCTGGCCGGTAAGTCAAGTAGAACTTTCAACACCAGTATCACACCGAAAATTCAATGCATCCATACCCTGGTCATTTTCTTAGAAAAAAAAACCTATTTTTGATTATATATTATCCAGATCACGCAGAGTAGACCTTCGGCATCATGTGTCAAATCTTACAAAAACCAATAGTAGCCAGTGTTGAGATAGAAGAGCTACTTAATTGGTATTTTTCAAATTATAAAACAGGGAAAAACGTAAAAGCAGAAAAAACCAAAAACGGCTATTTTCAGGAAATTTTCAGTGATGTCGCAACCGTTTTTCGAAATGTTTTGATTTTTTTTTGTAATATAAGCACCGAATCTATAAAAAAAGTACTGAATGTAAAAAATATTACTAGCTTATTGCAATATCTGCAATATAACCATGTTTAAAGTCTTTTTAAACAACTTATCTAACTAGGAGAGGCCATATCGTGGGCTTAAAATTTAAAGAAAAAGGAGACAACAAAATTATTCCAATTTACATTTTTTTATTAAAAATTAAATAAAACATGTAATTTCTAAGCATAAAAAAGCTCTTAAAACTAAAATAAAAATTATTTTGTTTGCACACTAGACAATAATACAAAATCAACTCACATTCGAAATAATCGAATGCAGTGAATCACAGACCGAAACTCATGAAAATTCACATAAACCAATTTCAGTAATTCGCCGAGAAAATATCGTGAATTCTGACTATGATGTTTAACAAAATCCGAATTGAATATTTAAGCATTGGTTTTTTGGCTCGGTGATAGAATACTCGGCTTTGAATGTGGCGCATATTAGCGTTAGATATTATCATATTCGTCGATAAAACTGTCATTAAATCATAAAATTACACTACAAATAATGGAAAATCAAATTTGAAATACATGCGCACTTGTTGTTTAAATCGCCTTGTTTTTCAATTTTTATGGCTTCTCGGTTGTTGGTGATGTAGGAATAGGACCGAGGTAGTTTTTTATTTTTAACACTAAGCTTATGTTCTGTTACTTTTGCTGATATACGCCTGTTAGTTTGCCCAACATAGAACTTTTTACAGTCTTGGCATGGAATGCTGTATGCTCCGTGGTTTTCCAATTTGGTTTTGTCTTTTGGGTTTCCAAGTAGTTTACCTATGATTGTTTGTGGCTTATGAATTGTTTGTACGTTATGTTTTCTAATAAGTCTTTCAATTCCGTCTGTTGTAATGTCATAACCTTTGGTGTTCGTTGTCTGGGGACCCAGTGTAGCGATTTTTCCTTAAAGCACCAGATATAATATTAACTTCGTCTTGTCTCGTTTGTGTTTCAGTTCATCGTAATTATAACAAATGAACAATTGTCAAGAAATGTTCATCGGTCCGTTAAGCGTATAGTATGAATTACTCATCTCATGAGCCGTGGTTTACGGAAGCGAGTTATTACTCTAGCTCTTCCTGCATTTCAAAGGATAGATGCGACAAGCCGTTAGAAATATTCTCCAAACCAGTTAATCAGACATACACTTCAAAACTACTCAGTAGCACCGAACAAGAAGGATCAATGGAAGCTCTCCCCTTGTTATGCCTATCTCACTCGAATATCGGATGCTATGCTTTTTCGATCCCTCGAAGTCGCTGCCGGACGAGATGCATAAACCGGTTGTCCGTTGTGGAGTAAAGAATTGAAATATACCACCTAACATTAATATATACTAATTGTCTTTATATTTGCCGGCGCGCGACGTGAGGCTAATTTTTTATTTTTTTAAAATTAAAATAAGCATTTACCAATTCACTTAGTGTTTTATGTTTGGTAAATGGCTGGAAAATTACGATTAACTCTGTTCTATCTTTATGGAAAATTTTAAAATACAAAAATTCATTTCTTTTAACAAGAAACCTTAATCAGGATTGCCTCGAATTTTTTTTGGCTTGATTTTGGCCAATTTTACAGGGCATTCAAGAAATTATATACTCAAAAATACTTTTAATGAGGTTGAAGGTGCAAAATGTATCCAAGATATTAATAAAGTTTTGACTCGTGATATGAATGAAGTATATAAAAATGTCGTTGGACCAATATCAACAAAAAATAGTTTTCCATGCGACTATATAAATCTTTGAAGTACGGACAGCAATGCTGTAGTGTTTACATTACTGGCTATCGATTAAAAAATCGGTAAATTTTCTTTACCCGGAACTTCCCTTGTTATGAATCTTTACTTTTAATAGAAATAGTGAAGAGTGGCCTAATTTAGTACAGTGCAAGTCATTACTATCTTTTAAACATTTTTATTGAGCGCCATTTTGTTTCATTATATTGCACTCCTATCAATATTTTACCGTTTTCTTCCTATGCCACACTTGATTTTTGGACATAATTAAAAATATAATCAAGAAGTACTTTTTACATTGACACACACCGCCGGCCGTTTTGTTAGGTCATGTTGAATTCGTACCAATTTATCCCTATATCATATTTAATTTTTCTGCAAAATTTAAAGTCGATCGAATAATTAAGTTGATTTAAAAAAATATTAGCCGCCATTTTGTTCCACCATCTTTAATTCGTGCTACAACTTTACCAGTTTATCTCTATATCACACTAATGCTTGCACATAATTTGAAATTAATAAGTAGTTCAGGCCGATTTTTCAAATATTTTATTAAGTCACCATTTTGTTTTGCTATCTTATATTCATACCAAAATGTTACCAGTTCATTCTTAACACTTGATTTTTGTGCAAAATTTGAGGAAATTGGATAATTAGTTTTTTAGTAATAGTTTTTTTAACGTTTCACTAGTCCGCCATCTTGTTCCGGAATATAGTTTTGAATTCAATCTTAAGTTTTGTCTAAAATGGAAGCCAATCTGACGAGTAGCTTTTAAGCTATGTCGCCAACTGACATACCGGCAGACAAACGACGGACAGACCGACGGAATTGACGAAACATATTTTTTGACATCTAGGGACGCTAAAACTTGAAAATATGTAAAACCTGAGAGGGTAGTTTTTTCACGATTACAACCATTTTATTTATTTATCTCTAAAACACAATTAGTTTTTAGGCTGAATTTTTAAATACTTTATTAAGCCGCAATCTTGGATTAAAATTTTCAACAATTGACTTCCTTTTTTCATTAATTTTTACAAACAGTACTTTTTATAATTATATTAAGATCTATCAGTTAACCAACTTGACGTTTTCCCCTTTTTCTTTTAATACATTCAAAGCAAAATAGGTCATCATAACCATTATGGCTAGGTGATTTTAAACTCGTTTTTAATTCACCCCGGTAAGCGAACGTTTAGTCGTTTTAACCGCTAGCGGTTTGCATCAACCTCGTAAAAGCACGGGCACCGGCGCACTCTGGAACGAACCCGTGTTAATCTTTGGACATTTTGCAAAATGTGAAAATTATAATAATAATAAAGTAATAACATTTTTGAAACTTTAAAGTATGTATCTGTATACTTAATTTTTTATTTTTTAAAAATATTTCAGGGGAATATGTCTTTAGGGCTATGAAAGTTAAGTGTTTTAGAATCGTACAGAATAGTAAAATTTTTATGACAAGTTCTAGGCATATTCTGATTTTTAAAATTAAAATTAACTTTATCATTACATTTTGTTTTCAGAAGATTCATTTATGTTTTTAAACAACTTTAAATTGCTTAAACTGTTTGACGTTTTCTCTATGACCATAAATGTCAAATAAGTGAATTTAGATTGTAAGCAAAAATTAATTCTTAATTATCATACATTTATCCAAAGCATTCCACAAAACTAATGCCTGTGCATAATAGACCAACATGTCCACTTAAGAAACACATAATAAAATGCTGCCCCAATCTGCCCCCTTAAGGGAAAGTAATGATGAATGATTTAATTATGTGATTTTTCTCGAGTTCCTAATGATTTTAATTTATTCAATCTTGCAAAATAATCAAACATGGTGGGTAATAAATGTATAAGTTAGCGTGTTAAATTCAGTATAAAATGCTGTCCTAACCTGCTTCCTCCACTAAAAGAAAATAATTAAAATTTAGTTAAAATAAGATGAATTTTTATAGGGGCGAATATTCATTTTAATTTTTCAAATTCATCCAAAGTTTACCAATATTTTTATTTATTTATGTTTAAAATAAAACACACACAAGATAAACACACCACAGCATTTTATGAATATTTTAAATCTGTTTAATGTACAACGTCTGCTTCTAACGAGCTAGTGGTGAGTTAGATTTAGCCGTCACAACTTTTCTTTGTTTACATCGGGGAAATCCAAAGCTACAACAAAAAATACGTGCAGCTAATAAATTCCGCAAAAAAGCTGCCGGAATATGCCACATGAAAGACAGTAGTAAAAAGACTTCTTTTAATCAACTCTTTCAAAAGTGTTGTAAATTATTATTTAACTAAAGGGTATCCGCGGCTTTGCCCGCGTATGGCGATAACGGGTAGGATATAAAGATGTATTTATTGCCTTATTGATCCTTTTTTAACACCTTGTATTATTTTTAAAATATCCTAAAATAGGTAATAATGTTATACAAAATACAAGTGTTCAAGCGTTATCCTGAAAAACTGACTGTTTTTTAAATAAAAAATATTGTAGTAATTACCGGGTGCGGCAAAACTCCCTCCCTAGTTTCACTAAGGCTTTGTGACGCGAAGCGACGTCGTAGAGGAGCGGGGATGGCCTCGATAGGTGCATGCGGACGGGAAGTTTTCATGTTACAAGGTTTCAGTCGTACTCGTAAACATGGTGTGGACGAACGAGCAGCGCGCCTTTGCTGTAGAAGCGTACATTCGCCAAAACGGTTCTGTAGTAGCCGCCCAACGTGCGTTTCGTACTCGGTTCCAAATTCCCGCTCGCCAAGCAGGTCCGGACCGAAAATCGATTATGTTGTGGGTGAAAAACTTTCGGGAAACAGGATCTGTTGTCAGAAAGACAGGTGGACTACCCCGAACGGCCCGAACACCCGAAAACATTGAAGCAGTCAGGCGTTCAGTTTTGCAGTCGCCTAAACGCTCCGCTCGTAAACATGCTGCCGCCCTTCGACTTTCTGACCGCTCTGTGAGGAGGATTCTTCATAAAGATCTTCATTTTCACCCGTACAAGATGGTCGTCACCCAAAAATTGTCAGAACGTGATTGGCAGAATAGATTTGTGGCATGTGAAAGAATGATCGAAACTTTACCGCACGATGCGGTTGTTTTCTTCAGTGACGAAGCACATTTTCATTTGTCTGGATCTGTCAATAAGCAGAACTTTCGATATTGGAGTGAAAACAATCCGAGGGAAATCCATCAAAGGCCTCTGCATAGTGATCGTGTAACAGTTTGGTGCGCATTGTCACAAAACGGGATCATCGGGCTTACTTTTTTGAAGAGAGAGATCGGGCCGTGACAGTCAATTCAGAACGGTATGTGAGGATGATCCAGAATTTTTTTGCCCCAGCCCTTGAAGAACTTGATCTACAGAATGTTTGGTTTCAACAGGACGGGGCCACAGCCCACACAGCGCGACCATCAATGCAGGTATTGAGGGAAATGTTCCCCGGGCGCTTGATCTCCCTGAGCGGTGATATTCCATGGCCCGCATACTCACCAGATTTGGCTCCTTGCGACTATTTCTTGTGGGGTTATGTCAAAGCCGAGGTCTATAAACATCGTCCAAGAACCTTACAAGATTTGAAGGAGGCAATCACCACGGAAATTCGCCATATACCCCAAGAAATGCTCCAAAGAGTTGTGCGACATTTCAGAGATCTCCTGCAGGAGTGTTTAGACAATGATGGGCGCCACTTGTCTAACATTCTTTTCAAAACAGCATGAGAAAAAATTCCCATATTGTAGTTTCTGGAAATAAAAAGAAATTTGTTGTATCTCGAATAGTTTTTTTTTATTCACCTGCAAAACTAGGGAGGGAGTTTTGCCGCACCCTGTAAAAGGCTTTTTTACAACCCTGAAACCCTCTATACTCTAAAATCAACTTGTGTGCCAAAATTCAGCTTTTTACGTCAAGCGGTTTGAACAGGATCGTAACTCATCGGGACCTGATTTTTTAAAACACTCTGTATAAATGAAAAAAATTTTGAAATGAGTACCAAAATAAAATAAAACAAACTGTTCAAGCGTTTTTCCAAATAGCGTCTCGTTTTTTAAATAAAAAATATTGCTATATTTCTTACTCAAGTTCTACAACCTACAATCAACATGTTTACCAAAATTCAATTTTTTATCTCAAGCGGTTTAAACAGGGTAATGTTTAAGGTGTCAGTGGTCAGTTAATCAAGCTTTTTATTAGTATAGATATCGCAGTTAGCCGTGACTTATCGGATATTGTTTTGTATTTTAAATTCGACATTTTAAAATTATTATTTAGTGTCCTGTTTTAGATAATACAAGTATTATTAGCTTTTTGTTAAACCGTTTAAAATATGGATTTAAATAATTTAACAAATCAATCTTTGTTTATATATTTACGGGATAATAATATTGATTTTAATAATTCTCAAAGATTATCAAATTATTTAATTGAAGCTTTTAATATAAGAAATGAACGTAGTGTTAAACAGTTAACAGTAAAGTTGCAAAAATATTGTCATTCGTTATCAATCAAGTGGTAGAAGTCCAACAGACCATATAACAGATTTTTACGTAATCATCAGATGTGGTTACAAAACACATTTTCAGTTTTAAATAATGAAGAAAATAAAGACGAGAAGAAGACTGACTCTACTACCCATACATTTGACTAGTTGGGTGATCGGCAAAGGAGAAGAAAGGGATATTTAAAACAGGATCCTCAGGAACACATTGATTTTGCTGCTAGACTTACAAAGACATTACAGTAAGTCATGATTTGTCCTTTAAAATGATCGATGGAAAAATTATTAATATTATGACTGATACCAAATCCTCAATGAGATGTTTTTTGTGTAATTCGTCACCAAAGGAGATGAACAATTTAGATCTCGTAACAAAAAAAAAACAATCAACAAAAATAACCCTTCTTATGGAATTTCGCCGCTGCATTTGTGGATTCGGTGCTTTGAGTGCTTGTTGCACGTTGCTTACAATCTACCTTTTAAGTCTTGGTCAGCTAAAACTACTGAACAGAAAACTCTGAAAAGTGAACGAAAAATTGAAATACAGAATAGTTTTAGAATTCAAACTGGTCTATTAGTCGATGTTATTAAACAGGGAAAGGGAACCACAAATACCGGAAATACCGCCAGGAAGTTTTTCGCCAACCCAAAGCTCTCCTCAGAAATAACAGGTCTGAAAGAAAAACTTATTAATAGTTTCGGCGTTATTTTAAAAACGATTGCTTGCGGCGAAAATATAAACATAGAAAAATTTAGAAGATATTGCTTAGAAGTTGCCGAACAATTCATTAACCTGTATGGATGGATCTACATGCCAGTATCTGTTCACAAGTTACTAATTCACGGAGCGGATATTATACAAGAAGCACCATCATAAACTTATGAGATCCTACAGAGAAAACCACTAGAGAAAAATTTCACGAAAAGACAGCAACGAAGATGTATTTAAATATCTTCTTTTAGCTTCTGATCCTTTAATTACATATTTGCGATCTAATTTTAGCAGTAAAAAGCAAGATCTTCCAGAGGAAGTGGTAGAACTACTGGATATGACTTAACTATTTTATTTAGAATTAAAGTTTGTTAATAAATTTGACTATAAAAATTGTCAATAAAGTGATTTTGTATTATTTCTAGATTAATATCATTCAGTCTACTGATATAGTACGGAAAAACTACTCTTGTATATATAGTTAAGCTTTAATCATTAAGCTGAATAGTAAAATTGCATATTTTAATGACCTTCGATGAGAATATCCAATAATAATATAAAGTTAACTAAATTGTTTTAAAAAATTTTTATATCCCCCCTATTAATTGCTTTTTAACAAAAACGATAAAAACTGATAAAAGCTAGAAATTTACTTCATGTGTTGCTCATGAAGGTGAAACATGAATAATTTTTTATTTGTTTATTATTTTACAGTTGTTTATTCTCTTGCTGTTTAAATTAATGGTTTTCATTAATTTAGTTTTTTTTATAAAAATAAAAAAATATAAACTAATATAAAACATTTTTAAAAGGTTTTCTGAAAGGATAATGTTAGTCCTAAAACCAGTTTAAAGTTTTTTAGATATGCAACTGATTACAAAATATCATATGAAAATTTAAAGTTTTCAGCATTTTCTGATCCTAGTTAATAATATAATGGCCAAGGGTGAAAAAAGTATTTTTGTTAATAAATAATAGTACATAAATGTTATTTGTCAAATTACAAAAATGGAAAGTTTTTTAAAGAAAAAATAAGTTACATGCTGAGGATGATCTTCAATAAGTCTGAAACGGTGAATGAGTGAATAGATTCAAAACATTGCATCACAGACCCATACTATTATGTATAGTTGAACTCGTCTTAAAGCGCACTATCATAATTTGTAATAATATATAGGGTGTCCTATTTAAAATACGAAATTTTATTTTAGCCGAAGCAAAACGCAGCACCGCAGTATAAAGGAAAATATATTAAATTAAAATTTCAAAATAACCTAAGAAATATGTATATTTAAATTTTTCCTCTATATTTCATAGTTCTCTAGATAGGGGGATATGATATCTTATTTTAGACACCCTGTACATCTACAAAAACCAATCAGAGTTTATTTAATTTCAAACTTATGGAATATTTAATAATTTTAATTAAAAAAAGTATTGTTTTGCAAAGTATTCTTAAAAATATATTATAAAAATGAAATGTCCAACTATTGACATAAACTCGATCCAGTGGGCGACGCAGCTGCATGAATTTCGTGGGCGTGTTCTTGTAAGCACAACATAAAAGTTCCGACGGATTGTGCTCCTTCTTGTCTTGTTGATGTTCGGTGTCAATAGTCATATACGGCGACCAAATATTTCAACTTTGCGGCAGCTTCCGATCTGTCAATGTGCGCCGATTTGAAAATGAAAATATATTCCACGGATACATAACGTCCATGGTGCGTGTATATTATATAATGAATTGCATCCAATTCATTATTCAATACTTTATTGTTTATAATTATATTTTTGGCTTGGTAGGTAACTGTTATCTGTTACAAAAAAAAATAATTATAATGAAAAACCTCAAGATGTTAAGATATTTTTGGAAGTTGTTGTCAGCGATGCAAATTATTTCACTGAGAGTGACTTATTTTAAGGACCGTCATTAATTATTCGGTACTAAGCGATTTATTTGTGACGTACCAGCAAAGTCTTTTATAACTCAAACAAAAGGGTCATTTTGTATATTTTTCTTGCTTTACGTTCAATGTAGGAAGGAAGAACTTGTTTTCCATCTATAACATTTACTTTAAGAACTGATAGTGGTTTTAGACAAGACAAAAATTGAACATCATATCGGCACTTCAGTCTTAGAAAGGCTCTTAAATCAAAACATGATCACTGATTATTGTTCTTTTATGGTATAATGGAAAACCACATTCTAAAATATCTTACTTGAAATTTTAGAAAAATTAAATAATATAAGAAAAGATATTCCTTGCAAATTACGAAAATACTCGATAGCAAACGATGAAAAGCAACTTAGTTTCGTCAATTTCTATTTTACTATGTTTTAAGGTCCGCTATTTTTAGGGATATATATATATATATATATATATATATATATATATATATATATATATATATATATATATATATATATATATATATATATATATATATATATATATATATATATATATATATATATATATATATATATATATATATATATATATATATATATATATATATATATATATATATATATATATATATATATATATATCCCTAAAAATAGTGGACCTTAAAACATAGTAAAATAGAAATTGACGAAACTAAGTTGCTTTTCATCGTTTGCTATCGAGTATTTTCGTAATAATAAATCCGGGGCTGGCATCGAGGGAACGAGCTAGTGTAGGCGCAATGCCGCTAGTTTCGCAACGTTGGACTCAGTAAGCTTTCATAAAAAGGAAAAGAAAATCAGCAAAAAGGTTAGATTTTATATTTTCTTACATCTATGTATCAAATTTTATATTAATTATTATATTATTATGTAAATGTCTAGTATAGGGGAATATGAGTTAAAAGAATCTCTAGATAGACGAAGTAATATAGAGTCAATAAGTTATTATTAGATGATTTATTAGAGAAAAAATTTTTGAATTGCGGTTAGATTTTAATAAGGTTGAAAGACACGAAGAAGAAGTTGAAATATCAGAAAAATACTTTAAAGCAATTGATAAATATATTTTAAATTCTAAGCAGTTACTTTTAGATAGATTGCGTAACTCCCTAGAAAATAAACATACGGGAAATCAGGCAGGAAGTCTCGATATTTTACAAAAGGAATCCAACATGTCAGAAAAATTTGATTTGAGAATAGCTGGGTCCTTATTGCCATCTATGAACGGTACGGAAGACACAACTAAACAGCTCATTGATGCTATACAGTTATATAGCGACATTTTAGATAAGGACGGTAAAAAATTTCTAATTAACTATGTTTTGAAAACGAAATTATCCCAGAGTGCTAACGTGCGACTACAAAAAATATACAACACAGTTAATTTAATTACCGATATAAAAACGCATTTGCTAACAAAAAAATCAGCTACAGCTTTAGCAACCGGCAAGAAGGAAAAACAATTGACGACTATGCGAAAAACATAGAGGAACTCTTTGTTAACCTAACAATAGCCCAGGCTGAGGGTAACGACAACAGGTTAGGAATTTTAAGGGAAGTTAATGAAAAACTCGCCATAAACGTTGTTTCTAATGGATTAAAAAATAGCGAACTGCGTACAATTATAAAAGCCAAAGGGTATTCTTCACTTAAAGACGCTATAGTAGGCGCAAAAGACAAGGAAAGACAAAAAATGTCTAGCCTAACTCATTCTGCTTTTCATATGCGGGGTTCAAATTATCCTCAGTTTAACGCTAAATATTTTCGAGGAAGAATGTCAACAAATAGATTTAATAATAACAATCGAGGTAGACAATTTAATAACCGAGGTAATACTACTCAGCGAAATTTCAATAATAATGTTATAGGAGGACAACATCGTGGAAATAACAGAAATCGTTCAAATTACCGTAATCGGTATGTAGGAAACCAGAGATTTTATTCTACTGATTGTGTAAACAATGCAAATACCGGTAGTTCAAACGAAAATTACGATATGCGAAGTGAAACAGAGCAAAATCAGCGGTTTTTTCGTTCCTAATGATTTTTTAAACGATGTACACTTTTAAATTTAAATGGTATGAATTATGTGCAAGTGGGTTACGGAGTGAAAAAAATGAAATTTTTATTAAATACTGGCGCAAGTATTAGCGTGATTTTCCGAGAAAGTTTACAAAATAATGAAATTATTGATAAATCAAAAGGGATAAAAATATCGGGTATCAGCGGATCTACGTTTTCTGTAGGTGCAGCAAGTATAATGTTTTCAGTAGAAAACATTAATATTACACATGAAGTTTTAGTAATGGATTCATTTAACTCGGAAAATGAAAGAGTGGCTGTTAGACTTTTAAATGTAAATGATCGTGAAATAAAAATTAAAAATTTTGTACCAAGATTAGAACCCGTTGCAAATTTCGAATTGTATAATTTCAGTAAAACCGATAACCTATCTGTAAAACGTGTAGACAAGGTACTAGATCTTATAGATATTTCTTCATTAAACAGTGAATAGAAATTGTCTGTTGAGAAAATATGTGCAAAATATGCGGACGTTCTTCACTTAGAGGGTGACCCTGTTATAGTTACTAATCTGTACAAGCAAAAACTTCAACTTAAAGAAAACGCGGTAAAAGTATATGTTAAACCTTACCGATTACCACAGGCTCAAAAAACGGAGGTACAAAAACAGGTTCGTAAGATGCTGGAAATTTTGGATTCTTTATCTGGGGCGTTATATTTTTCTCATCTTGATTTATCTCAGGGATATTACCAACTAGAACTGCATAAAGATAGTAGACCATACACCTCTTTTACTACTAACGAAGGTCAATTTCAAATGAAAAGGCTACCAATGGGGTTAAAGATTAGTTCAAGTGCTTTTTCTAGACTAATGACTGTAGCTTTTTCAGGGTTCAATTATGAGTCATGTTTTATCTATCTGGATGATTTGATAATATTCGGAAATTCATTACATAATCATAATAAAAATCTTACAAAAATTTTACAAAGGCTAAAAGACGTAAACCTAAAACTAAATCCTAACAAGTGCGATTTCCTAAAGAAACAAATTTTGTACCTAGGTCATGTGATTTCCGCAGATGGGATATCACCTGATCCGGAAAAATCCAAAGTTATAGAATATCCAATACCTAAAAATGCAGACGAAACCAAACGTTTTGTGGCATTTGCAAACTATTATCGTAAATTTATAAAAAAATTTGCTGAAACAGCAAAACCACTCAATGAATTATCTAGAAAAGGAAATATCTTTACTTGGGACGAAAGGTGTGCACATTCATTTCTTACCTTAAAGCACGCGCTTATGAACCCGCCAATATAACAATATCCAGATTTTTCTGAAAATAATACTTTTATCTTAAAAACTGATGCTAGCGGATTTTCAATTGGTTCTGTATTATGTAACAGGAATGACATGCCAGTAGCTTATGCCTCGGGTGTACTAAATAAAGCGGAACAAAACTAGTAGAAAGTAAAACATTTTCGACCTTATCTGTATGATAAGATTTGAAGTTTTTACAGATCACCGACCACTTATATACTTGTTCGGAATGACTAATCCGTCGCTTATATACTTATTCGGAACGACTAATCCGTCGCAGCTTACTAAATTTAGGTTAATTTTAGAAGAGTACGATTTTACCGTAAACATATAAAAGGCTCAAATAACGTTACAGCCGATGCTTTGTCGCGTATAAAAATCGATATTAATGACTTAAAAGAAATGAGCAATAAGGCTACCTTGACGCGAGCACAAGCAAAATATCAAAATATGTCAAAAGAGCAGGAATTGGTAAATCCTACTAAGAACAGGCTTGATCACCCTGGACTTGGAGAATTACTAAAGCGCCCTGCGCATAGTGTTGAATTACGACGAATATGTGAAGAATTATTTAATAGATATAAAAATAAAAATAGTATCCACGGAATAGAAAAAAAAACGAATTTTAAATATTATATATATGACGAGATGTCTCAAACTATTTACTTCCGCCAAGGCGACTTATCAACGTTCGACTTAGGTACATCGTTGAGGAACCTTGGACATGTGTGCACAAAATATAAAATTGAGGAAGTATGCATTTTAAAAAATGACAAAAGGAAAGAATTATCGCGATATAAAAACGAAATAATAAAAGCCGGTATTAAAATATGTATTATTAAAGACGTAAAGCAGGTAGAAGACAAAGAAACTAGACAATTAATTCTTAACGATTTTCATAATCTTTACACAGGTGGACATGCGGGCATTAGTGGCATGTATAATAATATTAAAAGATACTACTTTTGGTCAAAATTGAAACAAGATGTAGAGTAGAGATATTTGTTAAAAAATGTGATTGGTGTCAAAGACATAAGTATGGCAAGGTTAATAAACACCCAATGATGATTACCTCTACAGCTGAGTCAGCTTTCCAAAAGATTTATCTTGATTTAGTAGGTCCAATTAAGAATTATATTGAAAATAACTCGTACATTTTACAATTGAGTACGAACTGACCAAATTCGTTGAATGCTATGTAGTGCCTACGAAAGAGGCACACGTTGTAGCCAAATCGTTTGTTGAAAATTTTATATTACGTTTCGGTATCCCGCAGGAAACTGTCACAGACCAAGGCAAAGAATTTATCGCAAATATCTTTCAAATGTCATGTAAATTATTAGGCATAAAAATTTTTAATTCGACAGCTTACCACCATGAAACACTCGGTGCTTTAGAGAACTCACACACACATTTAGGAGCATATTTGAGAATGCAAATGTCAAAACATACAGATAATTGGAGTACATGGGTACCATATTGGTGCTTTGCATATAACAGTACTGTACATACAGAGACCAAATATACTCCTTATGAGCTTGTGTTTGGAAAACTCAGTCAGTTACCTTCAAATCTTTCTGATAGCGTCGATCATTTATATAATTTTGACGACTACCCAAAAGAACTTAAATATAGACTTAAAAGTGCTTGTAATGACGCTAGAAATAATTTGATAATTTCAAAGCATACTCGAAAAAAAGAATTCGATAAAAAGTCTAATAATATAACTTACAATATAGGTGATAAAGTACTTATTTTAAACGACAATATGAATAGTAAACTAGAGACATTATATACAGGTCCTTATGAAGTATTAGAAGATAAAAACGCCAATGTTTTATTAAACATAAAGGATAAGCCAGTCAAAGTACATAAAAATAGAATTAATCATTATTATGAATAAATTGTACCCATATTCCAGCTACACTTAGTCAAAATATTATATATATCTTACTTATAATTATATTATTTTAAACTTAGAGAGAGGAAATATGTTTTTCTATATCACTAGTATAAGGTATCTGAAAAATGTTTGCTACTTCAATAATTTTTCATTTCCCCCGTGGAAGATGTAATATATCAAACACACTGTATTTTCTACTCTAATTAGATAATAACCATATTATACAAGTGGTCCCATTTATTGTTGCTGTTATAAAACTATGTATACAATATCAATAATGATTGGGGTTACTTGCACAACTAATTAAGCATAATCATAATATTAAGCAGGTTACTAAACCATAACAATTGTGTTAAGTTGACGAAATCATTTTGGAGAAATATAGATATGTTTGACTGTTCAAACCGACAACACGGTGCGTGATTTCAACCTCCTACAAACCCGCATATCACAAGTGCAGCTTCGGTGCGAATTCTTCCGCGGAGTTCATCTAAATTTTCTGAACGATTCCTGTATAAACGATCCTTCAAATGACCCCACAAGAAGTCCAGTGGAGTCATATCAGGGGATCGAGGTGGACACTATAATGTACCACGTCTTTCAATCAGCTTCCCTGGGAATTGGTTGTTTAGGAACTGCGTGGCTTCCCTTGAATAATGCGGTGGAGCACCATCATGTTGGTATCAGATTTCACCCACATTTCCAATTTCTTGAACGGCAGGTACTATATGTTCTCTGAGGAGCTCTAAATACTTTTGTCTAGTTAATACACATTCTAAGAAATAAGAGCCTATAATATTGTTACCCAGTATCCCCGCCCATACATTAATTTTCTGAGGATGTTGGGTATGCAGTTCGACAATTGTTCCTATTAACTTGGCCGTTCAAGCAAAAAGTAGCCTCCTCACTGAATACAATTTTGTGCGCAAAATAAGAATCTTGGTTAATATTTTCCATCATGATTTCGGCGAATTCAGTGCGGCGGTCAGGATCATCCTCTAAAAGCTCTTGGGCGTAATCTTTTTTTCCTTTAAGATGGTCCTTAACTGACAGTGATAATGCGTTTAATTTGTCACTGTTGTAGCATAGCAACGACAAGTGCTTCAAAAACAATTGTTGCAGCGCCTACTTGTTTATTTTTAGGATACGCGCATTTTTCTGTCTGAATCATAAAATCTTGAAGTTCGTTTTTTAACCTTGCACACGTATCAGCCCGATAACGGTACGTCGCGGGAATATGCTTCAATGTAGTGGATCGTTGAGGATGAATAAATTTAAATAAATCAAGTAAACACACGAGGAAACGACTACATTTTCTCTAAGACTGGTGTAAAAACTAAGTCGATCAGTGATGAGAGTGAATTTAGAGAAATTTAAAACTTAAAACAATTTTTATCCGCGTATTAACTAGATTATCTTATAAGGTGAATTTTTTATAAATAAAATACATATGTATATTATACAGATTTTAGAAAAACTAGGTACTATTAGGACATTAAGGGAAAAAATTAAGGGAAAAAATTAAGGGAAAAAAAAAATTTTATTCACGTATAAGATTAATACTTTAAGGTAAAATGTAATTTTTTTATAATTAAATATTTTTTTTGTATAATTAAATATTAGTTGTAAATAAGTAAATGCAAGGTAAATAAATTATTAAAGAGTGATGTTGTAGAGAGGTAAAAAAAAAATAACGTATCGGTAAAATTTATTTATTAAGAATGTAGCGTTTATAAAAATTTATGCAGAAGACGAATAATACATTAATGGTGTGAAGATTTAAAGTACCTACGTATATATTTGTTTTTTATTTTATAACGGATTTCTCCCTTTTAGGTAATCATATGCTATGTTTTCTTCTTTCAGAATGAACAGCTAATAATGTAGGTTCCAAATAATTGCTTTTTTCAATGTACGCAGGGCTAAGAAGTAATTATACTTTTATTTTTTTATTTGTGGAGAGCCACCAATATCACTTAATAAGAAAAATAGCTTAATAACTCAAAAGCAATTCATTTCAATAAAATAAATGGGGCATTACATTTAAGATTAGAAAATGTCTACATGTAACGCAAAACTGGGAAATATGGCAACTTTGCAGATACCATTTTTCAATTCCGCATGCTCACAAATCCATAATTACCGAATTTGGTAAGCACAACTTTAGCGGTTTAAAAGATAACTGGACGTTCCCGTACTTTTTACTGTAAATGCGGTGTTGTCGTATCTCATCACCAGTGAAGATAAAATTTTGAGAGTTTAGGATTTCACTAAATTTGAGACGGCCAATTTATTTTAATAAAAATTTCCATCCATTTAGGATAAGAAAATGACTACGTGTAGCAGAAAACTGGAAACTCTGGCAAGAGTGCCGATACCATTTTCAATTCTGCATGCCTAGAAACCCCCAAATGCCAAATCATGTATGTACAACTTTAGCGGTTTTGACGATATTTAAGCGTTCCGGTACTTTTTACTATAAATGCGGAGTTATGATATCTCAACAACTAGGACAGATAGAATTTTGAATATAAACGGCCAATTATATGCAATTAAAATAAGTGGGACATTCTATTTAAGACTATGTGTAGAGCAAAACTGAAAAATTTGGCAACAGTGCCGATAACATTTTTCAATTTCGCGTGCCCAAAGACCGAATTTTGAAAAGCACAATTTTAGCAATTTAAGAGATATTTAGGCGTTCCAGTACTTTTTACTGTAAATGCAGTGTTGTCATATCTCAGCAATCAGTAAAGATAGAATTTTGAAAATTTAGGGTGGTACTAAATTTGAGACGGCAAATTTTTATGCAATAAAAATAAATATGGCATTTCATTTAAGAAACAAAAATGACTACTTGTAGCCCAATGGGAAATCTGGCAACAGTGCCGATACCATTTTTCAATTCCGCATGCCCAGGAACTCTCAAATGCCAAATTTTGCAAGCACAACTTTAGGGGTTTTGAAGATATTTAAGCTTTCCGGTTTTTTTACTAACCCTGTATATATATGTTCTTTAATTGCATATGTCTTTGACAATTTTATAGGTTTCATAGCTATCTAGTATGTCAATGTCAAAATATTTTGTTAAAACATCTGTAGTTTTGTATGGTAAACATATTTTTCACACAACATACACAATCTACTTCATATATGCCAGGAATCTGAACGATATGGTATTTTAGAATAATTTAGTGCAATTTCGTTTAAGAATTACATGCAAGATTTATTAAAATATGTTCGTGTTATACCTTTACAACAAATAGTATCTCGCACACTTAAAATGTATAATACTTTGAGAAGCCTTCAATGGATCTAAACTAGATATACAAGAACAACAATTTGAGGAGTTCTTCATACAGAACTTTTAAGTTAACAAGTAAACAATTGTTGTTTAAAAAATGGTGATATAATAATTATTAAAAATTTTATGATTACTGACAATGACGGTAAATTTGTAATTAGGTAAGATATTTTTATATAGAGCCATGCCCATCATCACATTTGGGCATTTATATATTTAATATCAGTAACCTAAGTTCCTTGAAAAAATGAAGTACCCAAGACATTGATTTTAAATGTGTGAAATTGAAATCTGTCTGTTTGTCTATTAAACGTTTATTTTTATGATTTTACTAATGTGGATTCGTCAAAAAGAAGTGTCTTTAAATGTAGGTGCCACTTAAATGTAATAGACTAAGTGACATAAATAAGAAAACTTTTTAAACCTGCCTCAAAATGATTAATTTGCTATTGATAATTGTCGCTAGCTGCCCTACAATTTCTGGAGAAGGTCGAAACAGACCGTCTTTTCTGAATATATATATATATATATATATATATATATATATATATATATATATATATATATATATATATATATAAAAATAAGAAAACTTTTTAAACCTGCCGTTTTTTCTGAATATATATATATATATATATATATATATATATATATATATATATATATATATATGTATATGTATATGTATATGTATGTATATATATATATATGTATATATATATATGCTATTGATAATTGTCGCTAGCTGCCATACAATTTCTGGAGAAGGTCGGAATGAAACGTGAAGGACCGTAAAAATCAACACATATATATATATATATATATATATATATATATTCTGATATATATATATATATATATATATATATATATATATATATATATATATATATATTTAACGAAAATTTAATATGATAGACTGGAAATCGGTTTTTCTTAAAGTAGATCTTTAACTTTTAAACGACTCAATATAATTTAACGAAAATTTAATATGATAGACAGTAGTAAGGACCTCTCAAAATACTCCCTTAAAACATAATTAGCTTGTTTAGTTTACCAGGGACGGACTAGATTGTACATTTTAACGCTCAAATTTTTAACACCCTGTATGATAAGGAGTTAAAAAAAATAAATTTGGATACCTTGAACATTAAGCTAAAGAAAAGGTACTCTTGTTCATTGTCGATAAAATGAACCGTTTTCGAGAAAAAAAATAAAAGTATTAATGTTTTATTATTGTTTATTTATCAGTATTAAAGAATGCACTTTTTTACAAACGTTACTATGGTACGAAATAAATAATCTCGCATTGACGGGTGCATTTGAAATCTTCTTGACACGTTGATCTTTTTGTACCTACTTCGATATTAATTTATTAAATTTTGAATACCTTGGTAAATTTAATTCGATAATGGGATACACATTCAGTGAGTATGCAGATATGCATCTTATGTACGGACTTGCATCTTGCAATGCTTATGAAGCAAGAAGGTTGTATGGAGAAAGATATCCTAATCGCAATATTCCAAATGAGAAAACATTTCAGCGAATTGACCAACGTCTAAGAGAAACTGGTGGGCAATTCTCAATTAATAAGGTAACATTATTGACGTTCATTAATTATTTTTAGGAAGTTTTGGGAAAAGGAGTACTGATGCTGGTGTGAGGAGAACAGTACGTACGGTGCAATTGGAGGAAGATATTTTGGATACTGTAGCTGATACTCCCTCAATAAGCACTCGAATATTAGCCGCGCAGCTTCATGTGTCAAAAAGTACAGTTGCTGAAGTACTTAAAGAACAGTTGTTATACCCTTATCATCTGCAAAAAGTGCATCAACTACTTCCTGAAGATTTTCCTCGAAGAATCCAGTTCGCAAACTGGTTGTTAGATCAACAACGAACAAACCCAAACTTCATTAGCATTATTCTTTTTACCGATGAAGCAGGATTTACCAAAGATGGTATTGTAAATTTACATAACTCGCATGTATGGGCTGATGAAAACCCTCATGCCACTGTCGTTCATCATCATCAACATCAGTTTCAATCCATTAATGTTTGGGCAGGAATAATCGGCAATTTTTTCATTGGACCATGCGTATTACCGGCACGATTGAATGGTGAACTTTATTTAGAGTTCCTTCAGAACGCTTTTCTAGATTCAATAGAGCATTTGCCACTTGAAACCCGCCAAAGGATGCATTTTATGCATGATGGAGCCCCACCCCATTTTAGCGTTGCTGTACGGGACCACCTAAATAACGTCTATGGAAACCGTTGGATAGGCAGAGGAGGTCCCATTGCCTGGCCTCCACGGTCTCCCGACCTAACGCCAATGGATTTCTACCTGTGGGGTCATCTCAAAACCTTGGTGTATTCCTCTCCGGTTGCTACTAGGGAGGAACTTTTACAGAGAATCACGTTTCATTGCGATATGATAAGGAACAATGCTGGGTTGTTGTGGCGAGTACAGCAGTCCTCTATTCGTCGTGCCCGCGAGTGCATCACAAATCACGGAGCACATGTTGAACCCACTTATGAAGTTTTTAATTGACTTTTTTCTATTTAGCGTATTAGGTTGTTCAGGATCAAAACATATTTAATACTCCTAAAGTTGTATTCTTTTATTATTTTTTTTTCTCGAAAACGGTTCATTTTATCGACAATGAACAAGAGCACCTTTTCTTTAGCTTAATGTTCAAGGTATCCAAATTTATTTTTTTTAACTCCTTATCATACAGGGTGTTAAAAATTTGAGCGTTAAAATGTACAATCTAGTCCGTCCCTGGTAAACTAAACAAGCTAATTATGTTTTAAGGGAAGCATTTTGAGAGGTCCTTACTACTGTCATATTAAATTTTCGTTAAATTATATTGAGTCGTTTAAAAGTTATTCTAGAAAAACCGATTTCCAGTGGGGTCCTTTAGGGGGCCGTATCTCCGTAGGAAAAAAATTTATGGGAACTTGTCATCTTATTTTTTAATGTTCTATCTGAGTCCGAGAGATCTCCCACATTTTCCCGGACACCCTGTATATATATTTATATATATTTACATATATTTATATATATATACATATATATATATATATATATATATATATATATATATATATATATATATATATACATATATATATATATATATATATATATATATATATATATATATATATATATATATATATATATATATATATATATATAAAGAGAAGGTTAGTCTTGACCGACTAGTTGAACAACAAGTAACCTAATTATTGGGGTATCCGTCCGAGGATATATACCCCAATAATTAGGTTACTTGTTATATATATATATATATATATATATATATATATATATATATATATATATATATAAATTAAAAGAATTTCCCTGTAAGGCCCTTTTTTAAAAACTTTAATTTTTATGTAAATAACAACTACAACGTTCAAGATTCTAAGCTAGACTAATTTTATTAAAAGATTAACAATCGAAATAGTACGTATAATTACATATTGCAATATTGCTGATTCTGCTTAATGCGGTAATTAGTTTGTCGGTGTCGCATGAGGTTATTTGAAGTCATCGTCCATTGGCGGGTAATATTAAATAGATATATATATATATATATATATATATATATATATATATATATATATATATATATATATATATACATATACATATATATATATATATATATATATATATATATATATATATATATATATATATATATATATATATATATATATATATATATATATATATATACAGGGTGGCCCAACGAAAAGGTCCCACCCTTATTTATGACTTTCCTGGTATATTTTGGGAAAAACGCTTGGACACGTCAATTTTGATTTTTAGGGGGACGTCTTTTCATGTATGATTGTATAATACAGGGTGTTCCAAAAATAAGATATCGCATTACACTTGACATTTTTAAATGGAAACCCCCAATTTTTTTTCTATTTTTGGATTCTCCAGGAAGTTTTTAGTAACTTTTGTATAATAGAGTTTATACCTATCTTCAACCATTTTGAAGTTATTTGAATAATTGAATAATATCAAGTATTGATAAATTAAATTCAAGAAAGGGTCAAAATAACGAAACTTTATTATCAAAACGGAAACATTGCAAGGGCTACTGCCCGGTTGTTTAATACGTTACATTCAGTCAAAAATATTAACCATAAGTATGTGGCTAAATTAATAAGAAAATTTGAAGCAACTAGATCTGTATCTAATATTCGCCGGAATCAGGAACACTAAACCATTTACAGTTTTACATTCACATTAAAATTTAAACAAAAATTAGTTACTTAGCTACAATGTGTCAAAAAGTCAATGTGGTAATAAATGTTGAAAGTGGTGTCCGTTTACCTCCATGCAATAATAAATATTTTGCTCAAATCTATTCCTAACATTTTCACACATTTCTGGAGTTATTTGTCTGCATTCCGCCGTGATCCGCTCCCGAAGATCTTGGATGGAGTCTGGCTTCGTACTAAAAACCTTACTTTTTATATGTCCCCAAAGAAAGTAATCTAAAGGACTCAAGTCCGGAGACCTTGGTGGCCACTCAATGGGGCCGCGCCGTCCGATCCACTGATTTGGGAAATGGGTGTCCAAAAACTGTCGTACTGGAGCTACATAGTGCGGTGGTGCACCATCTTGTTGGAAATGAAGAAAATTTTCATTATAATTAACCTCATTTTCTATTATTTCGGTTATTCGTGGCTCTATTGTATTTTCCAACATGTCCAAGTACAACTCCCCCGTCAAGTTTCCAGGAATAAAGAAAGGTCCTACAATATGATTTCCGAAAATGCCGGCCCAGACATTAATTTTTTGTGGGTATTGCGAATGTACCTCTCGAAACAAATGTGGATTCGAGTCGCTCCAATATCGACAATTATGTCTATTTACAGCACCATGTAAATAGAAGGTACATTCATCCGAAAAACAAATGTTAAATAACAAATTTGGGTTATTGTTCAAACGTTGTGTCATTAATTCGCAAAACTGCAACCTTCTATCATAATCGTCTTCATTAAGCTCATGGACAAGTTTAGTTTTGTACGGGTGAAATTTATAGGATTTCAAAATTCTTTGCACTGTTGAGCGTGTAAATCCTGAAGAAGTAGCCAGACCACGAGTACTTTGGGTGTTGTCAAGAGCCACGTGTCCCAAAACTGCTATTTCTCTGGCTTCATTTCTACTTGGACGATTTTCCTGATTCCGGCGAATATTAGATACAGATCCAGTTGCTTCAAATTTTCTTATTAATTTAGCCACATACTTATGGTTAATATTTTTGTCTGGATGTAACGCATTAAACAACCGGGCGGTAGCTCTTGCAATGCTTCCGTTTTGATAATACAGTTTCGTTATTTCGACCCTTTCTTGAATTGAATAAATCATTGCAAAATATTATAATAGAACTAGGCAACTTAACGATTTCAAATCAAAGATAAAGTTGTTCTATGATTTACGATGACATTGACGGATGCTAAATTTCTTGCTGGTATCGGTGATTATTATTTTTTTCCGTATTATCAGTACTAAATTAAATGAGGCGAATTTTATAAAAAAAATTAAAAAAACTTCAAAATGGTTGAAGATAGGTATAAACTCTATTATACAAAAGTTACTAAAAACTTCCTGGAGAATCCAAAAATAGAAAAAAAATTGGGGGTTTCCATTTAAAAATGTCAAGTGTAATGCGATATCTTATTTTTGGAACACCCTGTATTATACAATCATACATGAAAAGACGTCCCCCTAAAAATCAAAATTGACGTGTCCAAGCGTTTTTCCCAAAATATACCAGGAAAGTCATAAATAAGGGTGGGACCTTTTCGTTGGGCCACCCTGTATATATATATATATATATATATATATATATATATATATATATATATATATATATATATATATATATATATATATATATATATATATATATATATATATATATATATATATATATATATATATATATATATATATATATATATATATATATATATATATATATATAGGGAGAGGTTAGTGGGGATGCGGTTTATGTATATAAAACGCCAAATAAACGTGTGGCACCCCTTATTGTTTTGTCAGGCTTTCGAGATCAATTTATCCCGAAAAATGGACATGTTTTTAAATTCTTTTTTCACTATTAACCTTTCAATTTTTAAATAAACAGAATGATGATTTGGTGCAATTAAATGTGTGTGTTCTTCAGAGTATGTTTCTGTTTTAATAGAAAACACACATTGGTGAATTCAAACGTATTATAGTTAGTTTCTATCTTTTTTCTTTTTTTAATTTATTTGTAGAAAAGTCCTGAGGAAGGGATAAATTGATCCCGAAAGCTTGACAAAACAATAAAGGGTTCCACATATATATATATATATATATATATATATATATATATATATATATATATATATATATATATATATATATATATATATATATATATATATATATATATATATATATATATATATATATATATATATATATATTTTCTTGGGCATAGGTTAACTCATTGAGAAGCAAAACTACAATTTAATCGACGTTTCGCTCATTATATTGAGCTTTTTCAAGATATTTTATTTTCTACAATAAAAACACAAAAACACACAGAAAATAAAATATCTTGAAAAAGCTCAATATAATGAGCGAAACGTCGATTAAATTGTAGTTTTGCTTCTCAATGAGTTAACCTATGCCCAAGAAAATAATTAACAAAATATTTATATATGATTAAAGAAAAAAAAGGAAATATATATATATATATATATATATATATATATATATATATATATATATATATATATATATATATATATATATATATATATATATATATATATATATATATATATATATATATATATATATATATATATATATATATATATATATATATATATATATATACATATATACAGGGTTATTCACGCAACCCGTTCATTAAAAGTTTTTGATGATGATATTTAGATAAAAATTTCAAATTTTGGGATTAAGGTAAGGTCAAGGGGTACTTCTTTTTTGAAATATTTTCAACTTGCTGTCACTTCCGGTTTAACCGGAAGTTGGTATCAACTTGCTTATTTTAAATAGAACACCCTGTATTTTATGATATTTTTGGATTCTACGGAGAATTTTAATGCTATTTTATGTAGCATGTCCTATACCTAGGTTCAAGCGTTCTTAAGATATTTGACCTTGAACCGAAAATTGCAGACGATCGGTAAATAATCTTAGGTTTCTGTTTTTTTTTATTGAATTTGTCTTAAATGTTTACATGTTCCAATGGTGAGCCATGGAAAAATAATTGAGATCCAATATCCAATATGACAGATGATTAGTATGCGTTATTTATCGAAAGCTGTCAGTGATAAACTAAATCTTCTAAATCGAAATGGAAGAATAATCAAACGCTGATATTCTCAATCTATTTTATATTCATGGAGAATGTTATAAAATTTTGGAGAGAACGTGTCGTGTGTTTAATGAACGCCACCCTGATTTGCCGCCAATGAACAAGTCAAAATTCAAGAGGATTGAAACGAACTTTTTGCGTTTTAGCAAGGTTAAAGTTACAAAAAATGTTCCGAAATCAGTGACAAATGCCGAGGATAACGTAATAAACACATTAGCTTATTTCCACGCAAACCCGCAAAGTTCAATACCGTCTGCAGAAAACGATTTGGGAATTTCTTCTTCATCTGTCCAAAGAATTTTGAGCGAACATCATATGCACCCTTATTCCTTCCAAAACGTGCAAGCCTTGAGACCTGATGATGACGTCCGACGAGTAGAATTTTGGGAATTCATGTTTTTGAAAATTCAAGAGGACCCTCAATTCCTTTCAAAAATATTTTGGACAGATGAAGCGAAATTTTCTAGAGAAGGAATAACAAATAGAAGAAACGAACATTTCTGGGCAGCAGAAAATCCACACGCTTTACGCGAAACGCGTTCTCAAGAGAGGTTCAGCTTCAATGTTTTCGGTTTAGTATTAAATGATCAGGTGCGGTACTGTATTTATGAAGACAATTTAAACAGTAATAAGTATTTGGAAATTCTACAGGGACGGTTTATGAATTTATAGAAGAAATTCCTATTGGTGAGCTGCAAAAATTATTGGTATCAATTAGATGGGGCACCAGCACATAATTCCGCTGCAGTTTATCTCCAATTATCTCGAAATTTTGAAGATCGCTGGATTGGTCCCAATGGCCCTTGGAGATGGCCTCCGCGATCGCCTGATTTAACACCCCTAGACTTTTATTTATGGGGATTTATCAAAGGTAAAGTCTATGCTTCCCCAGTAAATAACCAACAAGATTTACTGGACAGGATACGAACAGCTTTTGCCGAATTAGAAAACGGACAAATTCAACGGGCCACAGCAACTGTACAAAGAAGAATTGAAATGTGTCTATATGCGGACAGCATATAGAACATTTGTTATAATTCAATTTTATTATTTTATTTATTTATTGTTGATTGTTAGATTGCTATAATTTTTAAGTTCACTAAAACAAGTTTAGAACAGTCTCGAACTTAGTAGATATGATTAAAAATAATGTGAACAATTTATTACATTTTTTATAACTTTAACTTTTCCGAAACGAAAAAATTTCCTTTCAATCCTCTTCAATTTTCTCTTGTTCATTAGCGACAAATGAGGATGTTTTTCATTAAAAACATGGCACGTTCTCTCCAATATTTTGTAACATTCTCCGCGATTATAAAATAAATTGAGAATATCAGCTTTTGAGTGTTATTTTATTTTAATTTAAAAGTTTCAAATCAGCTGTCATGTTGAATAGAAAAGCACAACAATTATTTTTCCATGGCTTACTACGGGAAGGTGTAAGCATTTAGCAAATACATATGATAGTTTAATAAAAACCTGATTATTTCGAAAATAGTTACGAATAGGTATAGGGAACCTTAATACAGTTCGATAGAAAATGAAATTCTACATTTGATAGTGCATAAAGTTATAGGGTGTCCCATTTAAAAAAACGGACTTTAGCGGCTTTGAAAATGTGAATGTTTGCCGCTGAATTTAGGACACCCTGTATAAAAATAGACAAATTCAATAAAAAAAAATAGAAATCTAAGATTATTTACCGATCGTTTGCAAAATATGAAGATTATATCTTCAAAACTTACAAAAATATGAGATTTTAAAATTTGGTACCCTGAAGGCTCATTTTTGGTTCAAGGTCAAGTATCCTAAGAACGCTTGAACCTAGGTATAGAACATGCTACATAAAATAGCATTAAAATTTTCCGTAGAATCCAAAAATATCATAAAATACAGGGTGTTCCATTTAAAACAAGCAAGTTGATACCAACTTCCGGTTAAACCGGAAGTGACAGGAAGTTGAAAATATTTCAAAAAAGAAGTACCCCTTGACCTTACCTTAATCCCAAAATTTGAAATTTTTATCTAAATGGCATCATAAAAATAATGAACGGGTTGCGTGAATAACCCTATATATATATATATATATATATATATATATATATATATATATATATATATATATATATATATATATATATATATATATATATATATATATATATATATATATATATATATATATATATATATATATATATATATATATATATATATATATATATATATATATATATATATATATATATATATATATATATATATATACATATATATATATTATATATATATATATATATATATATATATATATATATATATATATATATATATATATATATATATATATATATACGATGGGCAAGTACCACGGTAGCAGATGGCTCCTTAGCCCTCAAACAAACATAACGTCATCTTTTGGTCGTTTCTCGACACAATGGTGAAGAAGTAAATTTCCTTAACTTTAGTTCTTTCGTTTCGTATAACTTTTTACGACCAAGAACTGCACAGGAATTGATATATCTGTTTCTCTTCTATTTTTGCACAGATGTGTCGTCTTGTGCTCCAATGCAGATCGTATCTAAAGCGATTTAATTGCACTATAGTACCTACAGATGGCGCCACCGGTTGCCTATTTCCCACATCGACTTTCAAAGTCGAAAGACATGACACCCTATTTGTTTCAGGGTTTGAGGCATTTCGGTTTTAATATCCCAAGGAAACTGCCTGATGAGCCTTGCTGGGGCAAATACCACGGAAGCAAATGGCCCATTGGCCATTAAAGAAACAGCGTCATTTCGGTTTTAATACCCCAAGGAAACTGCCTGATGAGCCTTGCTGGGGCAAATACCACGGAAGCAAATGGCTCATTGGCCATTAAAGAAACATAGCGTCATCTTTTCATGGTTTTCGACACAGTGGTTAAGAAGTAAATTTCCTTACCTTTAGTTCTTTTGTTTCGTATAACGTTACGACCCAGATCCGCATAGAACCCGATATTTCTGTTTCTTATATATATATATATATATATATATATATATATATATATATATATATATACATTCATAATAAAACCACAATTAAAACACTGATTAAGAGCAGGAATGATCGATTTTTAAAAAGACGATTGTTTTGTAACCGAGTCTATATTTAACCTAACGTCTACAATTAAATTTGCACTTCATCGAAAACCAGTATCTATGAGTTTTGTAAAAAATGTGTTCATTCGAATTTGATAATTTTCAAATATAAAATGAAAAGTCTACCTTCTATCAATGGTTTGATTTAAAAAAATCCTTATTTTTGACAGTTTTAAGAAGAGCAACGTTACAATGTGCCAATTATTCCTACGCATGTTCCATCCTTTTGATGCGCACTGTATATTATTTGTACAAGGTATCTTAAAGTGATACTACACCCCAATTTTTTAATGCCCTGGTAAAAAACGATTTTTTAAAGAATGTTTATTTAAATTCAATTGTTTTCTGACGATAACAATATTTGAGATTAAAAAGCTAATTTGTTTGATTACTACGTGGTAATATTTTAGAACGCTTGGTAGTAAAAGATAATAACGTTCCAGAAATACGAAGTAACACTTATAAATTATTAGAAATACCTGGTAATACCGAAGGAATACTAGCAAAACCCGAAGTATTAATAGAAATACCTAAGAAATAGCTTAAGCATTTTTCAATTTAGAAAATTACTGTACATTTTTCCGAGTGGTTCACCCCTCGATTGCGACACATATTTCTACTCAAAATTACTGCCAGGTAATTGTTACATTGGATAATACAAATTTTCACTGGTCATATCTCGGATAATCGAGAATTATAGCCTGACTTGTTACACATCTTGTAAAAATATATAGATTTATCAGTATTTACATTTTTTAAAATATATAATAATTTTTAATTCGCCAATTAGTGGTATCTCTTGAAATCAATTCAAATTATTTTTTTTAATAATTTTGTAAAAACGTTTATCTAACTGCGCCTCCCTACTTAACTTAAGTTTCATGCAGTACTACCACTTATAATATTATTCACACTTAACACTAAACTAGGGATGTCAAACCCGTTATCCCGACGTCCCAGGATTTCGAAGAAAAACCTGTCTTGAAAATAATTGATTACCGCTTAATTCCGAGATTAATCAAGATTTTTTTGATAGGCTGAGAATTCCCCGTTGTTCAATTCTCATAATAATGCAGATTTTCCTCGCGTTTATCGCGTTGAACACATTTAAAATTCGTGTTGAAGGAATTATTCAAAATTCAAACCCCACTTAGCACTGATCTGCAAGAATCATTAAAAACGAGAATCAAGCAACGCAGAACCATTTATTCTGAAATTCTTTGCTATCTCACAAATCTAAACTCTATAACTCTGAACAAGATGACTGCTTTAAAACATCAAGTATTTATCTTATTAAGTCGGAATTAATCAGGCTAGACAACGAAAATACTAATACAAAAGCAGACGAAGAAAAATAAAACGCGGTTATCCGAAATCAGAAATTGATCTACTCGCAAATGGTGGCAGTCGCGGCTAGGGTTACCAGAGGTCCGGACATGTCCGGAATTTTAGCATTTTATCCGGATTGCGCCGGGAATTATACATTTTCAGAAAACATATCGAACTTACTAAATCCCGTTTCGTTTATGGGTGCACAGTGGACAAAAGAAAGGGACAGGTAGTAAAAAATACAAAGGCAAAGAATATTAATGTTACAGTTATTTTTTACTTATATAAGTTATGTGTTTGTTTTATTTTCATGTCATGTCAAATAAAGTTATTAAAATAAAAGTATATATTATTTTGCCATAATTTATTTATGTGAAATTGTATCAGTTTATGTTATTATTTTAATGTACATTGGTACCTTACATTTTTAATGTATTCTCGTTTATAGATACTGTTTTTGTTTTAGTTTTTGATAACATATATTTTTTGTAACAAAAACTTTGTTCAAAAAACCTCCTAATTTTTAATAACGATATAGCCTATAGGCGTGGAACCAGAAAGATGTCTTCCAAGGGGTTTTATGTAACAAAATACTTTAGACACACTAATATTTTTGCGGCATTTTTAAAAAATATATATAAAATTAGAACTTTTGCTTTTATTTACATTTACACACATTTAAATTTATTAAGAAGTGTTTTCGGCTAATTTGTGCCTTTTAACTTAATACAATATTCAATGACATTATTGTTTCTTTTTTTGTCAATGTCTAATCCCGGGAATAGAAAAACTCTTCGGGGTTGACATCCCTACACTAAACGTAAAATATTAGAGAAAATAATTAACCTGGTAAGGATTTTGATCAGAATGTGCAAACCTTGGCTGGTTGTTGGAAGCGCGACGTGACATCTGTCTTATGCCTTCTTATCATATCTGGAGTCCTGCAAAAAAATCTAAAGTTTAACATGTCAAAATCGTAGCAAACAAAATAAAGTAACTATATATCAGTATTTTATAAACAATATATAAATATGGATTAGACCTATAGAGATCAGAACTCAGTTTTCTGTCTTGTCGTTAACGAACACATAGTAGACATTATTGGTGAAAGAATAAGTATTTATACAGCGTCTGTTCTAATATAGTTAACAAACAGAAACATTTTATTTATTAAAAAATATGTTTGGCTACAAAACACTTCCCATATAATAAATACATGTTAAAAATACTCAAGCGCAAATAGCAAAATAAAGAAATTGAAAAATTAAAACTCTGAGATAGCCTCATTAAAAATAAATTATCACGGACAATTTGCAGACGAGATTTTGTATTTAAATACTGTAGAATTATCCAAACCTTCGTCGGAACGGATTTGAATTTCGCATACAAATAGTTACAATGATTAAAAAAAATCTGAGATCTTTATATTCTTCCCATTTGAACCTTGTTCTCGAGATTTTCCAAATGCCAAGAAGCTTTCAGTTAGCCAAGGACTTGTTATCTTAGAAGTTTTTAGCAAAAGTATATTTATCGAAATTATTTAAAATAGAGCTTTGTGTCAAAGCAAACATTTTTCTGCCAACTACTAAATAATATGTTAAAAGAATTTTGCTATTTGTTTCTTACGTGAAATAATAAATCCGAAATAAGATTGGCGTTTTAAATGTTTCTAAGAATTTTGACAACCTTTTTTTTGTTATGATATTTGGCTATTATAGGGTTGAGTTTGTATGTATCTATTTTCGCAACAAAAGACATCTACATTTCACGGGATCAGCAGGCTACATGCTTGGTTGAATAAATTTCTGTATACCATCTTTAAAAAAGTAAGGATCTAAAACATCCAGAGTTAGTTGTATGTAAGATAGCAGCTAGGCGCCATAGGCGTTCGAGGAGCACATCCTTTGAACGGTCTTTTCAAGCTCATTTACTCCTTAATATATAGGGATATGAAGTTACCTATTTCAAAATGGCAGTCGTTAATGTAACATAATTTAAAAATATCATAGGTTTGCTAATTCAAATGTTCTTAAGAGCGTGGGGTTAAGTACTGTACTTTTCTAAATACAGAGCGTTTTATAAAAGAGAAAAATCTTACTCTTATTTCAAATTAGAACACACTGCAAATAGAAGGTACAACAGTAAACCCCACGCTTAATACATTATAATTATGGATAAAATGAGGAATAAAATAGGTTTGTAACATTTCAAGGATTTTTACTCCATTTTTTAGGTCCTGTAATACTTATTACTGGACGCTATTTTAAAATGGATTCTTTAAAATTTTAATTTTTACTGGTTAAAAAAAATAAATGTTTCAATTTTTTCCGATTTGGTGTGCGGCCGTGTGTGACCCGTAAGTATTTTGTTTTTCTTTAGTGAGGCCCTTGGGTTATCTAATATTGGACAGCCCCACAGTAGCAGTATTCGGTACTCATATTTTGCTTACTCACTTTTTTTAGCACCTAGGCTATAAGTACGTTTACGTGTTTGGAGACTATATATAAGGATTAATAGGTCATATTCTAAAAATAGACTATCGGCAAAACAAGAATAAGGATAATGGCAAAAAAAATACCTTTTCAATAAACAATCAAATTAAGACGCATCATCTTCACCAATGCAAGTAATTATTATTCTTCGAAATCAATGTAATTAATTCAATAAGGTGTATATAAATACTATAATTAGATGTTTACATTTATGTGTATATGTACGATCTGCATGCCCCGTATTAAATGAAACATTTGCATTTTTAAACTAGTTATCATTCGTTGCGTAAAGTAAAGTAAAGTGCATCAAGTTTTCCGGGATACCTAATAAACAGATAATATGTGTTTTCCCTAAATTATCGGTCAAACAGTCTATTAAAATAAAAATTAAGTTTAAGCCAATTCTATCAACAGAAATAAATTTTAAACTTGTAATAATTGGAATTATATAATAAAATTTCTACGAACGAGTAACTTTTCTCAGTGTCTAAACGGGGTCTAACTCAATAAAATGGTGTCAAAGAACAGAATACTTTTCAAAAATACAGGTAAGCAAGCTAGAACAAAACTACATAGACTCAAAAATGTACAAAAAATACATTTTCAAGACGAATTATTTATAGAAATTGAGCCGGTTAATGATCCCATTGAATCGCATTTCTTCTTTTATAAGTCATTATATTTAAGTATGAATCTTTCATTGTAATAACGAAAAATATTTAATTACGAACGCTGAAGACTGATGAGGCTTCTTGTTATCATGAACATTTGTTACTAATTTGATGAAATTCATTGGTTTTAAACACAAATATTCAAATATTTATAGTCAAATTCCTACAATGGAAATCCTTGTAATACACTTCATTTCTCTAGATAAATGAAAAGTTTCATTACGAGGAAAGTTCTGTTAAAAGGGCTTACCTATTATTTACTTAAGTATAACTTACCCCACAATAAATCGTTTTACATATTAAGAAGAGACGCATTACAAATTATAAAATACGTATACATATAGTTATTGAAATCTGTGTCGTGCCGAATTTTTAGGGTCCCCCTCCCCCGCAAGACTTTCCTTGGGGGCTTCATGCATCAAAAACGTCATACATTTATTAACAAAAACCATAACATAAACTAAAAAATAACCCCAGTAAAAAAAAAGATATAAAAAATATAAGAGGAACGAACCATATACATTTTGAGACTAATAGGTATAGGTAAACTAATAAACACAAAACAAAACTTGACTAAAAACTTTTACTTCTTCAATATTTACTTCTCTAGCCCTTTCTTGCTCTATTCAGATGAGAGCTAGAGAACTAAGGCGACTTTGAGTCATGGTTGACGTAAGGACATTTTTAATTAATTTCGGCTTTGAAAATGATCTTTCCGATTGACAGGAAAGACAAGAAATAATTGAAATGCAGAACACAGTTCCGGTATATTACTTAATAATTCATTTTTCTCGAAAATATAGTTTGCGAATTCACGAGTTTTTAATGTTGTCATACATAGTTGCTTGAAAAGTTAAATCATTTGAATATTTCTCCACTAATAACTGAGCTTTTTCCAAAATTTCTGAGTCATTTAATTTAACCAATATCTGATAATTTAGAATTTAAAATGTTGAATAAACTGTTATAAACGGAGTAAATCTTTTATCTAGCTGACTTACTATTATATTTAAATACGCATTAAGTACTGTCACTTCCACATGTTTCTTATAGGGTTTATATATTAAGTTATTATCCGATGGTTGCGAAATCCGTGATTGTCTTTAAGTATTGAAAAAATATTTTATTTGAAAACTCTGTTTAATTTGGGTGTCCTCTAGTACTTCTATGTTCAATTACTTACAGTCCCTGGTAAAGGTTAAACGTTATTTTACCGATTTTTGCATTTACTTTTTTCTGGTAAGTAATTATATTTCAAATATTTTTTACAATTTTTGTTGTGTTTATCAAACCGTAAGTCATTCTTCTCTTAAATAGCGTTCTTGGGCATTCGCAAATAATAATTTATAACAATACATCTATTTCAATGGATGTGAAGTTGTGGGCCAAAAGTTAGCGGCGAAAATGCGGAATATACCCGAATGGTCATTGGCATAGGATATATTTTATACCGTATGATTTTTAATGTTAGGAAGATATACCCGGATAACAGCATACGTAAATAGTAGCACGCATTGATCGCATGCTACCCAGTCGTGTACCATTGTACGACAAGTTGGGTTTTAACCTATTTAATTACATTATATTTTCCATTTTTTGGAAAACTATACATGGTATCAAAATAAGATTTACTTCCCTACTAGAGTCACACTTTGCACCCAGTGTCGTACCCTTGCAGGGTTTTCCAATTTCCAACATTTTTGGCATCTAACTAGTTTCTTCTAATTTCTCAGAAACTATGCATAGAATCAAAATAATATTTACAAGAAATATACCTGCCTAGAAGAGCTACGTTTTTCATCCAGTGGCGCACCCTTAGAGGGCTTCTTAATTTCCATTATTTTTTGACTGCTAACTATTTCTCGGAACTGTATATACAATCAAAATAACATTGACAGGGAATATACCTGCCTACTAGAGCTACACTTTGTACCCAGTGGGGTACCCTTGTAGTCCTTTTCAATTTCCATAATTTTTAGTGGCTAACAATTTTCTTCTGATTTCTCAGAAATTATGCATATTATCAAAATAATATTTACAGAGCATAGAATAGAACCACACATGCATCCAGTGGTATACACTTGCACGGATTCTCAATTTCCATCACTTTTCGGCCGCCAACTATTTTCTTCTGACTTCTCGAAAACTATACATAGAATCAAAATAATATTTACAAGGAATATACCTGACTACTATTGCCACGCTTTACACGCAGGGGTGTACTTGCAGGGCATTTCAATTTTTATCATTTTCTTCTGATTTCTCTGAAAATATATATAGAATCAAAATAATATTTACAGGGAATATATCTTCCTTCTAGAGCTACACATTGTATCCAGTGGCGTACGCTTGCGGGGCTTTTCAATTTCCATCATTTTTTGGTCTCTATTTTCTTCTGATTTCTTGGAAACTACACATAGAATCAAAATAATAAATTCAGGGAATATGCCTGCCTACTAGAGCCACTATTTTTGGCTGCAAACTATTTTCTTCTGATTCACATTTCTGCCCTTTTTACCCCCTTGGTTAGCTAAGATAAGGTTGTTTTTTAGGGTTGATAGGTGAGAAGTGTATCTATAATAAAATAATAAATATTAATACAATATCAAAACCGCAAACATTTAGACTTGAAACCTTAGCAAATCATTGACACGACGCCGAGGGTGTGATGGCTTAGCTAAAGTAAACAAATTGTCTTTACGTTCCTATATTTTATGATACCTGGGTGTGCATTGTTATCGGGAAACAAACGTGTTCCTAGCGCATTTGCTACTACTAAAAATGCCTGCCGTTAAGATGTCTATCTTAACTTATGTCTTTTCTTCAGGCGGAGCCTGTTCTGGGTTGTGGGGGATATCCTGGGAAGTATGTACTCCTCTTACAGAGGGTTTTAAGAGAAGGGCCCCTTCACTATGCTCTTCGAGAACTGGGTATTCACTCCGGGTCTGCACTCTTTCTGGGCGCCCCTCAGCGTGAGCTAACCGGCCAAAAATGATGAAAATTGAAAACGCCTGCACGGGAAACTGGGTGCAAAGTGTAGCTCTAGTAGGCAAGTATTTTGCCTGTAAATAAGATTTTGATTCTATAAATAGTTTCCCCGAAATCAGATGAAAATAGGCAAAAAATGATGGAAATTGAAAAGCCCTTCAGAGGCACGCCACTGGGTGCAAAAAAAATTATGGAAATTGGAAATTTTTGCAAGGATACGCCACTAGGTGCAAAATGTAGCTCTCGTAGGCAGGTATATTTCCTGTAAATAATATTTTAATAAATGATGGATATTGAAAAGCTCTGCAAGGGACCCAATAGGTGCAAAGTGTGACTCTAGTAGGCAGGTATATTTTTATATATATATATATATATATATATATATATATATATATATATATATATATATATATATATATATATATATATATATATATATATATATATATATATATATATATATATATATATATATATATATATATATATATATATATATATATATATATATATATATATATATATATATATATATATATATATATATATATATATATATATATATATATATATATATATATATATATATATATATATATATATATATATATATATATATATATATATATATATATATATATATATATATATATATATATATATATATATATATATATATATATATATATATATATATATATATATATATATATATATATATATATATATATTTTTTTTCATTCCGGGTGTACATCCGTTCACTACTGTCGTTCTGAGAAGAACAGTTTTGCTGACGTTTCGTCAAAAGCACATTTGGTATTTTCGTCAGCCAAACTGTTCTTTTCAGAACAACAGTAGTGAACGGATGTACACCCGGAATGAAAACACATTCTACTTTTCCATCCGTGAAGGACTAGAATCAACACTATACACCCCTACGGTGAGGAGATCTTCAAGACAATCAAGGCGTATGAGAAACTGAGAGGTAAGAAAACTAATCTTTTATGTGATCTAACCTTTCAAATTAAGTGTCGTAACAGCGATTTAATTCCTACTTTTGCACGGTTGTCACCTTAAACTAAGTAACATCATTTACCCTTTATTGTAGAATCGCATAAAAACCTTGGCTCTTTGGCGAACAGAATCAAATAAGAATATTAAGATGGATAAACTTTCGACAAAAATATGACAATCTTCTAAGCAAGTCGAGTCAGCCACAAGTATCATCAGTAGACGTCGAGAAATTAGTGCGTATATATCATCCTACAGTCTCTCAGAAAATGAAAAATCCGTACTGAGTAAGGGTTTTAATTTTTTTCGACATCTCCTAAAGAAGAAATAATAGCTGGTGTGGAAGCTGTCCTTGACTGCTCTGAAGAAACCAAAGCAGAGGAGATTCGACAAAAGGTGGCAAGAATTTTAAGATCAAGCAAAGCACCAGAACAATGGACTCAATTCAACTGTGGTTATGAATTCCCAAGATTACGTACAAAAAATGCAGGATATCTTACAAAACAATTGTTATAGGCCTGTTCCAAGGGACCCGACAACGTACCTAGAAAAAAACAACTAAGAATAAAATAAAAAGTTCACCAATAAACCCCGAAATTCAACAAAAACTCATACCACGGGAAAAGTCGAGCAGCACACAAACGAGGGGCGCCCATCAGACCTATTGTTAGTGCTGTTAATTCGCTGCTACAAAAACTGGAGAAATATCTTTCTGAAATTATGCAACGAGCTGTAGAAAAAGTTGATTAATTTGTAAAAAACTCGGAGCATTTCACTCGAATTATACGAGACATCGTTCTTGAAAAAGACGATATTATAGAAAGCCTAGACGTCAAATCGTTATATCCCAGTATTCCCACGAACGAGGCATTGGACAAGATTGCTATGAACGAGGACGTCCAGGCACATATAATACAAATCTCGGAGCATTGCCTTAAAAATACTTATTTTTCATTCAAAGAGCAAATGTATAAACAAACGGATGGTGCTCCAATGGGGTCCTCGCTATCACCAGTAGTCGCGAATTTATTGATGATATACTTCGAGAAAGAAGTTCTTGAGAAAGCAAGTTTAAAGTCCAAATTATGGATTCGTTATGTGGATGACATATTTATTATATGGCAACATGGTCATGCTGAGCTCGAAAAATTTCTGACTCACGTAAATTCAATCCACCCCAGAATACAATTTATTAATTAAAGTTTTGAAAAATGTTTTTTTTAGTAATTCCGGAATAGTAAGAGCTGTTTGATTTGGCACAACCGCATAGATACTTAAATGCCGTATTTTGACAGTATTCAACAGTTTTTATTTAAACCAAGTCTGATCATGGTTTTTTCAAACTTAAAAGTCCCTTTTAAGTCATAACAACTCAACATCACAACATAAACAAACAAGATCAAAACTGCACCTGCTATAAAAATGAAAACTATTCATGGGGGTGACATGCACCTTACGGTCAAGTTTTAAAGAATAATGTAGGAGTTGGCCTGGCATTTTCCTTGGTAAAACCGCTTTGTTCAGCGACTTTTCTGTTTTAATCTATTCCATATATCGAGGGTTCTTTTTAAAAAAAGTATTACAAGCCTGAAATCGTAGGTACTTAATGTTTAGAAGTCCCATTTTGGGATTTTTCTTGTCAACTCACCTTCTTCGTTTTTAAATATTCGCTACATAACGTTATGACATCGGTTGCGTCAAAGCAAATAAATTCCCCGAGGGGTTCTAGCAAAATTGTGTACTGGTAATACTACTAAAAATATTACTGGTAAAATTACAAATCGAATATTACTCTGGCAGTAATATTACCCAAGCTTGTCGTAATATTAGCGTAATTTACATTAGTTCTCTTGGAAATATTCGCCCACCACCACACCTACTAAAATTAACTGCTGCTTTGAGACCCCAGTATATAATTTTTCATTACATATTTACTTACCATTTCTGTATAAAACGAAAGTTTTATTCGTGGAAATGGAATTGTACCGAATTTTTAAACATTTTATTAAGCAATAAGTTTGTTTTTCCCCCACTAAAATTTTACCCGTTTAGCTCTGTGTCAGTTGAATATAGTCTGTTTTTATCCATTGTATTCCTTTTGTTATTTTTTTTATTTGTACATTTTAATATAAAACTGATATGTTCTACAACCTCTGAGTATATTTAGAATCAATAGATTATTAGTATGATTGGTTTTTGTGCAAAACTTTAAGTCAATTGGATAAGTAGTTTTTTACCAAAGATTAGATGTCTTATTCACAAATTCTATTTCTGAATAAAAAAAATAATTGTTATGATGTAGAAGGCACTGGTTGAACCCTTACTGAAATATGGTTTTCTGGTGTGGGGGAAATGTATCCTAGCAACTCAGAACCACTGAAAATCATTCAAAATTTTAATCAAATTGTCCTAAATAAATCTAGACTATATCACACCTACTTGCTTTATTCACCCGATATATGTAATATAAACTCTAACCCCCCTATTCACTATAGAGGTTTAAAATGACATAAGCAACAATTGAACAAACAATATTTCTAAATATCTAAATTACAAAATGACAGAGACATAAGCAAAACATAACTGATAAACTAACAGTTATAGTTACCATAACACTTAGATCTAGTCTAACTCTTAAACGTTTTTAGTGAATACAGGAGTTTATGTTGCTCTCACTGTCTGTGACTTCGTCTATAGAAGTGATAAAATCAGATCAAATTGTAGTTCACATAACTACCCCACAAGGGGCCACACTGATCAGCTGCTAAGCATTCTGCCCTCTAGGACAGACATAAATCAACGTTTCCTTGTTTACCTTGGTCCAAAGTTCTACAACTGTATTCCTATCGAAATAAGAAACACACAAAATAAATATTAATTCAACAAACTTTTTAAAAACTATTTACTCTCTAATACTGACGTGTCCTTGAAGTTATTCTAGTAGGTTTTTAATGTATATTTATGGATTCGAACAGTTTCGTGTTTGATTAGACATGACAAAACTTTTGTTAAATAACTTATAGATCGTTTTTCTTGTTTGAATAATTGAGGTGATAACTTTATTGTGATATTTGTTATAGGTATGCTTTAAAGTCTGTAACTTTCCCAATAGGGACGCTGAATATCCTTGTTACATTTTTGATGGTTAGTAATAAAATTACAAGGTAATACTTTCAGTACATAGTTTTTATTAGTATATATATAATTACTGTAATCCTTTATGTAAGTTTTTAAATAATTTGAATAATTAACGGCAAAATATAAAATGTAAGACTGTAAAATACTCTTTCTAACTTCTGATCAAATATTATTCTAAATATAATATATTTGTACATATATTATATACATTATATATAAATGTAAATATTTCAAATAAAGTAGTATTGTTTATTTTGACATCTTAAAAATAATAAAGTTAGATATTAGATATAATAAATAAAATATTTAAATAATTAAAAATTAAAAATTTAATGAAGTATTTAAATAAAAAAATATGTGGTCTAGACAGCTGTTTGTATCACTTCAAATGATGGAATTTACGTAGGAGGTAGATCCGAGTTCTGACATGATTGATAATAGGTAATAAAAATTTTCATTATTTGCTGTATCTAGTATGTTGAAATTAGTATAATCTATTTGGAGTTTTATTTTGGTTAGGCAATGAATTTAAGTAATCTTGTATATCCAATATAAAATCAGATTTTGGTATTGATGCTGGCTTATAGACAGCAGTAATACCTATCAATTAACATTACATAGAAATCACCCTATTGTTGGCTCAGATGTAACCAACCTAATACTTCAGACTTCATATTATTTCTGATCAAAATCAAAATACTATCATTTCTATTATAATTAGCATTATTAAAATATGTGCAACCTGATATATTACAATTATTAATAGCCAAAAGCTTTACGCAATACAAAAATATCTACAAAGTGAAGTTTAAAAGTTTCAGTCAACCAAATAAGATTATTAAAGTTCATATTTCCACTTCAAATATTAAGATATATGTTTAACAGTTTACTAATGAGATTAATACTCTTATGCAAGTCCATTACATCCACCAACTGTCCGGCAATATTGTCCATTTTATCTATATCCTCCATAATATCATCCACATGAAAATTCACCATTGTTCGCTATAACGCTAAATCTAAACGCTATTCGCTAAATTCTACTTCATAAAATATTGATATGGTACAGTGTTGATGCATAGTCTGGATGCTGCATGATCCAACTGAGAGTGAGTAGAAAATTGTTGATTAACATAGAGATAGTTTACACATTTTTTACTGATATTAACAAATGTATTTGTCTCGTGCTCCTCAGTGCAATTGTCACATGCGATTTTTTAGTACATTTGTTCCTTTTGTGTTAATATCCTTAGCAATTAACACATCTACCCAGATTTAGGCCCTCATAAACTGGGAAGAACTCCCAACATAGGAATATTCTTATAGTAAAATTCTGGTGAGCAATTCAGAAAAATTGTGGCTGTATTTTTGCTTTTTATTAGTTTTATGTACACTACTGTCAATGTGTCATTATCTTTGCTTTCAATTTTGCTCTCACTTTTGTTGACCTTATATTCTGTTATTTTTAGCGCTCGATCATTTTTTTGTGGAATGTTTGCCATATACTGATTTCACAGTTAACATTCTACAGCAATTTTCAGGATCTCAACTTCTTGTTTTATTTGGCATTTCACAATAACAGCGCCATGTTTTGTTTCTTTGAAGTTTTTTATTCTTATTCCAAGATTGATATGTATGATTTTATTTATGATCTCTTGCTTGATTTTATTCATATTGTGATCTTTTGGGGGTTTCATAATAAAAGTGGGAGCAAGAGCAGAAGCTTTGAGGGTTGACCCACCCCAATTTTATATACTTAATTGCAATCAATCGCTTTTTTAATTTTGCTGATATCTGTTTTTTTATTTTAAGCCATGATTTATATACTAAATTGTTTGTCTCAAATATTGTATATGTTGTAATTCTTTTTTAGCCAATAGTTTTGATACACAAATGTTTTTACAGATACACTTTTCTTTCTTATGTTTTATACATTTTTATATTTTTTTATGTTTTGTTTTATTTTTTTTTTCTAAATCTCTTTCGTTTCCTCTAAGTTGTTTTATACCTCATGCTTTGTCAATGAAACTTTTTGTAGTTTTTTGATAATAAAGCTTATTTTAAATTTGAATTTGGTTTTTTTATTTTTTACTGCACCTGCCAATTTCAGAGATGTTCTAGGTACACTTAATTCATTGTTCGAATTTTTGTTTCAAATCAACCATTTCATTCTGTAAAGACTTTAAAATCTCCATCCTATCTGTGGTCTGTAAAAGTTGATTTTTGCATGCTATGCATATTAAAGCCGAGGTACATTTTTGCAATGGCTTGCATTTTATCTAGATTGGCGCATTTTTCTTTAAATTTTGCTCAAACATAAATCACAAATATATGCTTGATCCTGTATAATTTGTTTACAGCTCGAATCCTTTTCCTTGTCTTGCTCTCTAATAATAGTTTCAGTCATTTCTGAAATTTATACTATTTAACTTAACAATTTTTGACTGCCTCTAACAAGGAAGCCGATAAGAAAAGAGAGAGGCTTATATTCTTTATTGATTACCTAATTTTTTGACGTATGTCCCTAATCGATGTAGTATATACAGTTGCTGTTTATTTACATGATTCTAGACCTATTTTTAAATTTGTTATTTAACCACAAGGTTAATGGGCTCTTGTAGAGACTAAATATTTTTAATTTTCTCACTTTTTTTCGATTCTCTGTAAAACTTACCCTGAAATAAACACATTTTAGCTTAGACATTTGCGGATGAACCACTTTTTGCAAAAAAAAACATAATAAATAGTTACAACTTTGGAAAGCACTATATGTTACTATAATTATTTTGAAAATAAACATGCTGTTGAATGTTCGAGCTGCTATTCGTGGCTTCATATGGGGTGTTCAAAACTCTCAAATGCGGAATATTCTAAAATAAGTGCTCTTTTTAAAAGGTCTGTCCTGGGAATTTATTGTTCGTTTTTTTTGTTCAATAGTTTTGGTTCGCCAAATATCATATCATTCATCAATATCAATCAATCAATATATATTTGAGTCTCTATTCGAACGCGAGAAAGAAAGCTTCGAAAATGCCAAATGTGATTTTGGCGAAACGTCAGCAAAACTGTTCTTTTCAGAACGACAGTAGTGAACGGATGTACACCCGGAATGAAAACACATTGTATTTTTCCATCCGTGAAGGAGTAAAAATCAACATATATATATATATATATATATATATATATATATATATATATATATATTTCCATAGACATAATTTACAATGTATTGAAATTGCCAATTTAAATAGAACAAAATACAAAATAGTATAAAAAACAGTACAGTACAGTACAAACATTCCAAAAAACTCATGTAGTGAATAGAATGGAGTTTCAGCAAGTCTAACCCTCAATTTTTTTACAAAGAGTTTTTGCGATGGGGTGGTTTTTAAATCACTTGGCAGTTTGTTGAAAACTCTTAATGCAACCATCTCTGGGCCATCCTGGACTTGGCATATTCTTGCACTAGGAATATACATGTTTTCAGAGCTGCGTGTTCTGTAATAGATGACGTCGCCACATCTGATGTATTTGTCTCTGTTCTTATGAATGTAAGAAGCACATTGGATCATATAAAGTCCAATCACTGTTTGGATATTTTCTTCTTTGAAGGTTTGATGACAGGAGGAACGAAAAGGCAGTTTGAACATTGTTCTGATAATCCTCTTCTGTAGGATTAGAACTTTTTCAATGTGCTTTGAATTTCCCCATGCATGCAGTCCATAAGTAATTATAGAGTTTATTGAGAAATAGTAATAGGTTTTCAGCATGTCCTTGTTTACATAGTCTCTTAGTTGTAGAACAGAATAGTTCGTAGATGACAACTTCCTGCAGATATCAACAATATGGTGGCTCCAAGAGAGGTGTTGGTCTATAGTAACACCCAAGAATTTTACAAAATCATGTTGCCTCAATGATGTGTTGTTCTTAATCAATAGACTTCTATCTAGTGTTGTTCTTAATCAACAGACTTCTCCTGTGAGAGTGAAGACTAAGAAGTTAGTTTTTAAGTTCAAATGCAGACCATTACCCCCACACCATCTTGCAATGTTATGCACACATTTATTTGCCTTTGTGCACAGAGATTCGTAATCATCAGTACCTACTATAGCTGCTTTGTTATCTGCAAATAATGTGATATAGTAGTCATTGACAATTAATGGCAGATCTTTTTCTCTCCTCAATTTTACAGCCTGAGTTCTTTCTGATAAGTAGAGTTGAATCCATCTGTGAGCAGGTCCTGGGATTCCCCAGGTGTAGAGGCTAATAGTGTCAAATGCTTTAAAAGTCAAGAGGAAATGCAACAATCTGGTATGAAATGCCTTCAAACTCAAACTTTATTTATCATTAATAAAAATTCATTGACAAAGCTGTAAAAATCTTAAGACTAAAGAACGAAAAACTTAACCTACTACAGTCAAACAGTCGATGAAATACACAAAAACAATAAAATGACAAGAACGAAGAATATACAAGAGTAAAAAACAAAATGATCACTATACATTGTTAAAACGAGAATTCCAAAAATTCCGCAACCGAATAATAGGCTCTCTCAATCAACAAAATCTTCCCTTGTGATCTAAAAGATGTGTAATTGTGTATCTGCCTCAATTCGGCTGGGAAGGTGGTTAAAAATCTTCCTATTATAAATTAAAAAACGTTGAGTAAGCTCTGCATTGGGTATTGGAAGAGGTATTACATGTGTTCTACGTATTAAATATGGTCTAGTCACGTCGCTAATCTGGTCATGAAATTTTTTATGTAATAACCACACTGTTTCCAAGATAAAACACTAGGCAGAGTAAGAAGCTTATGATTAAGAAACAGAGATCTGCGTGATGTCCGCCTTTTCACATTACATAAGGCACGCAGTGCTCGCTTCTGAAGTACCAAGACAGAATCAAATAAATAACCAGCGCAAGAACCCCAGAAGCAAATGCCGTAACGCAAGTGCGATTCCACAAGGGCAAAATATACATTCTTTGCTGTAAGAAAATCCAACCCCTTGCCACTTTGGTGCAGATGTTTTGTATATGCTGGTCAAACTTCAATTTATTGTCGATATTCAGCCCCAAAAATTTGTTAACCTGAAGATTGGTCAACTGTGATTCTAAGTAAACATCACTTATGTTGCATTTGAAGGTCATTAAATTAGTTTTTGATACATTAAGGGACAAGCTATTTGCATTAAACCACTCTTTGATTATTGCTAAGTCCTGAGTAACTATATCTTCTAGAAGTTCCTTTTGTTTCTGATGCCGTAGTATTGTAGTGTCATCAGCAAACATTGTGATCTGCCCTGATATGTTGACACTAGCAAGATCGTTGACATAAAGCAAGAACAGCAAAGGCTCCAAATCTGATCCCTGCAGAACACCAGTCTCGATGGAAAGAAGATCAGATTCCACATTATTCACTATTACGGATTGTACGCGCTGATACAGGTAAGAAGCAAACCAAGACAATGACGCGGGTCCAAAACCATATATTCTTAGCTTGCTCAACAGTATCCCGCGATCTACACAATCAAACGCTTTGGACAGATCGCAGAATACTGCCGCAGCACCCTCGCCATCATTTAAACTAATATACAGATTCTCCAAAAATGCATGTATAGCGTCATTTGTGTTTTTTGACGATTGAAAACCAAATTGAGAGGCACTGAGTAATCTGATGTCATTCAAGTAATCAACAAGGCGCTTTTTAACCAATTTTGCAATTATTTTAGATAATGTGGGAATCAAAGAAACTATTCTAAAGTTCGAATGTTCCTCAAGATCTCCATCTTTAAAAATTGGTATAGTCTCCTTTTTTTAAACACTTGGAAAGTGCCCCGTTAAGAAAGATACGTTAATTGCTCCCACTAGAGCATGAAGCATGGTAACTGGTAACATCTGAAAAACTCTTAATGATATATTGTCCCAACCATACGAATTTGCATTTTTAATCTCAGATATTGTATTTTTCAACTCGACAATATTTGTTGGGTGGAGAAGAAACGAATCCTGGATAGAAATGTTTTGCAAATATTCTAGAGCATTTTTAGAACAAGCAATATCTCTTGTTAGTAATGTAGAGATTGAACAACAAAATTGATTTAGGTCATTGCATCTCACACCACATTCACTTGCCACTCGTTCTCTCCAACTGAACTCACTGATAATCTTCCAGCTTTCTTTTTGTCTGTTTTTAGATTGATTTATTCGCATAGAAAAATAATTTTGTTTTGCTATTTTAATAGTGTCTCTATAAACCTTTCTATATGCGCGGTAATAAAACATAAACCTCTCACTATGGAAGCAGTATTTACGCAGTTTGTGAAGTAAGCGCATATTACGTGCTGACACGTTAAGACCTCGTGTAAACCAAGACTTGCGGCTTCTTCTTCTAATTATTTTGAGAGGAAAGGATTTATCAAATATTTTCATTAAATACATGAGGAATATCTCGAGTGGATCATCAGAGCTTAGGATAATGTTCTATAATGTTGATTAAGTCATCAACGTCGCCTTTCAATTTACGAACTTTTTCTGTGTTGCCTTTGACTTCCTCCTGGAGATCCAGTCTTTCTTTCTTGAAATCACCGATCTCTTGGTTGAGTCTTTTAATGCGTTCTGCTTTGTCTTTCAGTTGTTCTACCAAGCAAGATTCAGCAGCAAGAACCTCGTCGGTAAAGTCTTGGGTGCGCCTTTTTTCCCTCTGAAAATGATTTTCTTTTTCTTTCAACTTTTTATTTAGCCTCTCTATTTCATTTTCAAGCTCTTTTTTTCTAGTTCGTGCATAAGTTTCAAACCTATAATATCATCTATAAATCTGTAATTCTTTGCCTTTATCATCACTAAACTTATCCCTGCACTTCGCAGAACATAAAATTGTATGCCTTTCCAGAAGGCTAAATGACAGTCTTTCAATGCAACTTTTATGAAATATATTCGCACAGACAACACAAAAATAATTTTCAGTCTTTTTTAACTTAGGACAGCATTTAAAGAGAGTGTCAGTGTCAGTTGTGTTAAAACAAAAAAAAAATATATATATATTTGTCCTATTATTTAGTCAATAGTTAAAAAAAAAATTTAACAATGCAAGCCTGGTATTGCAAAACAAACAATAAAATATGATCCAGTCCGGTTCTGCATATTAACACTTAAAAGTTCAGTGAACTCTGCATCCAATGTTATTGAATGGGGCTTTGTGGAGCTGTGAGATTTTATAATCTCCCATGCCATTTTGCTAATGTTGTTCAATGAGAAGTTTAATAGAGTTGTAGTTCCTCTTCGCAATGTTTGCTTTATGGATTTTCAAATCTTGCTTATATGCATTATATGCTCATTGACAAGTACCGGTGTTATCGATTCATTATTTTTCTTCCTGAGTTTGGTAACAGTTTTAGAGACATATGGAAAAACCATATTGAATAACTCATAAAAAGTTGAGAAGTATGAGAATGAAAGTTCTTGCATTGTAGACACTCATGGTTCTTTTGATAGTAAATAGTTAAAGTAATTTCTATTTTCTCCTGAGAAGGACCTGTAATTGGTTAAGTATTTTTGATCATTAAGCAAATTTACATGAAGAAGCTCCATCAATGGTTTCGGTCTGCAAATTAGGGGCATTGGTGAATATATTGTCTTCCAGTGTGCTCGACTGGCATTGTACTCTTGATGGGGTTTCAAAAGCCCTTTGAAGACCATAAGAACCAAAGACATCTTCTATGGATTTTGATTGATTTGACCGAGTTAAAAAATCAAGGTTAAAATCTCCACATATAAAATTAAGTACATCAAGTGAACATAAAAGTACTAACAATTGTTCTAAACATTAAAAACAAATTAAAATTTGCTCCTGGAGGATGATTACTGGAATGATATGTATCGCATGACGAGATTCTTGCCAGCAGATCTTCTTTGATTTGTTCATCCCTCAGTTTCTTTACAATACCACGTTGTTGAAGAGTCATATCAATAAAGAACTTTACAGTTTTGCGCCCTTTTTCTGATCAAGTGCTTAACCTCTTGTGAATTACGTAGTGTTCTCTTTTTCTATTCTCTCGATCTTAATGACCTCAACTGGTTCAACTTCAACAAATTCAAATTCAAATTGGTTTATTGTCTAACAGAACAATTTCCAGTACACAGACAATATATTTAAAATAATTATCTTAACAAATAACAAAATTAAATCATATGAAAAAAAAAAGTGGATGAATTGAAAGTTGTTATAAAACAATTACTCTCAAATACATATAAAACTTACATAACACATGATATTAAATATTATTATTACTGATCTCTGATCACCAATATAGTTTGATATACACTTTTCCTAAACTTATATAATGCCATATTCCATATATCCAGGCTGGTGTGATGCGCAAGAGAGTCGAACAGTGAGCAGGATCTTTATAATCTCTTGCCTTTTGTCCATTTCCTGAAAGTCAACTGATGATGGAGGTGGTTGATGAAGGCCTGCTATTAACAGGATTGGATGTTTTTTATTTGTTCAGGTAATTTCTGTTTCAGTTCATCACCAATTTCCTTCTGGAGTCTGGGTACTTGCTTATAACCATCACGGGATTCCAGACAGAAAAATTTCATCACTCTACCATCCTTCAAATCAGATGCTGTTGATTTGGAGTAATGTTTGTGCCTACCACTACAGCTATCGCAGTTTAAAAAAGGGTTAGACCACGAGTCAGGTTTATGACACACAACAGTCTCCATGTCAAAGGGAGCAGGATAGTTGACTTAGTTGTGTGAAGACAAGGCAAAAAACAAAAGAAGAGGAATACTTTGCTTTTTATTATTGCAATTAATGATATGTGTAAATCATGCATATATACCAAAACCCTTCTCTTTGCCGATGACTTTAAGCTATTTTCTGAGATTCATACACTATTAATGGTCTCAGTGTTGTGAAAGTTACTTCAAAAAAGTATCTAGTTACTTTCTGAAAAATGTAACTAGATACTCGAAGATCTAGTCATTTTATGAAAAAAAATATCTTAGTTCTTCTTTACTTTCTAAAAGCAACTATTTCAACTAAGTTACTTTGAGAGTAACTAGTTACTTGAACTATTTACTTTTAAAGTAACTAGTTACTAGTTATATCTTAAGAGTATCATGTCAAGTTACTCTGGAATAACTCCCTTACAAAGCAACTAGTTTTACCTCTTTTGTAGGAGTAAGAAATGAAGAAAATGCATTCATGAAACATCAGATTGAAGCAAATGGGAGAAATGTTAAAAAACTTTGGCAATGATTTGAAGACTAGAATGTTCACACCAAACCAAAACCCACGATCAACAATTATATATGGAATCCATCAACAATCAACAGCTTTTTTACAGGATCTGGAGCCGATACTGTCCCAAATGAGACCATAAACTTTTTCCTAAATAAAAACTACTGTGACTATAAATTTTCACTTCGTTTAGTGTGAAGTAAGTGAAGAGGGCACTTTATGGTTTATCTTCCGGAACTTATGGGAGTGACGGGATAAATCTGAGAATGTGCTTTTGTTACTCCCAGAAGGTGATTACTCACCTTTTCAACTACTCCATTAAGAAGGGTGTCCTACGTGAGATTTGAAAACACTCCGTAATTCAAATTCAAATTCAATTCAGTTAGTCTCTTGCAATCACACATCTCAGATAGAGTTCTGTATTGCACTTATCTGAGGGACATATCTTCTCTTCATTCAGTCAAATCCGGAGTGCCCCAGGGATCAGTACTGGGGCCAGTATTATTTCTTCTATATATCAATGACATAAATATCTATCTTCCATCTAGCAACCTTCTCCTTTTTGCAGTTGATACAGTCGCCCTTGAACGCGCCGATAATGAACACAGTTTGGAAGCAAGATCCTTAAAAGCTCAGTTGTGCATATATGAATTGTTCAGATCTAATAGACTTAGTGTAAATGGTGCTAAAACGCAAATATTGAACAGCTCATTATGCCCAATAACTTGCAATAAAGACCCTGTAAAATACCTAGGTGTATATCTTGATGCTGGCCTCACATGGAAAGAACAATGTACCCTCCTCTCAAAGAAATTTAGTAGAATTGTTTTTGTCATTCGAAACCTGAAAAATATGGTCTCAGATTCTGTCTTAATGAGTGCATACTATGGCTATTTTCAGTCATATCTCCTATGCTTTACTGTGTTGGGACATTCTGTCCACGCATCAAAGGTTTTTTCTATTCAAAAGAGATGTATAAGAGTTATGGCTGGCCTGGGGATGTTGCAAAGGCACCTATATGTCATTAAAGATAGATTTTAGTGGTACCATGCACATTTATATTATCATGCTTCCGGCATGTAAAAGAAACTCATACTGAATACTCTACCAACCATAACCTTCATGGGTACAGTACCAGGAACAAAAACAACTTTGTAACACAACACTCTCATACTGAAAGAGCTAGAGATGGACAGAACTATTTTTGCATACAGTCTTTACAAGAAAATTAAAGGATTATTTAAAACAAAAAGCTTTCTACAGGCACCAATCCTTAATAATAATTTTGATGACATTTGTGATTGATGACAGATGTGTATAGTACTATTTTTGTGATCTCTAAATGTAATTTAATGATTTTAAACCCTTGAATTTTTGATAAATAATAGAAAGCTGTACTGTCACCTGTTATTGTAAATTGCTAGAATAAGTCAAAAGACATCAAATTTAGATTTCATCTTTATGTTTGTATTATTGTGTTTATTAATTTAAAAAATTATTTGATTTTGATTTGTATGTATTATATAAGATAAAGTTGCTGACTACTTATTAACTTTAGATCATATTTTGACTTGTAGATTATATTTGACTTGTCAAAATGTTTTTGTATGTATTACCACAAATAAAGATTCGATTGATTGATTGATTTATTTTATGCAAGAAGAGTGAATATTTCACATTTTGTATTAAAGAAATTGAAGTTCTGTTATATGTATTTTTGTGTTTAGTTTAGTTGTCGAATGCATAGATTTTTATTCTTTATGAATGTTTCTTACCAATAGAGGTTGTTTTTTTCTTTGTTGGACCTATGTGTCATTCAGCATATATCCCAACTTTGGGTCATGTGCTCATGACGCACCAGTGCATTATGTCAAAAAAAAGTAAATAAATGGTTTATACACAATTACTATCTAATATAAACCAGCTAAACTAACAGGAAATAAATCAACACAGAAAGAAATAAACCATACAATTAGCAAGAATAAAGGAGTAGCAAAAATATGAAGAAATCCATAGATAAAAAACTAACAAGTTGGAAGTTAATGGTATGCCTACTCACAGATCGAAGTTGCCACACAGTGTTGCCGAACGTCTGGTAATTATCAGAAAATATGATAATTTACTGATAATTGATAATGTATTTTTGATAGAGAGCTGAATGTGTTCTTAAGAAGAAAAAACAAAAACTTTTTGGATTCCCTTGTGACATGTGTTATAGAATCATATGTCAAGAGTGCAACTTATCACAGGCTCAGGAGATCAGAGTAATTCCAAGCTCTTCAAGATTCTTGGTCCATTTGTGCCCAGATTGCAAACGTTGTTTCAAACAAATAACCAAGAACCAAAAACTCATTGAACCATTACAACGTGAGGTAAATGTACTCAAAACCAAGCTGTAAGTTATTGAGGCCCAATCAAAAACAGTTCAAACTGAGCTTAGTAATAAGGTTGACAAAGTCGAGGAAAGTTTGATTGAGGTCAGAAATAAGATAGATAATTCGTCAAATAGCCCTAGATCCAAAACATCTGCAAAAACACCTGACCAGCGTTATACCCAGGTTGTCCTAGAACAAGTTAAATCTAAGCCATCAAATAGCCCTGGATCCACAACTTATGCACAAACACCTGACCAAAGTTCTACGCAGGTTATCCTAGAACAAGTTAAGTCTCAATCAGCTACACTGACAAACAAGTTAGACTTAGTGGTTGGAGCAATACATAGTTCTAATGCAGAGCTGTTAAAATCTCTCTCTACACTTTTTGATAAGAGCAATACCCAGTCTAACAATTCTCTCAGAGGTTTAAATAGGTGAAGGCAAGTCTGCTGCCACTTCAGACAGACTGGTGTAACTGGTACTCAGGTATCAAAGGCTATTCTTGAAATTCAAACTACAAACAAAATGAAAGAAATAATTAATATAAATGAAGATGAAGTCAAACCAGAAGATAAGGTACAACACCGAGCACAATCTTCTACTGTGATTAAGGGTACAGACACCAAACCTTTAAAAATATTGGCTGCTGCTAAGAGAGAGTGGTACTTTATAAATAATCTAAGTGATTCTGTCACTAGTGAGCTTCTCCAGAACTACTTGGCCAATAATAACATCTTACCTCTCGCCTGTGACAAGTTGCAATCGCGAAATCATCTAGGATCATTTAAAGTATCGGTGCACCCAGAAGATGTTGGTAAACTTCTTAATGGTGATCTCTGGCCGGTCAACACTGTGTTTCTCCAACAAAATAGATCTCTTGGACGCTGAACTGCAGCTGCTAAAGCCACAAATAGTGTGTTTATCAGAACATTGGTTAATGAAGGACAGTATTCAAAATGTTTCTTTCCAGAACTATAATTTGACTTCTCAGTATATTTGTCAAGACCATATTAGGGGAGGAGTACTAATCCTTACAGAAAAACATCTTACTGCAAGCAAGTGTTGACACTAGCAGTTTTTGCATAGATAAAATCTTTGAGGTATCAGCCTGTGAAGTGGTTGTAAATAGTAGGAGAATTATAATAAGTGTTATCTATAGGTCTCTAAACAGTGACCATAATCACTTTTTGTGCAAACTAGATACATTTTTAAATTTTATTTATAAGAGTGATTACACTTGTTTTATATGTGGTGACTTCAATATAAACCTCAACATAGATAATCAGAGAAAATGTGACTTTTTTAATACTTTTCTGGAATACAATGTTGTCCCAACAGTCCATGAAAATACACATATTACCAGGTTGGCCCAATCGTGCATAGACAATATATTCACTAATGCTAGTAATTCTAACACTAAAGTTAAGCAGTCTTTCCTCTCGGACCACAACTTTTAGCTCTTAAATTTTGAGACTAATGTAAAATCCTCAGATGCTACAAGCTACATTGAAAAGCGATTTTTCAGTGAATTTAATAAAAAGAAGTGGATAGCATTGGTTAACCAAAAAAACTGGCTGCTCCCTCGAAACTTTGGTATACAAACCATGTTTAATATTTTTATGATAATGAACTTGCAAATATGCGTGACATGTTGGCTGAATTGGGTGAGACGAAAGGTGCGATTGGAGGCGAAGTATATGAAAATAAATACTTGCAAATAAGAGACCTACAAGAATGCAGTAAATCATTCTAAATTAAACTATAGCAATCTCTGAATTCAAAATTCACATAATATAAGCAAAGAAAGCTGGATTATTATAAACAAACATAAATACGTAAATAAAAAAAAATTTCGTAGATAATATTTACAGTAAGACAGATGAAAGTGTCACCGATGGCTCCCAGATAGGTAGAATATTTAACGATTATTTCATAGAACTTTCTAACAATGCTTTGAAGCCCACAGGAACTGCTTCAAATTCTATACCTTGTAGTTCTCTGTTTCTTTCCCCGACTAATACAGAGGAAATGTTCAATTTATTTATTTATAAGTACTCTACAGAAAAAATGAATTCTAAATAGTACAATAAAGTCTAACAATGAAAACTTAAAATTAATAATAACAACAGAAAAAAAACAGATATATGTGTATATTTTACGAGAGAAAGTACTGTTGCTACATTAACTACAAATAAATTGTTAAGGGGAAATCACAACATTACAAAGCGTGAGGAACAGGAACTAGTAATAATAATAATAATAATAATAATAATCCTTTATTTAGCACTTAGCTAATATACAAAAGAACAATAATAATAACTTTCAATTAAAAAAATGGTCACAATGTAAAAAAAACATATCTTGGAATATCAACACATGACAGATTATAAAAAAAAACAACAATACAGTCACATGTGTACTTAATAAAAACTAAAGAAGTCAATATGCATATAAATTCACAATACATATAAATTTAAAAAACAGGAATACAGCAATTTTAACATAAATAAAATATAAAAAGTTATGAGGTCAGTACATTAAGATTCCAATCACAGATAAAAAGAAACAACAATTTTAACATAAAATTACCCATTTTCATTATTAATCTGAAACATTATACTTTATACAATTAATTACCTTAAGTAGTCCTTTAAATGTTTTTTAAACAAATTTAGGCTGTCCAACTTTTTTATTTTTTCGGGAAGAGCATTAAAACAAATAACCCCTTTATGGAACAAGTTTTCTGTGCTTTTTTATTTTTGGCGACTACATAAAATTTTTTTCTATTTCTGGTAGGGTACTGGTGGACAGAATCATGAGAAATAATTTGGTGTTAATCCATTACTTATCTTAAATATTAATACCATAACCTGAAACTCTAAAAACTTTTGAACTGGAAGTCACTCTAATGTTTCGAGCATGACCCTTATGGGAGTTTCTCGTTTTTTGTTCAAAATAATGCGCATCGCTCTATTCTGCAATTTTTGTAGCCTGGAAATTTCATTTTTATTTGCTGTGTATAATATGGAAGAACTGTAAATTAGGTGGGGCAACACCAACGTATTATAAACAATGATCTTAGAAAACTGAGACAAAAACGACGCTACTCTTGAAAGAAAGTTCACATTCTTAGACACTTTGTCAATTGTATATAACACATGTTCATTTAGATTCTTATCAATAATAAATCCTAGGTATTTCATTTGATCAACAGCCTCAACTATATCATCACCTATTTTTACATTTATATCCCTCACAATAAACTCTTGTTGATAGTTTTTATTTGCATTTAGCATACATTTAGTTTTTTTAACATTTATTTTCAAAATATTTTTGGTAAACCACTTCTTAAGTTGGAGAAGATCTTCATTAATATTAGCGATAAGGTGATCAAGATTTTTAGAACAAAAATATAACAAAGTATTGTCAGCAAACAAATGAATGGAACACGTTTTTACCACCGTTGAGATATCATTTATGTACAGTAGAAACAGCAATGGTCCTAGTGTGCTACCCTGCGGCACTCCAGCATCACTCGCAATCTCAGATGATACTTTGCCATTTATCTTGGTAACCTGCTTCCTATTATCCACGTAGTCCCCAAACCAATTCAAAATACCTTCTACTATGCCATAACTTTCCAATTTTTTCAATAATGTACACACCAATACAAACACCGCTCCTATAGCATAATTGTCATCTAATAAGTTTTTCCAGTCAAAAAGAACATTTTGCAAAGCTGTTTCACAACTGTGTTTTTGTCGAAATCGAGATTGGTTTACAATTAAAATATTATTCGAACTTATGTAATCTATCAGTTGCTGGTATACTATTTTTTCCAGTACTTTTTCAATTGTCCTAAGCATGTTAACCGGTCTAAAATCATTCACCCTTATTGAACCTTTAACCTTCGGAATAGGAATAATTGTTGAAACCTTCAATAAAGATGGAATTCTTCCTATTTCTAAAGATGTATTTATTAAATTTAAAAGAGGATTCCCTATTACATCATAAGTATGCTTTAAAAACTCGGCCGTTATGCTGTCAGGACTTGCTTTATTAAGCAGTGAGAATATGACTTTTTCCTCAAGTTCTAGGTCCTTCTAATCAAACGAAAACTCGCAAACCTTTGACAACATCGAACGCCTCGATTTTCATCACATACTATATCTCTATCAATATCCCGAATAATCAATTTTATGCTCTCTACAAAGTATTAATTCACGCTCTCTGCCATCTCCCTACTATCGGTTTTGACCTCCCCATTAACTTCAACCCTATTAATTTTAATATGTTTCTTTTTGTCACTAATCAGTTGGCCAAGTGTTTCCCACATTTTTCTGGGGTTATGCTTTTGCAAATCAATTTTTTGTTGATAATAAACCTTCTTTTCTGTCTTTATTACAGCAACTACTCTATTCCTACACTCCCTATACCTAGTTCTATCATTATCCTTCCCAGTCATTTTCCATGTTCTATATGCAGCATCCCTTTTTTTAATTGCACTTAAAACTCTATCATTAAACCACTCCTTATATCTTGGTTTTATTACTTTTTCTGTTTTTGGGGTAAATTGGTCAACAGAACTTATTAAAATATTATAGAACTCAATAAATTTTTTATTTATATCCCCATCGTTTCTATAATTCCATTGGATATCACGAAGGATGTTATTTATCTCTATGTAATCTATTCTTCCCATGCAATTTATAATTAAATTATCCCTTCCTGTTTTTCCCAAGTGAATAAAAGCCCTAATTATGTAGTGGTCACCAATTCGCGGCGTTTCCAAGACCTGGTAAGTACACATTTCCGGTCTGTTAGTAAAAAACAAATCTTATGTTTCCACCATTCACTGTTGGATGAGTAACCTTTTCTATAATTTGTTCATATCCATTATCTTTAGCACTTTTTTTTAATCTAATGGAATAGGTGGATTGTGACGCCCAGTTTATATTAAAATCCCCCATTATAAAAGTTGGATAAGAACTATCTGCCCAATTCTCAAATTGATTTCCAAAGAATGACAAAAATTCAGACTTACTTGCACTAGGTGAATGATACAAGTTACCAACAATATAAGCTGAATCATTAATACAGATTTTTATAACAAGTAACCAATATTTTTTTTGCTACTCATATAGTTCTGTACTTCAATTAAATTAATACAATCCTTCACATATATCATGACACCACCGGTTTGTCTGTTCTTGCTATCAACTCTAACAATTTGATAACCTACAATATTTATTTCACAGTCTTTTATATCTTGCGTGAGTCTAGTTTCAGTTAAACATACAACCAATGGATTTAAGTTGAGTATAAAAATATAAAATTGATCAAATTTTGAAATAATACTTTGACTGTTTGTCAATATTACAGACATACCTTTCTGACTTATAAAAAATGTTTATTCTCACAGTATGCATTCGAAGCTCTGACTAACAATATCCTACTTAAAATTCGCGCTACCTGACTTCTACCCCAATGTGTAATGTACAGACCTCCATTACAAATAAAATCCTTAGACAAAAGAACAGAATTAAAATGTAAAAATTTACCAAAGTCTTTTTTATCAAAAATACTTTTATACATCATCTTGTTATGTTCATTAATATACTGATAAAGGAGCATATTATTATTGAAGAGACGCACTGAGAAAAGTAATAAGTTTGTTTGTTTATTAATGTTTTTTAGCCCTTGAATTGTTCTTTCTTGTACCCTTATACCTTTTAACAAGTTGATTGTTCCACCCATTACAACCGCATAATCATTTTTAGTATATTTTTTTTCATCTTATTCATGTTCTCTACTACATCCTCTAAACAGGTATTTCCCTTAATTATCGACTGTATATTATAACTTTTACCTACATCAGTATCTCCCTAAATTGACTTCCTAAATTATCAGCCAATATCAGAATATTATTTTTTTGTCTGGGCTTCTCAACACTGATCATTTTGTTTTTTCCTGAAGTACTTCCTGAAACATTGAGCTCTCTCTTCAGTCTCAAAATTTCGTCTTGATACAGTCCATTATCCACCTCCAAAGTTCTGATTGAGTTCACCATATCCTTACTTGTTTCTTTTAAGTCTTCTATTCTCTCCTTTAGTTTAACTGATTCCTCTTCATAAGATGTAACTTCACCTTCCAGCTTCTTGTTTGTGTCTTGAAGACAACCTATATGCTCCTGGAATTTCTCAACTTGTACCCGCATCTCCCTTTCTGAATCCTGCCACATCCCTGACTTATTATCCCTCATTTTCACAATGCCAGCCAGTGCAGAGTTCCGGTCTTTCAAACTCTGCAATTCATTATTAAACTGCTCTTCCGCTTCCAGAGCAGTACTCTCAAATGACTTGCTACTCCACTTCATCCTCTCTATCAAAATGTCTTCGCTTTTTAGTTTCGCTACCAGTTCTTCTATCTGTTTCTTTGTAAGATTTTCCTCCTCCTCTCGCTCATTGAATTTTGTTTGGCAAACCAGTGAGCAAAAGATTTTATAACCACCCAGTTTTACTACTTCTGAATTTCTATCCATGCAACTAGGGTGAAAGACAGCCAAGCAAAATATGCAACAGTAATTTGAAAAGTCCTTGTTCTTACAGCACTTAAAGGATCGGTACATTTTTAAACAACAATGACACACTATTGAATTAAATTAGAGTACTCATGAATTATTTCACAACAAGTAATGATTTACATAAACACAAATGGAACATTGTGATGAGGCATTCAAATAACACATTGCTTTTTAAAACTAGTTGGTGATACACTGCTGTCTCCTTTTAAGGCCGGACAGACTCAGGCTAAATATATTAGTATTTGAGAAATGGTTGTTATAGTTTCGGAGAATTTTAACCATAAAGGCGGCTTGTCCATAGTTCGTACAGTGTGGAACTTCGAAAAACAGACGTTGCTGTCTTTCAATTTTTAATTCATAAAAACTATACTTTTTCTTTTGTTTTAAAAGATTTACAAAACTATTTCTTTTTTTCTTATACTCTGCCCAACATAACTCTCTATTTTAAGTGTTCTCGATAAATCTTTTGTATGCCGTACTTTTCTCTCTTCCTTTAATTTTAAGCTTGTTATCGTACCAATTAACTGAATTTCTCTTATTGCATTTTTCCATTTTAGGGTAATATACATCTAGAATATATTTACAGTTATTTAAAATACTTATATATATCTCATTAATATCACAGCTGTTTGTTTCCCAAGTACATGCCGCTAATTTAATATTAATATCACAAAATGCTTCTTCACCCAGTCGTCGTGTATAGTATATCAAATTGTTATTTTTTAATTCTGATTTTTCGATTTTATCAACTGTAAAAGTATGAGAAGACAGCATGGAAGCAAAATTGACAGGTCATACGTTTGACAAATCCATGTCATTGTGGTCCGAAAAGGAGGTATGAAAGTGGGATGTCTTGAGGGTTGTCGAACACTAGACCGTTGTGTTTCATTTGAGCCGGCAAGCCAGATTCCCTTTTTAGGTTGTTAATAAAAGCCCAGAAATGTTTAATATTTTTGTGGAATCATACATTCAGTATTTGTAATGTACATTAAATAACACTAATTCGTGCCTCATGTCAAATATTTGAGTACTTCATGTAATCGCTCAATGATCCACTTCTTCTATATTTGCAATATAGCCTGTTCTTAATGCTATACATTTACGAAGTCCACCATCAAACCATCTAGGATATTTGTCTGTGGTGATGACTTTCTTGGGAACATAAAGGCTGATGCCTTCAAAAAGAATTTTGTAAAAGTGAGAGATTGATGTGTCAATATTAGTGGAAAAAGATATAAAAGCCCAGTCAATCTGATCATAGAAAACGTTAAGATCTTGGTAATGAGCTCAGGTAAACTCGTACATAGTTACTCTGGGGTTACTTCTGAAGTGTGAAGATCTTAACTGCTACATAAACTTTTTTTATTTATTTTTTTTTTTTTTATTTATTTATTCAGATAGGAAATCCTAATACAAAGTATTAAAAATAAAAATTGTTCAATAAAATCTCTCACTAATACTATTTGGTATGGTTAACAATAAAGTACATTTCATAATTACAACAAAAAAAAAAACAAAATCACATTTAAAATTTTAGACATAGTCAACCATTAAAATTATTAATATTCTGTGCGGTAAGTTTTATTGGAGGTACAGACTTAATATATGTTTTTTAAGCAATTTCTTAAAACTAGCATTCGTTTTGGCATTTTTAATATTTACAGGTATCTTATTATATTCATTCAGACCCTTATGAAATAAAGACATCATGGTACTGCTATATCGTGTTCTAGGTATGTGATAATGATTATTGTTCCTGGTTGGGTAGTTATGAATCTCATTTCTTAATGTTAGAAACTCTTTAAAATAATCTGGCATTAGACCTTTGGTTAATTTAAAAATAAATGACATAGAAAATAATGTTTTACTGATAGCCAACCTAGTAGTTTACGCATTATTTTTCTTGGTGTACTACATCTAAGGATAATCCTCATTCCTCTATTGAACAGTACTTCTAGAGAGTTAACATATTTTTTTGACATCAAATACAAAACAGTAGCACAGTAGTCAAAATGTGGTTGCAATATACTTTTAAACAATGTGACACGTGCATAAAAAGTTAAGCTTTTTGCAGCCCTCGCAAAAAAATAAAGTTTTTTCCTAATTTTTTTTCTTTATAAAATTGAAATGGTCTTTAAAACATAAAGTACTATCAATATGAAAGCCAAGGTATTTAATGCTATTAACCCACTGAAGCTCTTTACCCTCTATATCTAGTTTATAATTATTTAAGTTTACATTTCTTAATTTGTTTCTGGATTATTTTAGATTTGTCAACATTAAGTTTTAGTTTGTTTACCTTAAGAAAATCGTCAAATTTCATAAGTAGTGCTTTAATTTTCTTAATAACCTCATCTAACGACCTACCACTACATGAGAATAATGTGTCGTCCGCAAAAAGATTGATATACTCAAGGCCCTCAATAAAATTGATGTCATTTAGGTATATAATAAACAACAGGGCTGCCAAAACGCTTCCCTGTGGCAGACCATATATATTTTCTCTTTCACCTGATTCACACTTTCCCACTTTAGTTTTTTGAAATCTGCCATCTAAATATTCTATAAACCAATTCATAACATTACCTCCAATACCATAGTACTGAAGTTTTTTAAGTAAAATATTTCTATCAATTGTTTCGAAAGCTCTTTGAAAGTCTAAGAAAACTGCAACCACAAATTTTCCTTCATCCACATGAATTTTCCACTTTGACACGGTCAACTGTACAGCGGTTTCTGTGGAGTGACCTTCCCTAAACCCCGACTGGTTGCCTAGGAATAATTTATTAGAATTAAAGAAATATGAAATTTGTTTATATACTGCGTTCTCTATAATTTTCTCTTTACATGGTAGAGTGTTAACAGGCCTAAACTTTGAGACTTGATTTGCGTTTGATATTTTAGGAATTGGTGTTATAGTGCTAGTTTTTAGGTTTTTGGGGAATTTGCCATATTTCAAAGAGACATTAACAAAATGTAGTATTACGTGGCCAATGCTACTCAATGTGTTTTTGATAAAGTAGGAATTTAAATATTCAGAACAATTATTTTTGCGTTTAAGATTTTTCATAATGCTTTTTAGTTCTTCAAATGTAATGGTATGAAATTCTTGCAGGTATTGTGGTATTATAAACATATTTTGGCAGTTCCATTCTTTATGTGATTGTATACTTTCAGCAATGTCCCCTATGCTTGTAACAAAATAATCATTAAACATACATGCAGCTTCATATTCATTCTTTGCACTCACTGGTTCTTCATTCATACTAAAATTAATGTTTTTATAGTTCTCATTATTCTGTATTTTATACAAATTTTTAAGGCATTTCCACATTTTCCTACTGATATATTTATTTATATCGATTTGATTTTCATAATATTGATACTTTTTTAATTTTAATGTGTTAACAAAAATATTTCGTTTATGTTTATATTCCTCCCATAAGACGGTTTTATTTTCTGTACTACTTTTATATTTTTGGTATGCAATATCCCTATCTTTAGCTTTGCTTTTGATATCTTTATCATACCATGGTAATGAACAATTATGAATTTCAATTTCTCTCACAGGATAATTACTATCTACAATTAACTTACAATTTTTATAAATATTTTCCCAAATAATATTGATATCACAGCTTGCAGTTTCCCATTGGCAGGTCAACAACAGCATGTTTATGTCCAGGAAAGCATCTTCATTTAATTTTCTTTGAACACTTTCTTTTTATTCACTTTTTTATTAATATTTTGTTTTGTATGTTTTCTAATTTTAACTCCTATGATAGAATGATCTGCTATCCTGGGCACATCATACACTTCAACCACCAATGATGTGATCTTACTTAAAACATAATCTATTAAAGTTTTACTATTTTGTGTAATTCTTGTATAATCTACAACATTCTGTGTTATACCAAAAATGTCTAAAAGATTTTTTATTTTTCTACTATAAAAGTCATTACTATTAAAGTCCAAATTAAAATCGCCTAAAATAAGAATGTTATTACTGTGACAATAATCCTCGAATATTTCTTCTAATTTATTTAAAAATACTGAGTGGCTTCCATTAGGTGAGTGGTATACACCTCCGATCATCCAGTCTGTCCCATATATTTGCACAGAAAGAAATTGAAACCAGTAGCTTCCTTCCATGATGTATTGGTTGCCCACATGATGAGTTAGTTCTTTTTGGACCAACATCATAATACCCCCTGTATGTCGTGAGTGAGAGTCACAGCGTATAGTTTCATACTCATCTACTTGTGTTTCTATTTCTTCTACATCTTGCGTGCAGCAGGTTTCACTTAAAATAATTAACTTTGGCTTACATTGCACAATTTTAACCACTATTTCATCCCTATTTGATACAAAGCTCTGGACGTTAACATACAGGATATCGTCATATTCTAACCTCATTATCGGTTCCCTTGTCTTCCATAATGTTTCGTAAAATTCCCTTGAGAAAAAAATTGACGTTGACCATATCTATTTCCATTTCTATACTTCCAATTAGCAATAAAGGGTTTGACATTTACATTAATAGGCCATAGTTCGCTTTTCAGTATATTATTTTCAAATTGGGGTTCAATAGCAACCTTGAAGGATGCTTTGTGAGGGTCTTTTTTCGATTCTAGTTTTTCACATGAAAGTATTTGGGTACCGTTCTGCTCCAAATGTGCTTTTATCTGCTCTGTTGTAGTAGTTGCTACTAGGTTATCAATGAAGAACCATTTTCTTTCACATGCCGCACTCAAAACTGCCATTGTTGTCCCTGTTCCTATAATGCCATGGTTGTTATTTTTTGTTTTCACTTTGTTCACCACCTCATTATTTTTGCCGTTTTCTATACCATCAAACTAGTCATTGCATAAATTTATAATTTCATTCATTTTTTTCTCTGTGGCTTCTCTAAGCTCTATAGCTCCTTTTAAATTTTGTAGGTTGTTTTCTGGTTTGTTGGCATTTGTTGCTATGCCCATTACCTCATGCACTACGGAGCTAGTTGATTCTTGTATATCCTTAATAGCTTTCCCTATTTGTTTTTCAAGTTGCTCCCCTATCATATTGGCTTGGCTTTGAATGGTTTTTTGTAAGCAGTTGATAATTTCATTGTTGATACTACTTTCACTTTTACCTGTTATATTTTCCTTTTGCTCAACTTTTCGTAGTTGTTTTTTTACTCCATTTAGTTCAGTTTCCATATTCATTATTTTCTTCATCATATTTTCCATTGTGCTTTTTAGTTCTCGAAAGTTGATGCTTAGTACTGAATCGGTGCATTCATGGCAAAAATAGAATAATGTTCGGCTTGAAGATTGCAGTATTACTCGGACTTCGTTGGATAATAATCCAGCCTTCCTTCCAGCACAATTTTTACATGCTATTCTATTACAGGAGTCACAATTGGAACCAAATAATACGGCTTTATCTTCTTTTTGGCATTCTAAGTCGCAAAAATTGCATTTCATTTTGTATATCTTTAGGTTATGTTTACACTTTAAAGTAGTTTTTTGAATTTTAAAATAACTTTCTCTCATAAACTCAATTTTACATATATAAATTTACTGTATCTACACAATTTCCAATCAGATGAATACCAAGTCTACAGAATGTTCGAATTTCAATCACGTTTTTCACTTGTCAGTTTTCGACGAAAAAGTACACAATTTCATGATTTTCATGCGATTCCTTTAACACTTGGAAGAATTTAGTCCTTTATCAACCCAATTTCGTGCAGTACACTAAATAATTCTACTTAATTTTATTAAAATTGACGAAAATTTCACGACGCAAAACAAAAAAAAAAACAAACTAACTTAACCTCACAACTGTTCCACTTGGCTGATTATGGTTAGACGCTATTTTACCACCAGCTTCCAAGTCATGAATGGTGGCTTCAAACAATTCATCCCTCAGACTAGGAACAGTGGAGAGGGATTCGGTGTTGGACAGGGCTGAGCACTAAACCTCCAATTTAGCACAGAAATTCTGTTGTTTTATAAATGACTTATCATCCTTTTACAATCCTGTGGGAAAAAATATAAACTACGCAGACAATACAAACACGCTGCTAAGCTCTAAAAGCCTGTGCAATAATATACAGGAAGCACAGACTATTAATAATATAGTTAATCAGTGTAAATCAAACCGACTCTGTATCAACAGTAGTTAAGACTAACTAAAACCATTTTGTACAAAAAATATGTGTGTGGATAAGAGTGTACTTTTAAAAATGGAAAATAAATCTATAACACAAGTCCAAAATTTTTAGGGTTCTATGTTGATAATAGAGTAACTTGGACTAAACATATTAATTTTTTATGTAATAGGTTAATCTCTGTTTGTATTTGTTCTGACAGCTGAGAGACACTGTCAGTCTAGTTATGGAATGTGTCACTGGGGTGGTGCAGGGGATGCATATAAATTACTTATTTTACAAAAAAGTCATAAGACATATCAAAAAGCTAAAACTCCAGGAATCATGTAGAAAACATTTTAAAGATCTTTGCTTGCTCTCGATACCAAGTTTATACATTTACTTACTAGTGCAGTATGTTAAAAAAACATAAACTTCTTTCATCAAAGAAGTGATCTACATGGTTATCCTGTACGTACAGGTTCCCTTCTTCATCTCCCTTATAGCAGACTGACAGTTGGTCAAAGTACTTTTGAGTATGCAGGAATTAAGTGTTATAACCATCTACCTGACAGATTAAGAAATATAGATAGCTTAAAAAAAATTTAATTCAAGTGTTTGGAGTTTCTCAATAATGGAGTCTATTATAGCTTAGAGGAGTATATGGCAGGTTAAAACTTTTATTTATTTTAATTTAATATAGTTTACAAATGTCTATCTGTTTTTTTCTTCGTGTCTGATTTACACTCCCATTATATTCGTAGCTATTTTAAATTGTGGTGTCTTTAATTGCATATGTTTTTTTTTAACCATTTTTTAAGACTTATTTTATTGAATGTATGACTTGTTTGGCTGGTTGCAAATTTAAATGTACTATTTGTAAATTGCAAATTGCCTGTTAATAAACTATTTGATATGATTTGATTTGACTCTAGTAATTTCGGTATAAATTCAATTTATTCATATTTTAATTTTCCCAACTTATGGAAGCTAATTTTCCAACTCGAACAACTTTGGGGAGGGCTCTCTCCCAACCATCCTATACTTGTGTCACTGACTATTCAGACAATAATGAATTATTAATTATAAAAAATAAAATGTGAATTAAATATTATATTGCTAAATTTGTAACTTCCATTAAAATATTTTGGGAAATTTTCAAAGCTACGTTTAACAAAAATACAATATAATTAATTATCACCGAGTTTAACATAACATTTAATATTGTAAGAAAGTACAATATAGGTATTATAATAGAATACCTATATAGAATACAATTAGGGTCGCGAAGTTGTTCAGGTTGGGAGCTTAGCTTAGCTATTGTTGGGAAAAACAAAATATAAATAATTTCTGGTTGGGATGTCAATTTTTTTTTATGCTGTTCTCAATAGGGATGGATTGCTATTTATGAACTCTGAAAATTAATAATATTCTTGGAAACAGAACTAAAACGTAAATTCCTTAAAAAAAAAACAAATAAGTAATATTACAGCGTGGCAAACTTCGACCTTGATTTACCAAGAAACAACTGCTTGGGCGATACGGCGACAGGCCAGCTCCGGCAAAAACTGCTTTTTTGAAGCAGGTATTTGAAAGCAGCTATTTCAAAGTAGCAATAACTGCTTCAACTGCTATCTAAAATTAGTCGATTTGCCCACCACTAGCTCTGTTTCAGTTAAAGTTAAAAAAAAAACTTCCTATGTTCAGTCGTTAACGACACAAGACCCGGAACTGACATTGAGCATTAAGAAGTTAAAAATTTGTATTGACTGGACTAGGTATCCAGATGGCCAAGTTTTTTGTGTATTCAGAACCTAAACTCTGTAAGTTAAAATGATATAGCAGCTGGGATTCTTAATATAGCAAAGTCAATTCGAATTGCAAATTTTGCACTGCCAGTAGAACATCAGCAATGAACTCAAAAGCACATTTATAATTAGGACCTTTAAGTCCTTCAACTGAGTTCAACCATTGCACTTTTAATAACATACTGCTTTAAAAGTTTATAGATGTCCTTTATCCCTTGGATTTTTTTGGACTATCCCGAAATTAATAATTGAATTATCTATATCTTTACATACCTATTATGAAAATTCCATCAGAGTCGGCTATAAACATTAAACATAACCTTATTTATCCCCAAACACAATTCCATTTAGTACAGAAACAACACAAAACACAAATAACTGATGTCTTAAAAGGCTCTTTAAAACCTACAAACATCAGCACGTTGATAAATAAAAGACAGTATAATGCAAAACAACTTGTTTTTGTTATCAAAATTTAAGACATACATTTCTGTTTGTCTATGTGTACTAAAACAAACGGCAAGTTCGATTTTCGACTCGACTTGACCCTCGACTAAAATATGCTATTGCACTGTACACAGAATCGGCTTTAACATTTCTGTAAAATAAGCATTATTTTTAAACAATAATAACAAACCTCCACATTTCGCTCTTAAACAAAAAATATGGTTGAACTAATTGATATCCTTATTTGTTTTGAAACATGAAAATAAACTTAAATAATTAATTTCCAAAATATTCCGGCAAAAACTGCAAAAGCGACATTAAGTATCAACGTTGAAATTTGTAAGTACAGTCTATACTCTACAGGAGGCTTGTTAAAAGAACTTGGTTCGCGATGTTGCCAAGAGTTTCATACATTTTCCTTTCTAGTCAAAAAGTAAGCAATCTTCAAATATTAATGAAAGTTAAGGTATTTAAACCTGAGTATACTTTTAAAATGTACACAAAAATCGTGAAACATGGAGAATTGCATATTGAATTTTTGAAGATAAATTGAAATATGACTCAATCAAAATAAGTTTTTACTTTGACTCTTTTATCATTATTCTGGCTGTAAATATCCTAATACGTATTTGGATGGTTCCATCCTCCATTAAAAAAACTTATTGGGCAAAAGAATTACCTTCACAAAAAATATAAAAGGGGCCAAAAAAAATTGAATGCCTATTCTAATACACACACGACCTGAGTTTAAACTTCGAATTGACAGAGACTGAACTATAGTTCAGTTTGTGTTACATATGTAAGAAAGAATTACCTTCACAAAAAATATAAAAGGGGCCAAAAAAAATTGAATGCCTATTCTAATACACACACGACCTGAGTTTAAACTTCGAATTGACAGAGACTGAACTATAGTTCAGTTTGTGTTACATATGTAAGACAACACATATCAGGGTAGACCTAATTTAATGACCGGTAATTTGATAACCAGCAAAGAAGAAAAACGAATATCCGTAGGTTTTAAAAATCCTAGAGCTCCTAAAATTGGCACAAATCTTGACTAGAGCAAGCAACGCCTAAAATATCAACATTCTAGTCCCTCAGATTGAGGCATTTCCCTCATTCAATTTTTCATAAAAAGTGAATGACCGGGGGTTTAAAATTATCCTAGCGCTAACAAAATTGGCATAAATCTTTATTAGAGCAGGCAACATAAAACGCCTGAGTATCAACTTTTAGCCTCTCAAATTGAGGTACTTGCCTCCGGTAATTTTTCATAAAAAGTGGATGACCGGGGGCTTAAAGTTATCCTAGAGCTACCAAAATTGACCCAAATCTATACTAGAGTAAACAGCAAAAAACGGTTGAGGATCAACTTTCAAGCCTCTCAAATTGAGGCACTTCTTTCTTGCAATTTTTCGTATAAAGTGAATGACCGGGGGTATAAAGTTATCTTAAAGCGGCCAAAATTGGCACAAATCTTTACTAGAGTAAGCAGCATAAAACGGCTGAGTATCAACTTTCAACCTCTTAACTTGAGGCACTTTGCTCTTGCAATTTTTTGTAAAAAGTTAATAACCGGGGGTTTAAATTTATCCTAGACCTACCAAAATTGGCACAAATCTTTATTAGAGCAAGTATCATAAGACGGCTGAGTATCAATATTCTGGCCCCTCAGACTGAGGCACTTCCCTCCTGCAATTTTCCATAAAAAGTGAATGACCGGGGGTTTAAAGTTATCTTAGAACGAACAATATTGGCACAAATGTTTACTAGAGCAAGCAGCATAAAACGGCTAGGTATCAACTTGCAAGCCCCTCAAATTGAGGCACTTCCCTTTTGCAATTTTTCATAAAGAGTGAATGACCGGGGATTTAAAGTTATCCTAGAGCTACCAAAATCGGCACAAATCTTTACTAGATTAAGCAGCATAAAATGGCTGAGTATCAGCTTTTAAGCCCCTCATTGGCACAAATGTTTACTAGATCAAGCAACATAAAACGGCTAGGTATTAACTTTCAAGCCCCTCAAATTGAGGCACTTCCGTCTTACAATTTTTCATAAAGAGTGAATGACCGGGGGCTTAAAGTTATTCTAGAGCTACCAAAATTGGCACAAATCTTGACTAGATTAAGCAGCACAAAATAGCTGAGTATCAGCTTTTAAGCCCCTCATTAGCACAAATGTTTACTAGAGCAAGCAGCATAAAACGGCTAAGTATCAACTTTCAAGCCCCTCAAATTGAGGCACTTTCCTCTTGCAATTTTTCATAAAAAGTGAATGACCGGAGTTTAAATTTATCCTAGAGTTACCAAAATTGGCACAAATCTTTACTAGAGCAAGCAGTTTAGAAAGCCTAGAAAGTTAAAGGAAAAATAATACTAAGTAAAAAGAGAGATAGTAGTCAGTCCAGCATAAAATAATTGTGTCTGGAATTTTTATTATTTTAAATTGGCCTTTCATTTTCTACCAGGAATGGAATGCTTAGAGATGACATAAATAAAATACCTATATTTAGTTAAAAAATATTTGAAATAAAAACTCTCAAAGTAAATGAATATATGTATATTTGGCAAATATTTAAAATAAAAAGTGTAAACAAAAAGAGAAAGAAAAAGTTAGCAATACTTATATATGGAGTTAAGTTTAAATATTTTTACAGACTAATCTGTTTTAAAAGTAGACTAAAATATCAGGCAAATATATGTCGAAAATTGGTTCGATAGGGGGTTACAGCCCTGAGAATGGATTTTCCTAACTAATTTTGAAACGTTTAATAACTAGATTATAAAATTTGGGTTTTTTGGTAACTTTTATACCTTGAGTCGATATATATATATATATATATATATATATATATATATATATATATATATATATATATTTATATTTTTTTTGGGAATAGTTTTTCTTGAAATAAGCCAATTTGTTCAAATATTCAAAAAGCTATATTCCAACATTTGTTTTTTGGATTGACGTTTCGACCACGCTCTGGTATTTTTCAAAATCTAAAACAAGAAGTTCGACACGTCATTTTACATTGCTATTTTTAAGAAAAAAATGTAAAGACATTTTTGCTTGTCATCAAATTACCGGTCATTAAATTAGGTTCTTCCCACATATCACATGTGACACTAGCTGCTAAAAATGTACGAATTTAGTATGGAGGAACAAATGCCCGCTCAATAAAATGCTAAAAAATAGGTGTAAAAACACTACTGAATTATTTAAAATCAAATTTGAGATAAAAATCAAGTGTGATTTAGTGGTAAAATGGTAAAATTTCGGCATAAATCCAATATTTAAATGTTTATACATTTAGCTCGACATTTAGTAAAAAAAACACTTATTTAATTAAATTCAAATTTTGCAAAAGAATTATAAAATTTTTAATACGTATCCAATACGGGGGACAAAATGGCGGACTAATAAAACTATTAGAAAATGACTGTCAGAAATAAACCGTTAAGATTTTGGAATGAATTCTATATGGCGGAAAAAAATAGCATAATGAAATCTCATAAAATCAGTATATAAAAAAATTATTGAATTGATATAAAATGTTGCACATTTATTAGTATCAGCGTCATAACTCCTTTCTTACATTGTGAAAAATGGATAGAATTCCGAACTCTGCAAAATTCAAAGCTTCAAAAGGTTAAAGCAAACTGTATCTGTCTATATAGGAACTAAATATTTTTGGAAAATCCGATTAAGATGAAATTTATAGAAAATTTCCTGGAGATAAAAAAATAACATTCTCAAATTTATTTCTCAAAAGCTGTAAAATTGTCATAGCGGCAACGTCGGTGTCGCCTTTTCTTCCCTTTTTTGAGTGCTTGTTAGTGTAGTGGTAGTGGTCCATCTATTTCAGTGGCGTAGGCGTCGTTGGCAGTTTACAGGTCAATGATACCGAATTATAGGTTTGCCTGCCAAGCCAAGTGTTTTGCATTTAATTGATTTTAGAAGACGACAGTTTCCAGGTTTCATGTTTCAATCAAAGAGAGGATTTAGAGAAGGAACGAAAGGGACACCGCCCTCCCTGATTGGGATCTTAGGTCCTTACCCAAAAAAGCTCCTCACTTTATACATAGTAATTTTTTCGTCCCCACTCCCTTTGACATCAACTTAGATCCGCCCCTGCAATTAACTATCGACTGTGTTAATCTAAACTATTAAATAAAAAACAATACATATGATGTAACTAATGAATTTTCAAATTCTAACTGTTTTTTAAGTTGGTAAGTTTATTAAGTTAAGATAAGGAAGAAAAAAGAGCTTTCTAAGTCAATCACATCTGGATACTATATTCTGGCTTTTTCTATATTTTTTATTAAGAATTTTGGTAAACCTGTCAAAAAAGTCCTGAAATTTTAAAAATATTTTGCCGATCACTGCAAACACCATACCTGTAAAAAAAACTGAAGAACATGATCATAAAACTTTAATTTCTATCTCCTACGTTTTTTTAAATCGAAAAATTAATTTTGGTTATTCAATTAAGGTGGGTTTAGACAGGAAATATAATAAGAAATAATATAAAATAAAATAAGAAAATAAGGATTCGGAGATAGTTTATACAGAAAATAAAATTAAATAAGAACAATTGCTGTCAAATTCTGCAACACAAAACAGTTTTTTCCAAGCTTTTCAATACTGCTATTAGTGTTATACCTATTGGATTATTTTTTTATAAATAACTTTAATTTAAAAATGCTCACAACTCATAAATATAAAATTATTAAGTGAAATTGTTAATATCATATGTTCCAAGACGCAATGCGCACGGGTCTTTTAGAAACAAAATAAAATAAAATAGGAAGATAAAAGCTGGTCACCTCTTATTTTATTTTCTTTTCTTTCGCTGTATAAACGCCTTATTTTATTTTATTTTAATTATTTGAGAATGTATTAAAAGTATATACAGAAAGCTTAAGAGTTCCCGTTAAAAAACATTCTCTTCACTCACTGGTGTTAACTAAATATTGGACAGTATACTATACTACGTACAAAAAAAAATACAATTGAAGACAACCTCTGTTCATTTCCTAAGAACGCACTATTTTTTTTTTAAACTCGGCTATCCAGCAGGCTTTTGCAAAATATTCCATATAACTTGGCATATCTCCCACTCGATATTCAATAACGCCATCGAAAATAATTACTCTTGATAAGTAACTGCATGAAAATAATAGATATTGAAAGCGACAGGTAGCCCGGTCGATGGGAATAATCCGCATAGTATCCGTACACTGAAAATTCCTAATTTTTGACGATGTGACGGCCATATCGTGAGAAATGAATTTTCAATGCAAGCGTAATTTTATTATTAATTTAATTTTAAAAAAGTCTCCGTAGAAAAAGTATAGTGTCAAAAACGTGCGAAAAGCAAATTTCATACTCTTGTTTTTCTGCGCTCGCCGAATGTGTGACTCAATAAATATCGATAATGATATGAACCCACGAAAAGTGCGAGGGCAGACGGCAGGAGGGTCGAGGTAGACGATATTAAATTATGAATTAAAATAACTGGAAACGGGTGGGTTAGAGGTTATAGCAAGAAATCCTCCTATGGAAATGCATATAATCCGCCTAGCATCTCTGCACTTAAAATTCCTTATTTTTGACGAAGTGGCGTCACACTGTAAAAACCAAATATTTTTTGTTATGGTGTTATTTATTTTTATTGGTGTCTACATCTTCTCTGACATGGCCTAAACGATGCTTAACAGAAATTACCGGATATGGCGCCTAATAGATAGTAGCCTTTAGTCTGGATATATTATTTTATTAAATTTAGGTTTTTTTTGGGAAACAAATATTCTACTCAACATAAAAATATGTATTATTGGCTCAACTATTGCCGATCGAAAATCTAAAATATGCATTTGTATACGCAACTATGCAAATCCATAATTCTCATAAGCCTATTAATGATACCTGCGAACAGTTTATTGGATTACTTCGTTTTCACAAAAATGACTTAAGGCATCCCCCGCACACCTCCGCCAATGACCAGAGGATAATTCATATATACTAACAAGATACCAGCAGGTTCTCTGTTGCACTTCTTCGTATCTTTCGGTACAGCAGTCCACTTCTAGTCCTATTATATTATTATCTTTCATCTTGCTTGGCCATGATAATGATTGTAAAGAAGTCACCCGTTTTAAGGTCTTGTTTGCCGGTGGGATGCGTATGAGAAAGAAATCGTGTCAGTACAGAATCGGAATTTTTGGTATTTCCAACTTCTCGTCGTTTATTTGGTAACGTAAATAGTAATGGAGGATCTGGAGGAGAATGTTTTAAGTAATATAGGTTTCAATATTCCTTTCTTTTTCCGGTATGTTGATGATTGTATTACTGCCATTCCGTTTGACCAATCGGAAAGCATAATACAAAAATTCAACCAATACCATAAAAACCTTCAATTCACAATTGAAATTGAGCAGAATAGCCAAATAAATTTTCTAGATTTAACACTACACCATATAGGAGAACAAATAAAGACAGAATGGTACACAAAACCAACATGGTCCTCCAGATATATAAATTTTAATTCTAGTCATCCAACGTCTCAAAAGAAATCGGTAGTAATAGGGTTAGCAGATCGCGCTATTCAACTATCTGACCCCGAATACAGAGAAAATGCAATTGAAAAAGCAAAATCCGCGTTACAATTAAATGAGTACCCGATACACTTAGTCAATAAAATTTTCAAAAACAGAATCCACAAATATTATAACACCTTATTGTATATTAAAAAACCTGGATCTACGTCAGCAAAATTCATTACGCTTCCTTTCATAAATGGTTTATCCAAAAAATTTCAAACATTATTTAGAAAATTCGATATTATAACATGTCATAGAACTTACAATTTACTATCAAAACATTTTAGCAAACTAAAAACTAAAACTCCAAAGAACAAAAAAAGTAATGTCGTATACGAGATTCCTTGTAATAACTGTGAGGGAGTTTATATTGGACAGACCAGCCAATATTTGGAAAATCGTGTAAAAAGTCACAAATACGATAAAAAAAATTCAACAGCCCTAACGAATCATGAAAAATCGAAAAACCATACTTTTAACTATAATGGAATAAAGATTTTAAAGACCGATCACCACCTAAAAAAGAGAGAATTTTATGAAATGGTTGAAATTCAAAAAAACAATAATAGTATAAATGACAAAAAAGATGTCAACAACCTCAGTAAAATCTATACATCTGTATTACAGTAGTTAAATCCCACATTTCGTCGTGTTACTATGTAAAATGTGTGTCTGTCAATATTTTAAAATCTAAGTTATGTACGTGCATTTAAAAATAGTCTGTGTTGTATGTGTTTTACGTAAATGTTTATGTTAGTTTTTTAAAATTTGGATTATTTTGACATTACGTTCTAAGGTAAGATATATTTTTTAAAAAAATTTCTGTTATCATACCTACATGTTCATATCAAATTGTAGATTTGAAAAAGACCAGAAGCATGGTTGAAACGTTATCTTTCCGACTACAATATATGTATGTTTTGAAGTAATTTTGCCTAGTTTTAACTTAGCACGCTGACCTTAAACCAAGAAAAATAAAACCAGAAATATATATATATATATATATATATATATATATATATATATATATATACATATATATATATACAGGGTTATTCACGCAACAAGTTCATTAAAAGTTTTTGATGATGCCATTTAGATAAAAATTTCAAATTTTGGGATTAAGGTAAGGTCAAGGGGTACTTCTTTTCTGAAATATTCTCAACTTCCTGTCACTTTCGGTTTAACCGAAAGTTGGTATCAACTTGCTTATTTTAAATGGAACACCCTGTATTTTATGATATTTTTCTGCGGAGAATTTTAATGCTATTTTATGTAGCATGTCCTATAGCTAGGTTCAAGCGTTCTTAAGATACTTGACCTTGAACCAAAAATGAGCCTTCGGGGTACCAAATTTTAAAATCTCATATTTTTGTAAGGTGTGAAGATATAATCTTCATATTTTGCAGACGATCGGTAAATAATCTTAAGTTTCTATTTTTTTTATTGAATTTGTCTATTTTTATACAGGAGGTCCTAAATTCAGCGGCAAACATTCACATTTTCAAAGCCGCTAAAGTCCGTTTTTTTAAATGGGACACCCTATAACTTTATGCACTATCAAATGTAGAACTTAATTTTCTATCGAACTGTATTAAGGTTCCCTATACCTATTCGTAACCATTTTCGAAATAATTGGGTTTTATAAAAATATCGTATGTATTTGCTAAAATGTTTACATGTTCCAATGGTGAGCCACGGAAAAACAATTGAGATCCAATATTCAATATGACAGATGATTAGTATGCGTTATTTATCGAAAGCTGTCAGTGATAAACTAAATCTTCTAGATCGAAATGGAAGAATACTCAAACGCTGATATTCTCAATCTATTTTATATTCATGGAGAATGTTATAAAATTTTGGAGAGAACGTGCCGTGTGTTTAATGAACGCCACCCTGATTTGCCGCCAATGAACAAGTCAAAATTCAAGATGATTGAAAAGAACTTTTTGCGTTTTGGCAAGGTTAAAGTTACCAAAAATGTTCCGAAACCAGTGACAAATGCCGAGGACAACGTAATAAACACATTAGCTTATTTTCACGCAAACTCGCAAAGTTCAATGCCGTCTGAAGAAAACGATTTGGGAATTTCTTCTTCATCTGTCCAAAGAATCTTGAGCGAACATCATATGCACCCTTATTCTTCCAAAACTTGAGACCTGGTAATGACCGACGAGTAGAATTTTGCGAATTCATGTTTTTGAAAATTCAAGAGGACCCTCAAATCCTTTCAAAAATATTTTGGACCAATGAAGCGAAATTTTCTAGAGAAGGAATAATAAATAGAAGAAACGAACATTTCTGGGCAGCAGAAAATCCGCACGCTTTACGCGAAACGCGTTCTCAAAAAAGTTTAAACAAAAATGTGATAATAAAAGCCATATTTTTTCCTCTCAATTTTTGTTGTATTAAAATGTCATAATCTGGCATTCTTATATACCTATTATTACTATAATTAAACTTACATACTTGCTAAAATATGTTTGGTTGGCATTTGGGAAAAATGCCTACTTATTGATGATTATATTCTGACCTCGATTTCTATTGATTAAAAATGCCATATTCTGGCATTTTAAAAGGCTATGCTTACGATAATTTAACTTCAATACTTACTAGAATATATGTGGTTATATTGTGGCAACAATTGACAGATATTTTCACTTTTTGGCTATCTAATATTACAAAAAAAAGTTGGAGGTTTAGTTATCCTATAAAAGATATTTTTTGGCCAAGTAATTATGCTATAGCCTATCTACATTAAAAACTGCTACTTTTACACACTACTACAAGAATCATTTCTCAAAATTTGACAAATCTCTGGTTTTTATGTGTTTTTATGGATAATTTTTAGGCAAAAAAGCTCATCAGCTAATTTGTGCTACTTGGAAGACGAACATGGTTTTGATACAAAAAATTAAATAACAGAAGTTTCCCGGTTTTTCACCTTCAATTTTATTTTAAATATGTATAGTCGAGAAAGATTAAGTACCTACATCATTGACTATGCTTTTTCAATGTTGGAACATTTTCCCCACCTATTTCTGTTTTCAGTTTGACTATTATCGGTTTTGCGTAAACAAAATATGATTTTTTTACTCTTTTAAACCCCTCAAAAAATATCGCTTACACTTTTCACTATTTCTCGATCTTTTATGATCCATAACTTCAAAATAAGCGCGTCCTTACGTTTTTGTAAGCCCAGATAGTGTCCAATTAAATTGGCCAAAAGTATACAAGATGCTAAATTAGAAAAAACCTATGTTTATTTCTTAACTAAAAAACGGAAGATGCAAGAGAAAAATAAACTATGCTACGGAAAAATACCTTCTTACCCATTTTTACAAACAAAATGGAGTTTAAGTGTTTTGGTTGGCCCTGGCCAATCGCCTGGCCGGGAGGCTAATTTTCGGGTCTACTGCCCTTGAGCTTTTTTAATTGTCATGGCGAAACAAAGCTAAAAGGAAACTATATACGTTTAAACTGAAGGATAGTCTGAAGGAATAAAAGTGATACGTGGTATAAAAACTCTCTTACATTGTTTTGTAATGTTTTAACCTGTAGCCGAGTTCCCTTACACTTCCATTTGGTGCTTTTAAATTTCGAATAAGCATCACTGGTACCACTTTTAAAGTAAACTCATGAAGGGATTCCTGAAGGGTTTAGAGAGTGTAGGAACTCGACAGAAAAATTAACCGCATTTTCTTGGTCTATAACTACATCTATTGAATAGAATCTTAATTGTGGAGCAGTAATTGTTTCCAAAAAAGCTAGATTTATTTCATAAGCTGTGCTATTTTGTTGATTAAAATAGCTTGTTTTTTAAACCAAAAAGCGGTTTCATTTTGACAACTTTCGACTCCACTATAAACATTTAAGGGGTAGTTTCACCGCCTTCGAAACTGAGTTTCGAAGCATCCCTTCTTATCGAACCTCTGCACTCTAAAATCAAGCTGTTTGCACAAGCTTAGCTTTCGACGGCAAAAGGTTTGAGAAAGATTACAAGAATTAATCAATGACCCGATTTTTCAAAAACCTTGTATAAATTTAATAATAAATATAATTTTAAATAAAAAATATAATATTAAAGGGGTGGTTTTAGCCTCTTGGACACCCTGTCTGGGTTTTTGAAAAATTTTAAAATATGTAAAAATATAAAATATAAAGCATATTATGTTCAAACGTTTTCCGAATAACTAACGGTTTTTTAAATAAAATATATTATAATATTTAAGGGATGGTTTTACCCCTTTGGACACATTCAATGAATTTTCTAAAAATCCTAAAATATGTAAAAAAATAAAAACACGTGTTCAAGCGTTTTTTGAAAAACTGGCCGTTTTTTAAATAATAAAATATTGTATTATTTAAGTGGTGGTTTCACCCCTTTGAACACCCTGTATGAATTTTTAAAAAATTCTAAAATATGCAAAAAAATAATTAAACAACACGTGTTCAAGCGATTTTTCGAAAAACTGACCGTTTTTTAAATAAGGTGGTTTCACCCCCTTGGAATTTGAGTTTTAAAAAATCCCTTCTTATGGAACCTCTACACCCTTAAATCAACCTGTATGCCAAAATTCAGCCTTCTACATCAAGGTCAACTAAGTCTTTTATATACATATACAAACACGTAGATTCTGAATGCACTCCTTTTATTCAAAACACAGGTTACAGGTATCAGTGACTGGTTATACTTAACAATCGTAGGTAACTTTAAACTTGTCAATGTCAGGTTTTTAACACTTCGAAATCTCAATTACAACTGAATCAAAATGTGGCCTCGCAGCGCGCTTATAAAGTCTTTAGAAAAGGATGGAATGATCTAGAAAACTCTAGAATAATCTAAAATTACAGGGTGAAGAGAATTAAGCCTAATAGAACATTCGAGAATGATTTTTGACACCATCATAGTCGTGACATGAATAAAAATAAAGGTAAGTCTACTCCATTAGAATAACAAGAAATAAATAAATGCATCTAAAACTTAACAAAGCTATAATTAGGGTTAAATTCACAACATTGCCCCCTTCACAGAGTGGGTCGTCCCGATCAAACATTTTCGGTGTCTTGGTATCCCAATCAAATATCTTCGGTATCTTGGCAACGGGCTAGTCGATGGAGGTGCACCACTTTCATTTTTGCATGAGGGCTCTTCTGAATTCAGTATACTGTCATTCAATCGGGGCACCACACGATATGGGCCTTCACATGACTTCTGCAACTTCGGCGGGCGTTTCTTAATTCTTTTTGGATTGTATAACCAAACTTTTTCACCGACTGTAAATTCAGTGTGATTGGCTCGTATATCATAATGTGACTTCATTCTATCGGTTTCTATCTGTAATTTATAGCGGACCTCTTCATGTAGTTCTATGAGGCGCTGCATAAACCCTAGTAGTTATCTTATTGTCAGGAGGTCGTCTAGTCAAGAGGTCGACTGGAAGCTGTAAGTCAGATCCAAATATTACACTAGCAGGTGTTTTTCCAGTGGATTCATGAACGAACTGGAAGGCGATAGGCCAGTAAAAATGGTTGAATACATTTATCCCAGTTACTTTGTTGTTCATTAACTTGGATTTTCAGGTAGTTCTCCAAAGTTCTATTAAATCTTTTAATCAGTCCATCTGACTGCGGATGAAGAGGTGTTGTTCTTGTCTTATGAATTCCTAATAGGCTGCACAGACTTTTAAATACATCGGATTCAAAGTTTCTGCCTTGGTCGGAGTGTATTTTCCTTGGAATTCCATATTGGCAAATCCATTCATGAAATAGTACGTCGGCGACAGTGATGGCTTCTTGATTGGGTATTGCGTAGACTTCTGGCCATTTGCTGAAGTAATCCTTCGCTACTAACACAAAGCGATTCCCGGACTTACTAACTGGAAATGGTCCTGCTACATCTATGGCAATTCGTTCGAAAAGTGCTCCCACATTGTACTGCTTCATTTTGCCACGAGTACGAGTTGGGGGTCCTGTAGTCCTCGACGGTTCGGCATCAATCTTTCACATCTATACGACTTCCCAACCAATAAAACCTTTCTCGAACTTTTTCAAGAGTTCAGGAATTCTCTTTAAGGGCAAAATAGTTTGATATTTGTTATTTTTGCCGTCAGAACTTTCCCAGGTTCTTTTTAGCAGGCCTTCTTTTATCACCAAAGAGTCCCATAAAGCCCAGTATTCTTTAAATTTCTGAGATTTGGCTGCAATTTCTTGGAAACAATGTCTTGGTGAGTTTTTTAATTTCAGCTTAATTATAGGGCCAATATCTGGGTCTTCCTGCTGATATTTGGATAACATTTTAGAGTCCCACTCTTGAGAACTTCGAAGTGCTATTCTTCGGCAATAAAAATCGCCAGGATCTTCTCTTTCCTCATGTCTGTTATAGTGTTTACAACTTTGTGGGCATGGTCTTTTTGATAAAGCATCAGCATTTTTATGATTTAACCCTTTGCGATGTTCAACTTTAAAGTCATATTCCTGTAGGCGCTGCAACCACCTGGCTATTTGCTCTTCGGGATTCTTAAATTGTAGCAACCATTTGAGTGATGCATGAGCCGTCCTTAAAAGGATTTTTTGCACGTACAAGTACTTATGAAAGTGCTCCAATGTTTTAACAATAGCCAGTAGTTCTTTCCTTGTCACACAGTAGTTGCGTTAAGGTTTAGAAAGAACCTTGCTCAAATAGGCTATTACTTTTTCTTCGCCATTTTGTACTTGTGACAAAATACCCCCAACAGCGGCATAGCTTGCATCGGTCTCTACGATAAACATATGGGATGGATCAGGATGACAACACTGGGGGATTACACAAGGCTTTCTTCAAGCTGTTAAATGCTTCTCCACATTCTTCGGTCTATACATAACTGTGATTGTTTTCAGTAAGTCCATGTAACGGTCTAGCGATATTAGCAAAACCTTTTATGAATCGTCTGTAATATGTACAAAGTCCCAGAAAACTCCTTAGTTCATGTCTGTGCTTCGGTACTGGCCATTTTTGAATGGTTTTAGTTTTTTCTGGATCGATTTTTACTCCATGTTCGGTAATTACATGGCCTAGATAGTTCACTTCTTTTTTGAAAAATTGGCACTTCTTAGGACTGAGTTTTAAGCCAGCCATTCTCAGTTTTTGGAAAACAGCTTCAATATTCTTTAAATGACCTTCTAATGTTTTTCCAAGAATAATGATGTCATCTAAATATACTAGGCAAGTTTACCATGTCATTCCATGTAATGTCAATTCCATTAAACGTTCAAAAGTGGCTGGGGCGTTGCATAATCCAAAAGGCATAACTTTAAATTGCCACAGTCCAGTTCCCGTAGAAAACGCTGTCTTTTCTTTATCGGCTGGATTAAGCTTAACTTGCCAATAACCACTTTTTAGATCCAGGGTCGAGAACCATTTTGACCCTGTTAAAGTGTCCAAGGTATCGTCAATTCTTGGTAAGGGAAAGCTATCTTTCTTTGTGACATCATTAAGCCTACGAAAGTCAACGCAGAATCTATCTTTGTTCTTAACCAGAACTAGTGGCGACGACCAGGGACTTTGCGATGGCTCTATAATGTCTTGTTTTTCCATATCCTCAAGCATCTGGTCAACTTCATGCCGCTTTGCCAAAGGAGTAGAGGGGATTGGGGGTTAGTCTCGCTCCCCCCACCACTTTTTTCATTGGTCTCCCACTTCCCGCGCTTGTCCCCTGCCACGCCTACTTGACTCTGCTTGATTCTGATTGGTCTTCCCCACTCTTACGTGTGCATCCGGAGGGAGATGTTTTATTTAAGCGCTAGCAGCCAACCTAACAGATCAATTCATTTTCATCTCTTAAATTTAGTCAGATGGGTTCGTTGAATACAGTACCTACCGAAGATATTATTGAACATGTTGGTGAAGTTATTTGTTTAGCACTAACGGCGCCATTGTGGGACATTCCGGCGGGTGATCTAAAATATATTCCTCTTAATTACTTAAGAAGATTTGTAGAGTCAGTGGAGTTGTTACAAATTTGGGAAAAGCTACCAGAACGCTATAGACGTGACAAGAAATTACAGTTAAATTTACCGTGTTATACCACCGCGATCTATAAAAAGGTGTTGTGGTCATGTGCAAGTTAGTAAAAGCTGTTAAAAAGTTAAGTAAAGAATTCTACTTGTTATTATTTTCTTATTGTCAGAATTCTATGCAAAGCAGACTACAATGGTGTCATTATTACGAGAAACTATCGAATGAGTATGCGAGTGCTGCATCTGCATGTGACAAATATTGTGAAACATTAGATTTAATACAACTTATTCATGACATAGGGGGATTGGGATTTGGTTATCATCTTCTTAAATTGAAAAAATATATTAAAGATCCCGTTCTAGTGAAAGGCATTTTAAAAGAGGAAGAACTTTTAGTGTAATCATGGAGGAAGTTGTTGAAGAAATGTATGAAGAATTCATAATGTCTAAAGCTTGCTCTGAGTTTTTTGCGTTTGACGGACAAAGCAGCGAAGCTCAAAACATTACTGTTTATTTGCACTATATGGAACATGCAGAATTATGTGAACTAGCTGCTAAGGCATGTATAGATTTTCTTAAAAGTAAAAATGAAAGAAAATTTATACATGATTTAAAACAATTAGAGTTAAGCGAACATATATTGTGTATAAAGGAATATTTAACCAATAAAACAAATATATTTTAAAACGAATCGTTTTATTTCATACAAAAATAGTTATACAAATGAAAAACATTTGCTAATGCACAAAAACATGGATTTTTCTGATGATAAAAGCAGCATGGTTCCAATTTCTGTAAAGCTGGCTATTCATCAAATTCAATAACTGGTTTTTGAGAATATTTTCTGACAAACTCCGCCTTTTCTTCACCCTTAACATAGATAAAGTCGACTTTTTCGGTTAAATTTCTGATAACATCTCGACATCTATGATAAGGAGTAAATCCTTCATCCCAATCGATACAATGATGATTGTTCATTAGCCAAATAGCGTTGCTGTATAGTTTTGATGGTAAATGATTCATAGGAAAGGGCGCTTTAAATATGTGGTGGCTGATTTTAAACCCATCGTATGCTGCCAATTCTTTAACAATTAACTTATTGTTCTCCACTTTAAATCCTTGTATATCTACAATTACTTTCATATCTTTAAATAGTGAAATTTGTTTACCATTTCAAATTTTAATTGGTATTCTTCTATCTGTTTCTTTAACTCTTGTAATTTGTGTTGAAAAATGATTAACCGATGCATATAATCCATAATGAAAGAAATTTCTTTGTCATGCTATAAATATTAAAACTGACGCATGCGTATTAAAGTTGTTTAACTATTTTTGTTAGAGGATTATAGCTAAATATTTTATCGTGGAGGATGAGACAATAAACAGAGGTATTTTTTTGAATATTTTCATTTGTTTCAAATTCAACTCTTATAACTACAGAACCACTTTGAAGCGATTCCTTCTGATGAGAGCAATCAATGTGTGAAATAGGCGAAGTTGTCTTAAATTTTTCAGGCGCAAAAATTGGTTCACTTGTCAATCCATAGTAAGAATTTCTAAAATTGGCAAACATTTCATATAGAGCAGAAAATTTGTTTTCTTTAAAATTTAAATATAAATCGTGATATGGATATCTCTCAGAATTTAAAAAAATTCTTATGTTTGTTAAGTCAACGTTATCAAATTGACTCATGTCCTTTTTTAATTTTCCTTTTCGATCTACTTGGAAGGCAATAACAGCATGACGGGGCGTCTCCAGTTTACTAGTTGTTTTTACCGGCCATGCATGACGCGTTGCTTCAGGTAATTCGGAATATTCAACACATTCCCAGCTTCGAAATCCTAACAATATTTTCTTGTTTGTTTCTAATATTTTCGTTAAGGCAAGTTGTTGAGGAATATCTACCTACATATATATACATACATAAGTAGTAGAGGGGATTGGGGGGGTTAGTCTCGCTCCCCCACCACTTTTTTCATTGGTCTCCCACTTCCCGCGCCTGTCCCTGCCACGCCTACTTGACTCTGCTTGATTCTGATTGGTCTTCCCCACTCTTACGTGTGCATCCGGAGGGAGATGTTTTATTTAAGTGTTAGCAGCCAACAGAGCAATTCATTCTTACTGTAGTATCAGTATTTTTAAAAGTAACGAAATTAAAAAATAGATATTAATTAAAATGAGTTGTCGCCACGTTGTTTTGCAAGAATCAAGTGACCTACATTTTGAGCAATTGGAAAAAATGTCTTCAATGTACGAAGATGAAATACTCTATTTCACGCTGGGAGGAAAAAACATTTTCGACGTTAAACAAGCATGGTTAGCCGATCTAGATAAAAACATTTTTGAAGAGGTTCAAAACGATAGCGAAGATGAGGGGATACATAATTTCTTTGATGCCGGTTGTGGTGAAAAAGGTCTAGTAAATATTAAAAAAATAAGTGCTAGTGATGCTGTTGAACCAAATTATCTACGCCGCGAAGTTTGTGTTTTTCAAGATTATGTCGTCATAATGTCTTCGTTTGGTGGTGCTTATAGTTTGTGCTTACGATGCTATTATTTGCACGCATTAGAAGCACCCCTTGGCAAACACAGTTTTGTGTCTACACCTTACAAAAGAGCAATGGAATGTTGTGAAAAAGACTTGCGCTGTACATTGTGCAATGACAATCTTTTTCATTTCGGTGCCCCTGAAACTTGTGTAGTGTGTAATAAAACTGAAGAGAAAAAAATTGAAAACCATTTAGTGGACAAAAGTAATTTTGAATAAAGTTAAGCAAAAAAAAAGATACAATACATTTTGAAAAGGATAGAATGATGGGATTATGGTGGAGGACTTGTAAATATATGCAGTAACAAAAAATTACCTAGGAGTTTTTTTCTACGCACTATAAAAAAGCAGTAGAATATGCAGTGAAGTATAAAAAAAAAATTAGAAACCATTTAGTGGGCAAGAGTTATTTTAAAAATAAAATTGCAGAATAACCTTTACAATTAATAGTAGGAGATTAATCATGGTCGAGTGCTATTCAGAACTATTCGTGGACATTAAAGATTATAATTGTCTATTTTGACTTGGTCTCAAAGGAGCTTGCTATCTACGATGGTATACGCTGGTCTAATTTTCTTTTTAAGTCACCATTTAAAAGAACCATGTTATCTGCCAAGGATCAAGAAATAGTTGATTGGTCTGAGGAATATCATGGGTTGGAATGGGACGTTAGATATATAGAATTAAATGAAATAGAAGAAATACTCAAGAATATTGTAAAGACATATAGTAATCCGAAGATCTATGTCAAAGGCATTACAAAGACAAACTTTTTAAGAAAAATTTTCACCCCAGAGCTGATCATAAGCATTCCAGTCAACGAGGAACCCAAACTACGCAAATTTAAGAAAATTCCAGAATGTTATTTTCATAAAAATTTAAGTCCTTGGCATTGTGCCTTGGCTAATGTAAAAATATTATATGATTATAAAAATATTATATGATTATAAAAATTGTTATAAAACTTGTTAAATGAAAAAAAAAATAGAAGTAGATTTATCACAAGACAATTTAATTATTAATAAAATATAAGAAAATATAATTAATTTTTGTTTAAACACATAATAAAGAATATTATTATCATACATAATTGTTTTTTTAGCCCCACACACTTCCATATTTGATATGCTCCTTAGTACCTTTTATTACCAATTAAATGCGGACGCAAAAAAAGAAACAAAATAAAATTTAAGAATATTTATTATACATCGAATTAATATTACTAAAAAATATATTTAAAATTACCTTTTGCACTTTGTATTGTATTATAATGGTCATTTACATTTAACACTATAAATTATAATAGTCTTCTGCTCCTAAAACTAAAAATTATATTTATAATTGAACGGTCTTTTGCACAACCTTTTGGGTTGTTTTCTCTTGGCACTTATTGGGATTGACACTAACGGCACAATATCAATTTGAATAGGTCCATTGCTTACCTTTATACCAAATAAAAGTTCTAAATCGTGCAGAAGTCTTAGCACGACCTCATCCACAGTTTCTGACCATTCTGATGGAGCTGATGCTGGGGGTGATGTTTCTGTTGATGTAAGCTCTGGTGACATCAACTGCTGTTGTCGATGTGGAGTTATGGATACTCCAGCTGAAGTTGTTGCTATTACCTCCGGTAAACACCACTTTTTGGGGGACATTGGTATTTCGGCAGATGTTTCTCCTGTGAACATCACATTTTGGGTGATATTGGTACTTCTACTGAAGTTGTTGGTTTCTCCGGTATACACCACATTTTTTCGGATATTTGTACTTCAACTGAAGTTGTTAGTTCGTTTGGCACACACGACATTTTGATACAAAACAATCTAGACTGAATGAAATGACAAAGACTGAATATTGCAGTAGAATCACGAGAATATAAAGCACAAAAGAGACAGTCCCAACACGCCTAAGTACCACCCTGTCACTTACCAACCAAGAACCACTAACAAGTGTACATGTACCGTCAGTTGAAAGTCGTATTTCTTGTACGCCAGTTCCTATCGTGCTTCTAAGTGTCTGCGGTGAATTCTCTTGTGTAATTGAGTTTTCGTGCCTTTTAGACTGCAAATCCCTAGTTATCCTACTCCTAAATTTTATGTTTTGAGTGTTGAAAATTTATCCTACATTGTGTGATCTAGTTTACAGCTTTCTTTCGTTTTGTGATTTTTGCAGGTTTGATTTTTATTTTTTACCACTATGAATTCTCTAACTGACTTTGATTTTGAATTTGATTTTACCTTATTTGATTTGGAAGAGGCTTGCCCAGTCCATGATTTAATGGATTGTCATTTGTGTCAATTAAAACCGGACGCGTTAGAAAAATATTTTAATGAGAACATGGATAATACTCAATCAGAAATTGGTGATATCGATGACGCTACAATTATAAACAATTTAGTTACAATTTTTAATAATCAAAATAATGCAGTTCACCCTGAACTGATTTCAACAATAAATTTTGAAGAAATAGCGAGCTTTGGGGAATTTAATTCAGATATTAATCCAGTCAATGAATCATTAGACAGTCTTAGAGAGGCCTCCTCAAAATATTTTACTGTTAATGAGGAGGAAATTAATTTAGAAAATCAAAAGTTTGAAATGTTGGTCAATGATGTTTATTCGAGCCAGGGAGTTGAGGGGAAACAGGGTGAAAATGAATTTCAGGGAGTTGAGGGTGAAAATAAATTTCAGGTAGAGCAGAAAGTCTACTCACCAATTTCTGTTTCGTCGTCAGAAGATTCAACAGAGACCGTTATTGAGGTTAAAATAATCAGGGAGGAATACCAACCAGCTCCTAAATTACATTTCCACCAAAAATCGATAGCGGTGTTCGACCAAACCTGTAACGAAATTGTAGGTGATGTTGAGTTGTACAATGTTGTTCAAAATTGCAACCATAGTCCACCGAAACCTCACCTCAATTCGTGTGAAATTGTCGAATATAAAGAAGTTCAGAACAAGCGAAAACGTTTCTGCTTCTGAATCTTCTGACGACGAAACAAATGTAATGAAAAAAATCAAAACCGATGATATCGAAAAATCAGGGGCCGTTGTTACAACCCAACTCAGCAATTCATTAAAAACTCCCTACAGAAGTGAATTAAACAAATTTTTAGATTCAAAACCAAAGCAAAATTTATCAAAAACAGATCAAAGACGTGGTTGTGCGACGTTCAAATCAATGGTAAACAACTATTTCAATTTGAATGAATGTAAAAATTTGAGTAATGTTACTTGCTCAACTGTTAAAAAAATAATTCATAGACAGGGTGAGCTTCTTTTAAATTTAGGTAATATTTTTATGAAAAATCCTTGCTTTGGTGGTAAATCTTAGTGGTAAATAAATGTTTTAAAAATAAAAAAAAAAACACGTAAGCGCAAACTTTTAAATTTAAATTCACAATTCCTTATTTAAAGAGAAATTAAACCTATAAATATCCAGTTCAAAATGACCCTTCTCTGCACACTTTGTCTAAAAGAATTTACACAGAGACGAAATGCCATAAGACACATTAAAGAATCATGTTTAAAAAGAGACACAAATCATAATCCGGATGAGTATTTAATCGATAGTAAGTATATTTACATTATTTACTAAGAATTAGGATAAATTAAAATATAAGAAAAACAATAAAATTTGTTTTGTGCTATTTCAATGATCTTTTTTGCTTGACTCACTAAGCGTCTAGGGGCAGGGCAGGTGGTCAGTCCTCTCCCCCATCTTGCTACGCCGCTCATTATGTTATATTGCATATAAATTATTATAGTGAATTAAAAAAAATTATTTTTTGTTTCAGTTGATGCAAAATTCTTCAGGAATAATGCAACTCGCTATTGCGAAGACTGTAAAGCTGATATTAATTTTAATGCTTGGAATTCTCATCTAAGAACAAATGTCCACAAAAGCAAGAGTACTATTAAATATGGAAGTGGAATAGACCTTATTAGAAGTGCTTTTAAGAGTCGAATTGCTGCATACAAGGTTTACTCACCCAAAATGCATGTCAACCTTAAAAAGTTTCAGCAAGAAATTTCCGAGAAAGTCGTAACATTAATTCACCAGCAACAGCAATTATATAGATGCGTTAAGATAAATGCAGAATTATTTGGTATCTACTACTCGCCAGTTTTGAAGTCTACATCCGTTAAATCATTCAACACAGCCTTCCATAACGTGACTGAGACGACTGATTTAAATAATCTCTATGACGAACTATTCAAAATTCTAACAACCAAAGCAGATGAACTACCCGAACGAGATTCTGGTAAGTTAATAATTACTTGCAAAAATGTTAAATTTCAAACGCTATTGCTTCAATTTATCTTAATTTACAACAGTCTCTTTTAATAAATACTAATTATCTCTTCTTTAAATTGCAGGTTGGATTTTACAACAAATTCTCCATTTAGAAGTAAACATCAACAAGTACAATCCTTTATGTGGCTACTCTTATATTCCAATTCCAGAGTTCCGAGGTAGTTTGGTAAACATTTTGAATGAAGATGATTTCTGTTTTGCATATGCCGTTGTATCAGCAATATGTAAACCTTCAGGTGACCCTAGGAAAACTTCCTCGTACCCGGACTTCAGAACTGTCTTTGATTTTACAGGTATTAATTTTCTAATAATCTTTATAACAATTATTTTAGAAATCAAAAGCCTATGAATAAGTTAACTAGTTTGCAACAAAAAGAATTTGAAAATGCATTTGTGTGTTATATATGTGAAAAACCTTTTTCAGACGGAAATTTTAAAAAATATAAGGACCACTGTCATTTTAGCGGTAACTATAGGGGCGCTGCTCATTCTATTTGTAATTTACATTTCATACCTCCAACTTACATTCCAATAATTTTTCATAATCTAAAGAATTACGATTCTCATCTATTTATTAAGTCATTATGTAACAATAAAGAATCAATTAGCGTTATTGCTCAAAACAAAGAAAAATATATTTCTTTTAGTAAAAAAATTATGGTAAACACGTATGACTCTAAAAATAAAAAGATAGTTTACTTAAATTTACGATTTATAGACTCATTTCAGTTTTTACCAGAATCTCTTGAATCACTATCTAATATTTTAGATAATTCTCAATGTCTTGAAATTAAGAAACATTTTTCAGACGCAGAGCAATTTAAATATGTTAGGCAAAAAGGAGTTTTTCCTTATTCATATATTGACTCTTACGAAAAGTTGGATGATAAATCTTTGCCCGATATTGATAAATTTTATAATGACTTAATTGATGAAAATATTAGTAATGAAGATTACATTAGAGCTAAAGAGGTATGGAATGTATTCAATTGCTCCACGATAGGTGAATATTCAGATATATATTTGAAATCTAACGTTCTCCTTTTAGCCGATGTTTTTGAAAATTATAGAAATACTTGTTATAAAACTTATAAATTAGATCCCGTGAACTATGTAACAAGCCCTTCAATGTGTTGGGATGCTATGATGAAATTTACAAATGTAGAATTGGAATTATTGACTGATCCACATATGCTTCATTTCTTCAAAAAAGGGGTTCGCGGGGGAGTTAGTACTTGTTCAGCTCGAAAATCGGAGGCAAATAATCCTTTTCTTGATAATTTCAATCCTAAGTATCCAACAAAATATATTGCCTATTTAGATGCAACAAATTTGTATGGTTTTGCAATGAAACAGTATTTGCCAGAAAAAAACTTTGTTTGGCTATCTGAGGACGAAATTAATGAACTTAATATTTTAAATATTTCAGATACATCATCTACGGGTGTAGTATTTGAAGTTGACTTAGAATATCCTCAGAATTTACATGAAAGCCATAACGACTTTCCGCTCTGTCCCGAACAATTTAAGCCACCAATTTCCAAGTTTTCTAAACTAATTCCCAATTTAAACAATAAGTACAATTATGTTCTTCATTATCGTGCTTTGAAGCAAAGCTTAAAATTTGGACTTAAACTTCTCAAAATACACAGGGGAATTAAATTTACACAATCGCCATGGTTAGCTAAATATATTGATTTAAATACTAATTTACGAAATGCTTCAAAAAATAAATTTGAAAAAAATTCGTACAAATTGGCAAATAACAGTATTTTTGGTAAAACTATGGAGAATGTCGATAACCGAGTAGATATTAAGCTAGTAACTCAATGGGAGAGAGAGCGAAACAAATTAAGTGCTGAGAAATTAATTGCAAAACCTCAATTTAAAGATTTAAAAATTTTTTCAGAAAATCTAGTAGCTATTCAACTTCAAAAAAGATATGTATCGAATATAATAAGCCCATTTATGTTGGAATGAGTATATTGGATATTGCAAAAACTGTAATGTATGATTTTTATTACGGATATTTAAAATTAAAATATGGAGATAATGTAAGTTTATTGTACACTGATACTGATTCTTTAATACTAGAAATTGAAACGGAAAATTTTTATGAAGATATGAAGCAAAATCTGGATCAATTTGACACCTCTAACTATCCTGAACCAAATATTCATAATATGCCGATATCCACATCAGTGGTTGGTAAATTTAAGGATGAATATAAAGGTGTACCTTTAGAAAGTTTTTTTGGTACCGGTGCTAAGGCATACTGTGTAAAAACCAAAGATAGTTTAGATAAAAAGGCAAAAGGTATTCGTAAATCGGCCGTACAAAAACAATTAAACTTATCAGATTATAAAGATGTTGTGGAAAAAGGTCAAAAAGTATACTGCACAATGTATGTTTTTAAGTCACATCTACACAATATTTATACGAATTTGATTAACAAACTAGCCTTGACAAGTCATGACGATAAAAGATATCGTCTTTCAAATACCACAAAAACTTTAGCATGGGGTCACAAAGATATTGTCAATATAGAATCAATGATTAAAAATTTATCTATTTTACAATCTGAACAAGAACCCAAATCTAAAAGACTATGTTTCTAATTTTTCTTTTATACTTCACTGCATATTCTACTGCTTTTTTATAGTGCGTAGAAAAAAACTCCTAGGTAATTTTTTGTTACTGCATATATTTACAAGTCCTCCACCATAATCCCATCATTCTATCCTTTTCAAAATGTATTGTAGCTTTTTTTTTGCTTAACTTTATTCAAAATTACTTTTGTCCACTAAATGGTTTTCAATTTTTTTCTCTTCAGTTTTATTACACACTACACAAGTTTCAGGGGCACTGAAATGAAAAAGATTGTCATTGCACAATGTACAGCGCAAGTCTTTTTCACAACATTCCATTGCTCTTTTGTAATGTGTAGACACAAAACTGTGTTTGCCAAGGGGTGCTTCTAATGCGTGCAAATAATAGCATCGTAAGCACAAACTATAAGCACCACCAAACGAAGACATTATGACGACATAATCTTCAAAAACACAAACTTCGCGGCGTAGATAATTTGGTTCAACAGCATCACTAGCATTTATTTTTTTAATATTTACTAGACCTTTTTCACCACAACCGGCATCAAAGAAATTATGTATCCCCTCATCTTCACTATCGTCTTGAACCTCTTCAAAATTGTTTTTATCTAGATCGGCTAACCATGCTTGTTTAACGTCGAAAATGTTTTTTCCTGCCACCGTGAAATAGAGTATTTCATCTTCGTACATTGAAGACATTTTTTCCAATTGCTCAAAATGTAGGTCACTTGATTCTTGCAAAACAACATGGCGACAACTCATTTTAATTAATATATATTTTTTAATTTCGTTACTTTTAAAAATACTGATACTACAGTAAGAATGAATTGCTCTGTTGGCTGCTAACACTTAAATAAAACATCTCCCTCCGGATGCACACGTAAGAGTGGGGAAAACCAATCAGAATCAAGCAGAGTCAAGTAGGCGTGGCAGGGACAGGCGCGGGAAGTGGGAGACCAATGAAAAAAGTGGTGGGGAATGAGACTAACCCCTCAATCCCCTCTACTCAAAGGTATTCGTCTTGGAGGCTGTTTTGTCGGCGCTGCATCACCAGTATTAATTCTATGCTGAACTACGTTGATTTTTCCTGTCAGACAAAGAGAAAACATCTTGATTTCTTCTCAGAAGTTTGGTCACCTGCACTTGATCCAGTAAATATTTTGATGATATCACCGCGTCTTGAAGTATCTTAGGGAGAATACTTGCAGGTCCTGAGGGTAACAAGGTTGTACAGGTAAATATGGTACTGGCAGATATTACCATGCTAGAGCCATTATTCTGCAGCCGGGATACTTTAATTTTTATTGATGATGATGGGGCTTGGTAGCACCTAGCCAGCTTTCGCCCCTTAAAACTGGCTAATGGGAGTTCTTCCTGAATATCTTCAGGAATCCACTTTACCACATTTCCAACAACGGATGCCTTTTTTTTTTGTCGGAAAGTTAGTTTTATTTTCATCTTTCTGATGTTTAAGAAGAATATCTTGCAGTTCTTTTATAATGTTCGAAGTATTTTCATTTGTAGTCCGGTATTCTGGAGTGTACTGTAGTCTTCGTAGTTTTCCTTGACTCCTTGATGTTTGTTTAGCTGTTTCTGAAGGGCATATGCTAGAGCTTCTGAAATCTTCTTTATTCTAGCCATTCTTAAAGCTTGGTTGGTATCAGGATCATGAAGCCCTTCAATAAAACTACTTACTGCCAACTCTTGCTTGATCTCTTCGCGGTAGGATGGATAAGTCAAGTTAATTAGTCGCACAATATCTGTTTCGTACTCTTGAAGACTTTCATTTATATGTTTGCCTTCCACATTGAAGTTGGGCTTTATAAACCTCCTGTAGATGTGCTTCACCATAACGCATTTCTAGGTGGGTTACTAATATCCCAAAGTCATTTTGTTTATCTTCGGGTATGTTCCTTAGCACCTCCATTGCTTCACCATGCAAGGAACAAACCAATGCTCTTGCCTTTTCGGTGGATTCCCAATTATTTCCAGTTGCGGCAGCTTCAAATTGTTTCAGGTAAGTAACCCACGGCACCTTACCATCGAACGTAGGTGGTTTTATCACATGTGATAAAGAGACGTCGGATTTTAAATGACCTTGGTTTACAAATTTCTGCATCTGGGAACGTAGACTTTGGACTTCTTGTTGCATTTGATTATGAACCTCCTAAACTTTCTTCCCGAATTGTCCAATTGCCTCTTTTACATTTTCCTTGGTTAGTGTCAGTTCAAGCAACGTTTTTCTAGTGATTTCTTCTTGAATCTTTTCCATTTCTTGCATTTTTTGTTTTACGTCTTTTTGGTGCCTCCTCATATTTTCAAGTTCATTTTTTATGTCTTCTTGGTCCTTCCTCATGTCATCGGTAAGTTCTTGCTTTAGTTCTTCTTGGATCCTCTTCATGTCTTCCTTGATTTCTTGCTTCATGTCTTGTTGGCCCCTCTTCTTGGATCCTCTTCATGTCTTCCTGAGTTTTCTTTATGTCTTCTTTAATTTCATTTTTCATTTCTTCTTGGGTTTTCTTTATGTCTTCTTGGATTTTCTTTATGTTCTCTTGACTGTTTTTCGCGTCTTCTTGGTTCTTTCTTAGGGCTTTCATATCGTTGTGCATTGTCATTATCACATTCATTAAGGAATTAAATTTTGCTTCCATAATTATGATGATTTCGGTATCTTCTGTGTTATAAAAACAGTTTTTACTTCTTTGTCTTCAGATTACTCCAAATTCAGACTCAGCTGGATCCTTATCTCGCTTCGGACACCAAATGTTCCGGATTGGCCGGTACACAAACACGTAGATTCTGAAGGCACTCCTTTTATTCAAAACATAGGTTACGGGTATCAAAGGTAGACACTGGTTATACTTAACAATCGTAACTAAGGTAACTTTAAACTTGTCAATGTCAGGTTTACAACACTTCGAAATCTCGATTACAACTGAATCAAAATGTGGCCTCGCGGCGCGCTTATATAGCCTTTACAAAAGGCACTGGGCCATAAATTGACATAGTAAACCTGTCACTAGTCCTGAAATATAACAATAACACTAAACTTAAGTAGGCACATGGCTCGAGATATCCCGGTGGTCCTGTAGGTTGGCGCCGATATTCTCACACGGCCTTTCCTGACCGTGATTCGCTCTCGAATTACCATTCTGGTCAACTCGAATATCTGAAACAATGAGAAACACCAGCAGAATCGGACAATATTCTAATGTAAATCTGTCCTATGTGTCTGGTGAAGCCACTACGGTAAAATATTTTTTTTCATTATATTATAATTTTAGCTAGAAATATTTCTCTTATACTTAGCAAGAGTTTGGCTTCACTCTACAAAAAAAAATACTTCGTTGTTTCTTTGCAAAACGTCAGGCTTTCATTACAACAAAAAAAGCATCAGGCTTTCAACATAACAAAAAGCATGAGCAAAGAGTTAGACTTTCAACCCAAAATAATCATTTGCAAAGCGTCAGACTTTCAACAAAACAAAAAAACATGAGCAAAGCGTCAGGCTTTCAACTTAAAATAATCATTTGCAAAGCGTCAGGCTTTCAACAAAACAAAAATCATGAGTAAAGTGTCAGGCTTTTAACCCAAAATAATCATTTGCAAAGCGCCAGGCTTTCAACAAAATAAAAAATCATGCAGACCCCCTAAAAATAAATAGAAAGTAAGAAAAAGTAATCAAGTGTTTATGTTCAATGTTCACAGAAATCAAGAATTTTTTTCGGCGTGCAAAAGTTCTCCCGTTGCATGCGGCACAGCATCAAAAGGCTGGCCGCCTCGAGACGGTGACATAGTTGCTCAGCGTAGCAAACAAAGTTTCTCCGCCTATCATAGTAAAAACTCAACAGGGCGATACAAAGCGGGCCGTGGCGCCTATTTATTTAGGCTTCTAATCTGCTTTCTCCCCTTTCACGTCACGACTCATCTTGCCTATGTTTTTATGACACTATTTTAACGGGAATATGGGCTGCTTTTTGTGCAGGCCTTTAGTATTATCTTGATATTCCTTGCGTTTTTTACGAGTGGTTTGCGTTGAGGTATCGGTGTAGTGTTTTCTGTGTGCTGTTACATTTTCTTTGTAATATTCATATTAGAAATGGATATTATCGATAATTTATTAAATGTTAAACAATTTATGAACTATACTTACGAAGAAAAAATTAAATTAAAGCAAGATGGGCGTCCATTGCCAGATATTTCCATCGAAAAAGAAGGTTCAAGTCGTGGTAAACAGTACAAAAGACAATTTGGTCGAGAAGTGTATTCAAGAAATAATTGGATATGTGGATCTATAAAAAAAATGCCCTCTTTTGTTTTCCATGTCTACTTTTTGGCGGAGATAAATCGTGGACAGAAGTTGGAGTGACAGATTTAAAACATTTAAGTCAGAAAATTAAGAAACATGAAACATGTCGACGCCATTTATATAATACAATGGAATTTGCTTTATTAGGCACCGTAAATATAAGGGAACAACTAGATTCTGCCTATTGGGTAAATATCCAAAAATTTAACGAAGAGGTATCATGTTTTGTGTAAAATTATTAATTGCATCAAATTTTGCGGAATAATCGAATTGGCGCTTCGAGGACATGACGAGACGAGTGACTCTGAAAATCCGGGAATTTTTCGTAGTCTAATAAATTTTAGTGCAGAACTTGACAAAAATTTGGCCGAACATTTGGAAAAGGCGACAGTGTTTAAACGAATTTCAAAAGAAATTCAAAACGATATTTTGGACTGTATTTTAGAAGTATGTCAAGAGAGAGTAATAGAAGAAATTCGTCACTCTCCATATTTGGCAATCATGGTAGACGAAACAACCAATGTGTCTGCAAAAACGCAATTAGCAGTAATATTTCGATATTCAGGAAATGGCGAGCCCGTAGAACGTTTCTCGACCTATTTAAACCCTGCTGGTGTCAATGCAGAGTCCCTCACTAAAGATATTTTAGATGTTCTGAATTTAATGTTACCAGAGACAAACGCAAACAAATTATGCCCAGAGCTGCTTCGCAAAATTCACACGTAAGAAATTTTTTTGGAAACTTACAGGAATATCCGAGCTTTTTTAAAAATTCGACACAACGTGTAGATGTATTGGATCAACTAGTTCAAAGAAGAGTTCCCCATGGTGCACCAACACGGTAGAATTTTAACATACGCACTTTTAATATAGTTTTTGAACATCGAGAGTCGTTAATCGAATGTATGGAGAACATAGAAGACTCTTTTGATAATCAAACTTCGTGTGGTGCCGCGTCTTCTATCAGAAGAATGCTCCTGAATGGAAATTTTATTTTCTGGCTTATCTTTTTCATCGTGTCATGCCCCACGTAGATGTTCTTTTTAACGAATTACAAAAAAGACAAACAGATCCTGTAGAAGTAAACAAAAAAATTGAGATTTTTGAACAGAACATCTTGTCAATAAGAAACGATATACCTAATATCGTTAACCAAGCTTCTTCATTATGCACTGAGCCCTTCACTGCCAAAAGAATTTGTTAAAATGACACTAAATTAGATCATCGTATTGCCGCTATAGAAATTTGCGATGTAATTTTGAATTGTGCAAAAAATCGATTTGCCTTTAAAAATGATTTATCTGTGGCTACTTTATTTTATTCTGATAATTTTGGGAAATATTGTGATAATTTTCCCGATGAAATTTTAAATTTAACATGTTCTACTTATCCAGAGATAGATAAAGGAACGTTTGAAAACCGAATTATCGGTAATTTATTCCAGGGCAGACTGTAGATCTATAAAAGGAGCAGTACCGTTTTTAAAATTTTTAATAGAAAATAATTTCAAAAAAACTAGAAAAATATTAGTTCTCATAACAATTCCAATGACGACTGCGGAGGCTGCAAGATCATTTTCAACTTTAAAATGAATTAAGACTTTCTTACGTAATTCTACTACTGAAGATCGTCTTGTGGCACTATCAATGCTGTCAATTGAGAAAGAAATGATTCGTGAAATTTCAAATTTTAATGAAAAGGTTACAGATAAATTTGCTTCCAAAAAGGACAGAAGAATAAATTTAATTTATAAAAAATAATCCTGACATTTATCTGCTGAGTTATTTTGCTTCCTAAATCTGGTAAGTTTACACCCATGTTACTTTAGTTTGTTAAATGTATCTTATGTCATCTGCCGCGATGCAAAACGTCTACCTTTCAAACTCACGAGCCGCCACTGCTTTCAACTCCAAAAAAAACATTTGTGAAGCGTCAGGCATTCAGCATAACAAAAAACATGAGCAAAGCGTTACAACTCAAAAAAAACAAGAGCCAAGAGTAATAATTATTAGTAATGACTCTCACAGGCCAAGTTACAAATAATTCATCAGTTAATTAATTTACCTATACAAATGTAATTCTAAAAATCATCCGAAAATTCCCCGGGTCACAGTCTGATCATATCTTTAGCGACAATTTGCTTCCGATTCGAAATTAAACTTTTTAGTTCAAGTCTGTAAGCAGGTAGGATGGTGGTTACTTCGAAGGGTCCCTCATACTTGGCGAGCAGCTTTGACAGGTGGCTATTGCCCGAAAACATAGTCGCCCAATTCGAATATGCCAGATTTCTATCTGTTAGTACATTTTTTGAAATACCTTTGGGAATAAACTCAGTTATCGCATTAATATCAGGACTATTACCCTCTACCCCTGTTACCAAATAAACGGGTGAAATCCCGTGGATTTTTGAACGGTAGTGTTTAATGTCGTTTGCAGCTTCTGAATCGCCCCTGGCCACTCGGACTTAACAGTAATTTCTGTCCTTAACAAATTGACAAGTGTTTCCACGTATCGCTCTACTTGACCATCTTGGAGCAATTTTAGCTATTAAATGGTGTTGTATACCTAAATTTGATAGCGATTCTTTTACCAATTTATCCATAAAATTTGTGCCTCGGTTGGAAATTAATACTTTAGTGATGCCAAACAAATTTAAATATAATTTCAAAGCGGTACACGTCTCGTCCCCTGAAAGGCTTTTAAGAGGGATCAAAAACAAATATTTTGTAAAAGCACCTACAGGAAGTAGTAAATGTTAATAGCCTTTAGTAGAAGTGGGAAAAGACCTGACGCAGTCGTGTGGAAGGATATAGACTTTTTATCGATTGGGTGAAGATAGGCTTACCTGGCGCCCGTGTGATTTTTATTGGCAATGCATTTTAAACAGTGGTCGCAATACTTTTTCACAAATTTTGCCATTCTTCGCTCTTCACTCTTCGCCATGCGCTCTCAACATTCAGTCTTAACTAAATGTTGAGAGCGTCCACTTCGTTTGACGGACAGCATTTGAATGAATTGTAAAGTTGATTGCTCGATATAAAATTCTTTTTTTGAAAATGCGTATCGTCAAGCTGGAACATAAACTAGAAATAGATAATCTTAATACAAAAGTTGGATCTGGACATGTAGGGAAGAAGGTGGGACGAACGGCACGATCCTCTGTTACCATTATCCATTCGTGGATTGCTAATAGGACATTCCATTTGTGGCAAAAACCAATGTTATGATTGCTTTGCTTACACACCCTTTAGGATTGTGCTTTGAAAATGTTTACCAACACCAATCAAGGGTCTTAGTTATTACACTTTTAACGATACAGCAGATATCGTGGAACCATCCGATGCCAAGCCAAATTCCATTTTCGTATTTGATGATGTAATGTGTGAGAAACAGGATATTATACGGTCATATTTCAGTATGGGACGACATAAAAACGTGGATAGTTTTTACCTAGCGCAAGTCTATTCCCGAATTCCCAAGCAATTAGTACGTGATAACGCCAATTTAATTATAATGTCCCACTTACGCCATATTTTTTCTGATCATGCATCACTAGATGTAACTTTCAAACAATTTCGAGCGATGCGTGCTAAATGTTGGAATGACAAGTATGGATTTCTAGGTATTGATAAAGACAGTGATTTAAATTCGGGAAGATATTTGCTGTATCGGGGATTTTGATAACTATATATACTTAGAGTAAGATCAGTACATACTCATATCACAGTTGCCTGATACTCTAGTAACATCGCCTTCAGGATGAATGATGATATTGATCTGAAACGTCAATTGATCGGGGTTAGAGATGCCGTTCGAAAAAAGTTCAAACAAATTAGAGCTACTCAAACATAAGATAAATTTAAATTGGAAAAATTATATGAGCTCATTGCTAAACCTTTGACTTTTATATCCAATGCTCTAACACAAAAATATATTAAGAAAAAACAAAAACTTTCCAAAGCCAGTACATCCATGGAACCTTTAGGTTCGCCAAGCAAGCACATTTCAGAGAAGCCTCCGTTGGAAACATCAACACCATCTGCAATGCGTTATAAGTATATTCCGTATTACGGTGGAAGCCGTAAAAAACGAGTCTTTTGATGGAATCTATGCAACACCATCCCCCCAAACAAATCTACGGCATTAACTAATACCCTAATGAAGCTTCGTACATCTCCAGATATTATAATTAATACATACTTAAATGATTTAATGACAAAACCATCCCGATTTGACACGGTTTATGGGATACGTTATGATCCAAAAGTAAAATATAAAAAATATATGGGTATCTTGGAAATACGTTTTTCTCCTTGTAAATTGTTATTATGGCCCCAAGCTAAGAATATTGCAACATTTAAAGTAAATGCGGAAATTTGCAACTTAATATTCTTAAAAAATCCGCCGCTATTAGAACATATAGAAAAGATGACTCCAGAAGCCTTAGAAACCTATAAAAATATGTTACAGTTGACAAATGCGAGGGGGGGATACTCCAAAACATACATTATTACTCTACTGATGTATTTGAAAACCTAAAAAAATATACAACTGTAATAAAAAATAATCGGTAGAGCATTGCTACAGGGCCGGCATGGTCAGTCTCCTTTAACTTTATTTTTAGTTTAAATTATACGGTGTTTTAAAGTTTTCGCATTTTAAAATGTCTAAATATTAAATTATATAAAAAATTATGGTACAATTCGTACGTCTGGCATCGTTGGGCTTGACGACTGACGTCTGGTGTTGTTGAACGTTGCACTGTTGCCAGATTTCGCGTATATGTCATGACGTCACATCTCGTTTTTGGCCGGGTGACGTAATTTGAATTTTGGGGCTTTTTTAATTGCCTTTTGTCGGCCGTGGAGGCAATAAAATTATTTTTTTTAGGTATATGTTTCAATACCACGCGGCCTTATAATCTTTAGTATTTTTTCGTATTTAAAAATGTATGCAAGTTCCCTATTATGTGCTTAATAATAACAAGTCAGTAATTACAATAAAGCCATCATAAAAGCTGATTTTTTACTTATAGTTTAATGTAATAACACCCCAAAATTACAACCGTATACAATATTTCTTTCAAATTATTAAAACTGATAAAAAAACTGCAGTTTTTTCAAATTTACTAATTCCAGCAATCTTTATATTTATCGCATATTTTTCACAGCCAGTATAAAAGCAGTGATTGTTTAGTAATAGTACAATATAATAAAATATGACATGTTAACCTTTTAGTGGTTCCTTTAGTATAAAATGGAGTGTACGCATACATTTTTTTTTAATTATTAAAACTGATAAAAACTACAATTTTTTCAGATTTGCGCGCAACTGCCCTCAACTGAAAGAAACAGTTTTTATTTATAGTGCATATCAATGAATCCCTAAACGGGAACCCATGACTATTTTTCTGTGTATAAAATTCTTTACGCAAGATGTCCGATTTTTACGATGGATTATAGGGATCGCTCCACCGGGGCCGGGTCATTTTAGTATTGCCTTAAGCGGGTAAATAGTTAAAATATGTGAACATCTGATTTTTATTTACATGGATGGTTTTAACTAATAATTAAGGATGCGTAGATCTTAATACTGAAAAGGTTTAAAAAACTATTTCTTTCGGTTGAGGGCAGTTGCGCGCAAATCTGAAAAAATTGTAGTTTTTTTATCAGTCTTAATAATTAAACAAATGTATGCGTGCACTTCATTTTATATTAAAGGAACAACTGAAATATTTACATGTCATATTTTATTATATTGTACTATAACTAAAAAATCTCTGCTTTTATACTGGTTGTGAAAAATATGCGATAAATATAAAAATTGCTGTAATTAGTAAATTTGAAAAAATTGTAGTTTATCAGTTTTAATAATTCGAAAAAAACATTGTATACGTATTGTGATATCATTGTATGCTAAAAGTATGGGGTGTTATTACAATAAACTATAAGTAAAAAATCAGCTTTTATGACTACATCAGCGGTGTTGGACCTCAGCTCAGGCGACTTTAGTCTGGTGCGTCCTGATGCTTGAAGCTCTTAAGTAATACTGGGTACGTCCAGTTTTTCTATGTTTAAACGGCGGCGATTTGGCTGCATTTTTTGAGGGTAGCTTTTTTGTGAGCGCAAGAAATTCATCCTAGAGATGACTATGCGGTGATTGGTCCATCAATCGATATCTACACGAGCCTTGGTGCATTGAACTTCCTATTTTCCTGACAATTATATAGTCCAAGAGATGCCAGTGTTTTGATCGGGGATGACACCATGTATATTTGAACTTGTTGTTTTGTCGGAACAACGTGTTCGTTATTGTCAAACCGTGTTCTGAACATTTCGATAATAGAAGCAGGCCGTTTGACTTCATGTTTCAAATACCATGCTTTCTTATGGTAACTGGCCATATAGATGACTCTCTTCCCACCCTAGCGTTCAAATCTCCCAAAATAATTATTCTCACTTGCTTTGGAATTTTCTGCAATACTGACCCCAATGTTTGGTAAAATGATTCTTTGTCCTCCAGTGGTGAGTATAGCATAAGTGCGTATACACTAATGATGTTTATATTTGCCTTGGATCCCATAGGGTACTTTAATGCCATTATTCATTCTGAGATTCCTTCTATTTTGTTCCTTATTGCAAGACAACCTTCATGTATTCTCCTTCCTTGTCCATCCGGGTAACCTTTCCAAAAAAGGTGTATTTGTTTTCTCTGATGTTTCCCTCGTCAGGTAGTCTAGTCTCACTGAGCACCACTATGTCGAGGTTCAGCTTATCGAGAAGATGTGAAATCATAGCGCTTCTTCTCTCGAGGTGGTTAGATCTGTGATTGTCGATCAGAGTTCTGATGTTTCAAGCACCAAACAGAAGTGTAGTTCTTTGATTACTGGCTCGCGCGGGCACCCCTCCCCGGAGATCCGAGCGGTGAGGTATTTTACCTCCGGATAATATTGTCCCTCTCGAGCAACCCATCTTCAAATGTGTACTCTTCACAAAGTGCGATAGGCTGCGTGTATTTTTACCTGATGCAGTTACGCATACTGTCCAGGGTTGGTGCAGCAAAGGGGAAGTTGATCGGTGGCACGGAGGGGTCCGTGAGGGTTGAGGTTGACATTTGGGTAGGAGAGGCTATATATGGCACTTCACTACCCCTTACACCCCACCAAGTATAGTATAAGTATATAGTACCTCAAAGGCATGGTAAAAGTCTCAGTAAAAATGCACTGAAATAAATATATTTTGAAGCATCCTCAGACAGCAAAATTTAATTAACCCAATAAATTATAATAATGAGAAATATGTTATGCAATTCTTCATATGATTTTAGATATATTAGGTATATATTTTATAATGTGCATCTATTTAATCATTTATTTTATTTAGAAAACAATTTCCTCAATTACCTGTTGAAAACGAATTTCATCTAATTTTTTAAGTTTATCGTTTTTTACTTTTTCTGAATGACACCTTTTTTGATAAATATTTGGGATAGTTCGGAAATTTAGTAGGTACACTAGTTTCCTTTAACCGTGGCAAACTTAATTAAATTGTAACGATCTCACCAGTTGTGAAATTGACCGAATAAAATCCTCAGGTTCGAAATGGCACTCACACACACGGTTATTATCAGTTGGAACAAAATTGTCACGGAGGATACCACTTAACCATTTTCGGCGTAATTCATCGACCCTAGGAAACCGAAAAACTCTGACTTTAGTGTCTCTGGAACAGTTTCCTTTGCAAAAAGGCACACAACACATATATGGCATAATGCTACAATGTCTATTTACACCACTATTTAAATAAAAACAACTAAAAACACAAATGAAATGTAGAAGTTTACATAAATCCTCTGAAGTCCTAACACTGGAACCTGTGATGGAAGATAGATCAAAATACAAGAGTTTTAACCACACTACACCACAATTTGTTACGTTCTGGACGTGCGTTCCGCTATAACACTGTAGAAAACCTTTCTTCTCAGTCCTTTGATAATAGAGAAATCGCCGTTTTGAATAAAGGTTTGAATTTTGCAGAGCCTCCAGTAAAAAATAGTTTACCCACTATTATAGCGAATATCGAAAGTTCCATTCTATACGTGCCAGAGTCAACTAAGGGATTCATTAGAGAGGCTTGCAGAAATAACATCTCAATAAACGTTGTTCACAACAAGTCCAAATATGTTTCTCGTAAAAATACTGTTTATCCAGGGACTGAAGAAAAAAGAATGTTTTTATTTAAAAGCTGACAAACAAAATAAGGTTGTTATACTAAACAAAACAGATTACCTTGAGAGAGTAGATAATTTGAGTCAAACTGGTCCTTACGATTTAATTGAGAAAAACTCGTTATCAAAAATTATAAAAGTAAAAAATATCTTAAAACAGTGTAAAAACCTTCTGTCGGATAAACTAAAATTTAAACTAACACCTAGTAACCCACAGTTATCTAAACTGTATTGCCTTCCCAAAATCCATAAACCTGGGAAGCCCATGAGACCTATTATTTCAGCTGTTGTATCACCAACGTACAATATTTCAGAATAGTTAGTAAAAGAATTCAACAAATTAAATATCTCGAACGATAACTTTGAGGTTACTAACTCGTTAGAATTCTTAGATAAAATTAAGAATGTTCACTTAAAAGAAGGTGACATTTTAATATCTTTTGACGTAAGCTCATTGTTTCCTAGTGTACCCATCCACTAGCTTTAGAGTACCTAAAGGAACTACTTCAAATCAATAATTTGAAGAAAGAAATTATTGATGAATATTTGCTTCTCACAAAATTATTACATTTTCTCGACACGTTAGTTATAAGAAATAACAATAGATTAGAATTTGAAGTTTATAGGAAATTTACTAATACTGATAGGTATATAACTTCCGACTCATTTCATTGCCGTCAACACAAAATGGCAGCATTAGCATTTCATTTCTTAACTCACAGGTTAGTCAATTTTCCATTAAGTAAAGAACGTTTTAAAAATGAAATAAATCTGATTAAAAATATAACTAAAAGTAATTGATATAATAATAATTATGTACATAAATTGGTAAATAGACATAAACGTAAGAAAATGTTAAAATATGCCACTACTCTTCAAGCACCTGAGGCTCCCAATAAGTTCATTGTAATCCCACATGATCCCAGATATACGAGATGTCTAGAAAAAGTACTTAAAAACGTAGGTTTTAAAGTAGCAAATAGTAGTAGTAGGTAGTAGGTAGTAATCTTAGATTATTTATTCCTATTTGGATGCATTTGAGAGTATAGAAATAGTTAAATGTGGTAAAAAAGCACTAAATAAAGATAAACGGCCTATTCCCTCTATTGTTTACTAACAACGGTGCAATCGGGTGCAACCAAGTGTGACCACATTTACCTATAAATCTTCTCGGTTGGGATAAGTTACTTTAGTTTATATTATCTGCTGATTATGCTAACTTGGTTAGCGAAACGCTCGTCCAGAACGCACAAGTTGTGTTGTAGTGTGGTTAGAACTCTTGTATTTTGATATAAATCATCTGGAAAAGCCGGTCGGAACAAAACAATAACACAAAGACTAGGTTAGGTTACTTGTCGGTTTGGAGAATTTCTGCTGAGACGGAGTGCGACTTTGACAAACTTCTACCGCCTTTCCTTTTATTAACTATTTGTTTGGCATCTATGATTATTGAAACGCGGAGATGTGTAAAACTTTGTTTTTTTCCCAAGATTACAATCATTTTGTTTGGCCCTATGTTGTTCCGTCACTTGAATTTGTGGCAACATTGTACTTTATTACACCACAATTATTTTTTGCAGAAAATTTTCAACCAATCAGTTTTTTAGGCTTTATTTTGAAATATTTTATTAGACCGCCATTTTGTTCTACATCTTGAATTTACCTAATACCTGATTTTTGTGTAAAATTTGAGTTAAATTGGATAAGCAGCTTTTCAGTAATATTTTTTTACATTTCACTTAGCCGCCATATTGTTTCGTCATATTGAGTTTTTATCAAAATATTTCGAGTTCATTTACCAGAATTTTACCAGGACTTGATTAATTACTTACGAGGCCTGGGACTAATAAATGTTAAAGGGCCCCTTATCTAGGCGAAGTTAGCAACTTTTAAATAACATTTTACTAAAAAAAAGTGTTGTAGCTTTGTGCTATAGCCCATGTAGCCTCTCCCCCTTTAATCCAGGCCTGAGTTCTGAGTTAATCGATAAAGTGATTTTTAAGCTAAGCCGCGAATTGAAAAAACAGGTTTTCAGGCATCTAGGAACCCTGAAAAGTATAGTTCCGAAAAAATCTCTGATTTTTTCTTGATTGCAATACTTTCCCATTACGAGGGAAGTAATAAGATTGGTAATAATTGGTAACTGGTAAAAATATCTTAAAATATATTAAAAAAAACTTGACCAATCTGGCAACGCTACTGCGAAGAGAACTCGGAGGCAACAAAATTCAAAGATAATCGTCGGTCATTTATTGGTCGACCCGGTAGCCAATCAAAAATTCGCTAATCGTTCACCTACGGAACGTGAGGTCAGAGCACTTTGTCCTTTTGTTCTAAGAGTTGTATTAACTGATGGAAGATATGTTTTAAAAAATCCAAATTGTATGTTTTTAAAATTTCTAATTTAGAGGATATTGGAGAGAATGTGTCAACTTTTGAGCGTCTTATTTGCCAACTAATAGGTCAATAAAATTAGTCACAATAAGGGCAAAGTTCAGAAAAAATTCTGACGAAGCTTGATTTTTGTGAAGACCTTTAGGGGAAATTCGGATATGATGGCCCCCTTTTCGTAATCACCATATAATTCGAAAACCTTTTTACCTAAAATCCTTTTTTATAGACAAATAGTTTTGTATACACCTATTCTTTATACTACCAAAAGTATTTGGTAATATCAAAGTCGGTTCTGGAAAATAGCTGTCATCAGAAAAAAAGAGGCAAAGGGACCATCATATCTGCATGTAGGCATATGTTGGTCCCCGTATGAAGTTTTGTTGGCCCACTACATTTTGCACATCCTTTAACTGTTTTTTTAAATAAATTCACAGTAAAAAACAAGAAAAAAATCTTTATTTGTCACATATGAACTAAAAAACACATCTGATATGAAACTTACCAATATTTTTCTATGCTATGAGGAACATTTTTCCCTGTTTCTGTGAAAAATCACTTTTAAGAACATATTTTTCTATAATACAAACTAAAACAATGCTAATAAATATATTTAAACAACGAAACTGTAACGAAACTGTATAAAAATAACTTAACCTTAAGCCTTTTTGAAAAAAAAATGAAAACTTTCATGGTTTGCATAAATCACATATATAGGTTTTAACCTTCCTGTTTACGTCGGCGCACTCTGTATGTGCCCATGATTTACAACTTTGACACCTTATCCAAAAATCAGTTTTTCGCGACTCAGAATAGAGCCCATTGCAGTAGATGCATGCTGCGTCGCTATCGTCGCTGTTATTGTTTTGTGAAAATGGATCCGCATTTTCCATCTCATCTATTGCTAGATTTCTTTTTGCTTTTTTTGCGGCTTTTCTTTCCTCAACCTCTCTCTTCTGTCTATGGATTTCTCTTGCTTCTTCTAGATTGGGTGTTGTATTAATAGCTCCATGAGTCGACTTGTTTATCCTTTTTCTTTTTTGCTGGTTAGTAACCATAGGAATAGGTGATAGCTCTTGTATCAATTTCGTCAAATCGGATTTTGGGTTCGATAGATCAGCCGTAGAAGTAGACGCTTGTTCTGCTCCATTTTCTTTAACAGTGCTCGTTTCTGGAGAGGGCTGATTGTGTTTGGTCGGATCGTCACTATCTGATGTTCCTATGGTTATATCAGTAGTTTTGGATGGTGCGAACATCCATTCTGGGAAAACATGGGGATCCAACGGATAGATGCCGGTTTTTCTGAACCCACTTGTTGCATTTCCAACTGTTGCGGCTTTGGCATAGGCTTGGCTAAATATTTCTCCTACTTGGAAGTGGCTAACCACGCGCTTTTCATTTTGAAACATCCATGTTCTTATTGCCTGGTTATAATACGTCGTTAGCGGACCGAAAAAACTCACATCTAGGGGCTGAACTCGATGGGTACAGTGAGGTGGGAAGCAGAAAAGTAAGATATGATTTTTCTTAGCATATTCGAGCACTTCAATATTTTTGTGACTGCAGTGACCATCCAATAACAGCAAAACTTTGTTGTTTTCTGAAGGTTTAGAATGTACCTTAAAATGAGACAGCCACTTTAAAAATATTTCCGTAGTCATCCACCCATTTTCTTGAGCATATCCCACTGTACCCAATGGAGCTTTGTCTATTAGCTCTTGCTTCATATATTTTCTCGGGAAAATCATAGCCGGAGGAATGTAATTTCCAACAGCATTCATTGCATATACCGCTGTAAACCTTTGACCTTTCTCAGCACTTGTGGCAACCCCGACCTGCTTCCGCCCTTTTGTAGCAACAATACGTTCAGTTCTAGATTGTACTGTTGTGAAACCAGACTCGTCCATATTATAGATAGACTCCGGAGGAAACTGGAATCTCTGTATAAGAGCTGACAAGGTATTAAAATATTTCTCGATCTGAACTTTGTTGAAAGCTGAGGCACGTGCAATGGATGTTGCCTCTGGTGTTCTTAAACTGAGTTGCGGATGTCTTTTCAAAAAATCCTTTAACCACTGCCAACCTGCCATCTTATTTTTTCTGCTAAATGTGTGCTTTAATTTTAAAGACTCAGCCAGTTGGAAAGCTAATCGTCTTATGTCAGATGAGGTTAGACCAAAAAGTCGATCGGACATTTCCAATAAATGACTGACGAGGCTCAGTTCCACTTCTTCAGAAAAAACTGACTGATGGCCCCCTAAAAACCTTTTCGATTGCCTTTGGATATTTTATTTTTCTCTAACACTCGTCTTTTAAGGGTACTTCTAGGCACACTGTAAGTTTTCGCTGCAAGCTTGTATCCCATAGATTTGGACTTAATTGCGTCAATGGCCTCTTGCATATTGTCCTCTGACCACATTTGGCGCTCTTGGTTGGTACCAGGCATCATTCTGTTTGAAAACAAAATACTTTATTTAGTACGAATGAGGGCTTACTTGCTGCAGGCATGATGACCCCCTAGGGACCAACAAACCCAAATAGTACATAATGTTGAAAATATTCGAACCACTCTTAACTACAAGACTTGGCACCGCGCTTTTGCTCTGCGTTTATAGGTTATGTTTATGACTATACAGAAACCGCATTAAAATAATTAAAATAAATTAGCTTCAAGAAATATAAACAATATAACTTACCGTCTTTGAATATTCACAACTCAGCAAAATGGCAAATGGTAATTATTTTCGTAAATAACAATTGAAATCACAAAATATTTTGATAAGAAGGCCAGACAGCCATGCAGCAGCAGAAATACTATGCAAATCAATGTTGCCAGATCTGCAAATTAGTTATTTTTATAGGGGTCCATCAAATCGGAGGGGTCAACATATCCGAATTTCCCCTACTTTGAAGGCATGTCCTAAAAATACAGTACACTTCAGCCGAGGGTTTTTTTTGTTATAGGGCGGAAATTCTAGGGAAGTAGTTATGAACAAAATTGTAGCTTATACAATTCTTTAGAAAAAAAGGTACTCAGATTTATGTCGTAGAATTAATAGTTTTGCTATTTATGTTTTTTTGTCCAAAAAATACGTTTTTTCTAATCCACTTGATCAAACTGGTAGAATTATGTATAGTTAAAAAAAATAGCAAGCAACTTTTGCAGCGTAGCCAAATGAACATTATAGATAAATATACTATTTGTTTTTCAATGGCAATATCGCATTTTTTTTATAAACATTTAATAGATCTCGTCATTCTAATTAAAACATTTAAAGTGTAATATAAATTAAATATTAAAAAAAAAAATTAAACCATCGGTAAATTTGTCTTTACCCGGAATTTCTTTTCTAGCTGTATCAAATTCTACTATACTTCATACTTAATTATACAGTTCATTTATGCGTATAATTATTTGGTAATAAATTTTACGTATAGTATTTAAATTGTAATTATTTTTCTTTCTATGATAAAAGAAATTCTTCATTAAGAGAAATGTTCTGTTAGAAAGGCTTTACCTATTTTCACCAAAGCAGCCGAAACTTCTCATAATGCCACTTTCCTTTAAAAAAAAAATAGAAATATATAACAATTTAACAGTGGCGTATTTAGGGGGAGGGGCAAGTCTTCCCCCAGCTAGCACTAAAGTAGCTACAACTGTTTCCACTACTACTCTTTAAAAGTTTTTACGTATTTATTACTCATAATCCTGCTATATATTAACAAACACTTTGGGTTACACGTTTTTAAGTATTATATATGTATTTCTTACTGCGAATAATTCTTTATAGTAATTTTCAATGTAAAGTAATTATATAATAACTAATGCCAAGCAACTACTTAAGGAATTGACTCCAGGGTCGTCATTTCTTTTCCATTACATAATATTAATTATTCAACGTTATGTTTCTAATCTGTTTACTAAATTACAACTTTTAAGTATCATTACCTTCTTGAACTTTGCAGAGACTACTCCATTACGTTCAAATGTACTTCTATAACGTACTACTATAAAGTAAAACGAGTCGTTGCAGAGTAGAAAAAGTTATCGTCTACTGCTACTTTAAACTGGCTATTGCCAGTCGTTATTCTTCTGTTGCAACTTATAAGTGAGAATTACAGTAGTTATTTACTACAAGTAAACTATTACCTCTTGTATTTGAGGTTTCGAAGATAGGGGGCGCTGGTACGAGATTCGGTCGGAGATTTTATAAGGACAGTGGCAACAATAGAGTAACCAATTTTTGATTGGTTCGGCCATATTGCTGCTAAAATCGTTTTGTTTACTTTTCGCCTACGTGGGTTTCTTATGAGGTTTGTTGTTTTAGGGTCTCATTTTATTAGTTTGTGATTATTAAAATGAATATTGATTCAAACAAGAAGTTCTCAGCTACTGGCCATATGGAAAAATGTATTTAAGCCTGGTTTACCTGTTTTTTTTTGCTTGTAATTATTAAGTCTTTGTGATAAGGGCCAGTTTACCGCTTCCTTGTGTGGTATCCACTAGGTCTAACCACGTCGACATAATAAAGAGAAATAATTTAAATTTTATTACTAAGCCTCGAGACTTCTTTAAAATGTTCGTCTCTTAATTTCTACCCTTGCTTGAACTAAGAAATCATTGGAAATTCTACTTCTTCATCGATATTTCCTTTACTTTCTTTTTCTTCAGAATATCTATTCTGTAAACTTTGCCCACAGCCACGCTTGCATACTGAATAGCAGTGGAAGCCTATTTTGCTATTCATCTGTATGCATCTGAATATAAAAGATTATGAATGACTTTTTTTTAGTCATCAATTATTTTCTGTACCCTGCATATAGGGGGCCCATTGTCGAAACCTGCGCTGGGGCCTGAAATTTGTAGTTACGCTACTGACAGGGAAAGGTTAAATATCTCAGTACATGTTCCACCTAGATACTTCAAATTTTGTATATAGGGTTATTGATTATAACCTCAGAGTAAGCTCTAAGATTATAACCGGTCTTTTGATGATATTGACAATGTTACCAAGTCTACCAGCTTTGCACAAAATGAGTATACTTTTTTTTAATGTAACCCCATATTAATTTTCAGTGCTTTTGATCACCCCTGCCAACTTTATTATGGTTCCAAATTACCACTTTTCTATTACACATTCATGAATGACAACCCAGCATTTTTTGTAAAAAAGGTACTGGAATGTTAAAATATTTCATAAACTACTATACTTAGGTATACCAAATCAGGTGCTAGAGATAAATTTATCATATCTGATGCGACGATGATATTAAGAATGTTGTAGTTAAATTTACCGGTTTAGTAGAAATTAAGCAAACTGATTTTTTTATGTAGCCCCATATTCATTTTGTTGCTTTTCAAAACCCTTGTCAACTTTACTATGGCCTTACAATATTAAGTTTCCAACAAGACAGCATTTTTGGTAAAAAGTTCTAGAACTGTTCAATATTTTAGTATTTACCGTATTTAGTTTGTACAAATCTGGTATACGGGGTTAACTGATAATGATAATTAACTAATAAAAAGAAATTAATTTACAAATTAAAAAAAAATATTATCTAGACGCTTAAATCAACAATATCCTGCTAAAAAATATTTTTTTCACTGATTTTTCATAAATTGAGCCTATTGTTAATTGATATATTTTTGAGAGTTTTCGTTTATATTTCAAGACGGATAATTAAACAAAAGTAACTACAATTATTTCCCTTCTTGGAGACATTATCACAGCAATACTATATCAGCTTATGACATTGCGATGTTTATTATTCTAATCGGTTAGTTACTAATTAGTGAAGCTAACAATTTTTCAGACTCAGCAAAATTTTGGCCGAAGCCGATTATTTGCCGAACATCAATAATAAACGATAGCCGAAGCCAAAGCCAATTCATCGGACGGACTCTAATAGTTCTAATCTATTTTTATTACTCGTCCACCCCCCAGTTTTCAGTATTTAACTCCTTATCAACCTTTTTTGAACCTCAAGATATACTCTAAATAAATGCTCTTGTGATGCATTCAAAGTGGTGAGAACCTAATTTTATTGGGCTATAAGGAAAAAAACTTCTGAGAAAAAGAACTATTTATTCGTTAAGATTATTGAAAAGTCAGTATTTTTTATATTTTTGATGTTTTTGTTAATTGAACAAACTGTATATTTTCGATAATCTTAACAAAAAACAATATACTTTTACTGGGGACATTTTTTTCTTTCTCGGTTCTAGGATTCTATGATTTTCTGTATACTTCTACTTATACTTGTTAACGTATTTCTGTAAAATCTTACTTCATCTATAATCGTGTGTGGCCCGCAAATAACAAAACAGCTACTTAAGTGAGTTAAGCTAGTTAAGTAACAAATCTGGTATCTACAAATTGGTTTATGTAACTGCATGAAATTAGATTTTTAGAAACCGGTTAGCAACTATAGTTTTACAATTATATCTGAAAACAATCAAATTAAAATTGCCCCCCCCCATATGCCAGGACTAAACGTTGTAAATATTTACAAAACACTTTTTTGCGGGCTTTGTAAATATTTTAATCACTATACTGGGATATAATTCGACATTTAAGGCTTTAAATAGATATACAGATAATCAACTTCTAATAATCGTATTATAACTAACCAGCACGATAAAGCTAAAATTCCAAAACTAATAAAATAGAAACAATAATCAAACCGACGAAACTCTTGATAGTAATATAAAATTATGTGTAAACGTTCTCGACAAGCCCCCAAATCAAAATCAATAGAAATGATTCGACCAAAATCCAAACAACGAATGATATGAATGTCAGGTTGCATCATGAGTCTTATTTTGTTTTTTATATATAAATACTTTTTTTGCTTTCTTCTTTTTAATTCATTAGTTTTTTATTATTCCACAGCCAGTTCTAAGCAGCCGGATTTTTTTTGTTTTTTTTTAATAATTAATTTTTCTTTCAAAATCATACTAGATATTATCAACCAAACCCTGTAGTTTGGGACTGAAAATAGTTACCAGTTCTTAAAGATCTTGCCTACCATATGATGTCAAGTGGAACTTCCATAACGATTAAAATTAGTATTTTATACTGTTGGCTAATGTGCATTACACCATAATTTGCTGTCACCTTGGTTTCAATAATTGAACGTCGCGGTCGGTACCGTAGAAGTTACAATGCGTATGATTCTACCTGTTGCATCCGGCGATATGCAAACTACTTAGCTGTAATTTAGTACTATCTATTCTGAAAGTTTATATCAAAATGATTAAAACTTAGATGCATTTTCAACCAAGTAATACTTTGAACCTACAATTTGAAGAACTGTAAGTATAATCTTTTTTTACATTTTTTAACTTATTTAACTGATTTCAAATTGGCCCAATAATTTGCATAGTTAACTTTATGGCAACCTCTTGTGTGTGTCCGGCCGATCGGCTCTTTTATTTTCCAGCTATTGTTTTGGTTCAATTTAATGTGGCAGGTTCCTTGGATGGTTTTATTTTCATACTGCTGCATTATTTTTGTTTTCCTTATTTTTGTTTTAGTTGCCAAGTCGTTTACTTATGCTCGTTTGTGGCTTGTATATTATTGTGTGTGTGTTCTGTTTCCTACTGTCCCTTCCGAGTCTATCTGTGAGGCCTTGTATAGGGTAAGATAATTTGTCTTTTTGATTGATAATCTTAATAATAATTTTTGTGTGGTCAGATGGATTCATTGACATAGCCAGAAAAAATGTTTAAGGAGGGGGGGGGGCAACCACAGGGCAGAGGTCTGAATTATATTCAATGTAAACTCTAGTTTAGGCATTTACGGTTGTTTGTTGAGTATTTATGTTTGCAGTAAAAATATATAATATTTTATTCCACCTTCAAAAATTGAATTTTTGAACTAAAACTAATTCTTAATTACTTAATGACAAAACGGTATTTAGATATTGAGTGTATTCTACCACAGTAAATAGACCCTGTATTAGTTTGACACCGTCTTTATAAAACCAAATTTTCAAGGTGGAATAAAATATTGTTTCACCCTTTTTAGTTCTATATAAATAAACAAAATTTTAAGTTTTCCAACTTAGGTTAAAATTTTGGACGACCCTTTTAAAATAAAGGTGACCCCCCAATATCTTCATTAGTTGACTAAATTGCGGCTGAGTTGGCAAATTACGAGACACATTTGCCAACAACCAGAACCGTCGTGTAATATATAAATATATAACAAGTACTGTAATATAAAAGCCATGACTTTTTTTTTTCAGTTTTTGGTAATAGATTTTTTTAAAGTTTTTGGTAATAGATGATTGTTGTGATCAATACAAAAGGGCAACCACTAGGGGGTGCCCCTAGCTATACATTTCGCTCATTAAAAAAGAAATATTTTTGGTAAGAAATAAAAGATATTTGATTTCAACATTCATTAAGATTTATAAAAACCGAAATAACCTTACGAAAAAATATAGATTCCCCTAAAGAGGGAATGTACCTCAGAATACGACAAAATTACTTTCTCCGTCGCACACGTAAAAAATTCAAAATGGCGCCATTCCGCCATTTTCAAGCAGGCCATTTTCATGGATATGCAGAGTTTTAGCCAATCACCAATGAATAAAGCATAATTTCCATAGTTACTCGCATTATTTTTATAACCCCAGAATCGTGCGGCAAACTTTATTATCTTTTCACCAAATCTACATTTTTATTAACCTTGTATCGGCCAGGACTTTATTAATTTTAAATATATTACCATTTTAACACCGATACTATTACTATTAATCAAAAAGCAACACTGCTGGTTTGCATTGTTTGCGTTTTAAGACAATCGTTTCTATTGATTCTGTTTTTAAGGGGTCGCTGGGAAACATTGACACCATTTAAAATTCTATTTTCTCCTTTTTGGTTCTACTTATACGAGTTTTATTGTAAAGTTTAGATTTAATAAATAATCACAGGGTCCATAGCATATATAATTTCATTATAAAATGAGATATCTCATACAATGCTAACATATTTTTTTCCTGATAGTATAGTGAACGCAATATACTGTCTCCGGCGCTCGCGCAAACAATTCAAAATGACGCCATTCCGCCATGTTTAATATTAAAAAATCATGGTTCTAGGGATTAGACCGTGTCAAATTGGAATTACTCTCCGACGTTTCGCTTTCGATTGCACGAGGCATCTTCAGGGATCTTTACTCCACGAGATCTGAACACTGAATGAGCTCGAAGATATTCAGTCGGGCTTTTATACCCGACTTGTGCTCGCCGAACCGTGACCCTGTGTTAAGATCGATTTCCACGTGTGATGTAGACCGTAACCCGTATCTCTATTGAAATTTTTTGTATGTTTAAATATTTCAATAGATTCTCTAACTTTTCGTTTATTAAAACCAGGAACCGATGCTAGAACCTTGGTTTCCTTTACATTTATGAATTGGCCAGTGTTATGCTGGTGTTCAGCTACAGCAGATTGAACAATTTGTTTCTTTTTAAAACATCGTTCGTGTTGCTTAAGTCTAGTTGATATTGAGCGTCTTGTTTCTCCAACATACACTTCTCCACAGGATCAAGGAATTTTATATACTCCTTCTGTTTGGAAAGGTACAAGATCTTTCGGGGATCGTAAGCATTGTCCAATCTTCTTATGTGTATTGAAGATTGTACGTATGTTAGACCGCCGAGGTAATCGTCCTATTTTGTCTGTAGTGCCATGTACGTAGGGAAGAACAACACTACCTAATGGTGGCTCTTTATCATTCTCCTTTGGCGGAGTTGGTTTACTATGTCTTTTAATTGAACGCGTAATATCTTCAGTGCAATAGCCATTTCCTCTGAGAGCTTCGGTCAGTTTCGATGTTTCCGATGTTAAAGAATCTTGATCAGAAATCGAAATAGCTCTGAATACGAGTGAGTTAATAACCGATTTCTTTTGTGCTGGATGGTGATGAGAATTTGTGTTTAAGTATCTATTTGTATGTGTCGGTTTTCTATACACACAATGTCCTAATGTACCATTTTCCTTCCTTTGAACACATACTAGAAAGGGAATTGTTCCACTAGATTCAATTTCCATCGTGAATTTGATATTATGATGTTGCTGATTAAGGTGGTCCAGAAATATGAGGAGATTGTCCTGTCCATGAGGCCAAACAACAAAAGTATCATCTACATATCTAAGCCAGTGCTTCTGTTTTAGTGGAGTGGATGTTAGAGCAATATCCTCAAAGGCTTCCATAAAGATATTCGCTACCACATGTGATAGAGGAGATCCCATAGGTGCCCCTGAAGTTTGTTCATAAAAAGTTCTAACACTGGAACCTGTGGTGGAAGATAGATCAAAATACAAGAGTTCTAACCACACTACACCACAACTTGTTACGTTCTGGACGCGCGTTTCGCTAACCAAGTTAGCATCATCAGCAGATGATATAAACTAAAGTAACTTATCTTAACCGAGACTATTTATAGGTAAATGTGGTCACACTTGGTTGCACCCGACTGCACCGTTGTCAAGTAAACAATAGAGGGGACTATAGGGAATAGGCCCTGTCTTTATTTAGTGCTTTCTTACCACATTTAACTATTTCTATACTCTCAAATGCATCCAATAATCTATTATTAGATACATTTTTAATCAACTTAAGATTATTTATTCCTATTCGGTGATTGTTTTCCAAAGCATGTTGGGCAACGCTTGACTTTTCTGTTCTTCCGTATCTTAAATTGAATGAAAATTTGAAGAAAGACATTATTGATGAGTATTTACTTCTCACAAAATTATGTATGAATCAAAACTTTTTTCAGTACAACAATAAATATTATAAACAACTAGAGGGAACTGCGATGGGAAATTGCTTATCTCCGTTCCTTGCAAATTTGTTTATGGGCAGATTAGAAACCCAATTCAAAAAAGAACTCAAATATTTCCCAAGGGTGTGGTATAGATACGTAGACGATATATTTGCTATTTTTGATACTAAAACAGAAAATTTGGACACTTTCTAAGAAACATTAAACAATAAATATCCTTCCATTAATTTTACGTACGAAAAGGAGAACAATGGGCAATTACATTTTCTCGACACGTTAGTTTTTAGAAATAACGATAAATTAGAATTTGATATTTATAGGAAATTTACTAATACCGATAGATATATAACATCCGACTCATTTCATTGCCGTCAACACAAAATGGCAGCATTCCATTTCTTAACTCACAGGTTAGTCAATTTTCTACTAAGTAAAGAACGTTTTAACAATGAAATGAATCGGATTAAAAATATAGCTAAAAGTAATGGATATAATGATAATTTTGTACATAAACTAGTAAATAGACATAAGCATAAGAAAATGTTAAAAGATGCCACTACTCTTCAAATACCTGAGGCTTCCAATAAATTCATAGTAATCCCATATGATCCCAGATATACGAGAGGTCTAGAAAAAGTATTTAAAAACGTAGGTTTTAGAGTAGCCTACAAAACGGAGAATAGTTTGAAAAATCTCCTTGGAAACCCCAAAGACAAAGTCGACTTGAGGGAGAGGAGTGGCATCTATGAAATTAGCTGTAATGACTGCGATCTAAAATATGTTGGGCAAACTAAACGCTCCATAAACATTCGTTTTAAAGAACACATGGCACATTTAAGATACGGAAGAACAGAAAAGTCAAGCGTTGCCCAACATGCTTTGGAAAACAATCACCGAATAGGAATAAATAATCTTAAGTTGATTAAAAATGTATCTAATAATAGACTGACAAACAAAAATCTTTTTTGGCTTTTTCGCAACTGAATAAAAATATTTAACTTTAAATTAATTGAAGCAGATATTTAATATAATTACATACCTCAACATGTAGACTAGTCTGTCTACGGAATGTTTCGATACATAATATAAATAATATTATTTAAGCAAGCATAAGAAATTATATCATTTACCTTAAGTTTTTATAGACACATAGTAGTTGTACAAATACTTTCATCCTATCGGGACTCGTCAGTGTGCCGATCGTAAGAGAAAAACATTAAATAATAGAAAATAATTGATTTCAAAATTTTAAAATGTGTCAGTTTGTTTGACATGTAACCTAGATATGAAAAAAATGATAGTTTGCAGCCATCTATAACGTTATTTTTAAATGTGTTCAGATTATTTGTTGCGTTTAGATTGACAAACAAAAATCTTTTTTGGCTTTTTCGCAACTGAATAAAAATATTTAACTTTAAATTAATTGAAGCAGATATTTAATATAATTACATACCTCAACATGTAGACTAGTCTGTCTACGGAATGTTTCGATACATAATATAAATAATATTATTTAAGCATAATATAAATAATATTATTTATATTATGTATCGAAACATTCCGTAGACAGACTAGTCTACATGTTGAGGTATGTAATTATATTAAATATCTGCTTCAATTAATTTAAAGTTAAATATTTTTATTCAGTTGCGAAAAAGCCAAAAAAGATTTTTGTTTGTCAATCTAAACGCAACAAATAATTTGAACACATTTAAAAATAACGTTATAGATGGCTGCAAACTATCATTTTTTTCATATCTAGGTTACATGTCAAACAAACTGACACATTTTAAAATTTTGAAATCAATTCTTTTCTATTATTTAATGTTTTTCTCTTACGATCGGCGCACTGACGAGTCCCGATAGGATGAAAGTATTTGTACAACTACTATGTGTCTATAAAAACTTAAGGTAAATGATATAATTTCTTATGCTTGCTTAAATAATATTATTTATATTATGTATCGAAACATTCCGTAGACAGACTAGTCTACATGTTGAGGTATGTAATTATATTAAATATCTGCTTCAATTAATTTAAAGTTAAATATTTTTATTCAGTTGCGAAAAAGCCAAAAAAGATTTTTGTTTGTCAATCTAAACGCAACAAATAATCTGAACACATTTAATAATAATAGATTATTGGATGCATTTGAGAGTATAGAAATAGTTAAATGTGGTAAGAAAGCACTAAATAAAGACAGAGGGCCTATTCCCTATAGTCCCCTCTATTGTTTACTTGACAACGGTGCAGTCGGGTGCAACCAAGTGTGACCACATTTACCTATAAATAGGCTCGGTTAAGATAAGTTACTTTAGTTTATATCATCTGCTGATGATGCTAACTTGGTTAGCGAAACGCGCGTCCAGAACGTAACAAGTTGTGGTGTAGTGTGGTTAGAACTCTTGTATTTTGACCATAAAAAGTTCTTTGAAAAATGAAATAAGTGGATGTAAGACAAGCTTCCACTAGGTCTATTAACTTCTTATCAAGATTATTGTTATCCAGTATGTCTGATATAATGGAAATTGAGTCGTTGACAGGAACATTTGTGTAAAGTGATTCTACATCGAAACTGACCAAAATATCTTCGGGATCCAACTGGATTGTTTTGAGTTTTTTCACGAAATGTGCAGAGTTTTTAATAAAAGAATCTGTTTTTCCAGTAAATGGATTAAGAAAATTTGAAAGATATTTACCTAGTTTGTATGTGGGCGAGTCTATTGCACTGACGATCGGTCGAAGTGGTACGTAGTCCATGTGTATCTTCGGAAGACCGTAGAACCTGGGAGTCTTGGAGCTGCTTGGTTTTAGTGATTTTTTCTCCGCTGGTGGTAGAATGGATGTGTTGATCAAATTGTGTTCAATCTGCTGTAGCTGAACACCAGCATAACACTGGCCATTTCATAAATGTAAAGGAAACCAAGGTTCTAGCATCGGTTCCAGGTTTTTATAAACAAAAAGTTAGAGAATCTATTGAAATATTTAAACATATAAAAAATTTCAATAGAGATACGGGTTACGGTCTAGATCACACGTGGAAATCGATCTTAACACAGGGTCACGGTTCGGCGAGCACAAGTCGGGTATAAAAGCCCGCCTGAATCTCTTCGTGCTCATTCAGTGTTCAGATCTCGTGGAGTAAAGATCCCTGAAGATGCCTCGTGCAGTCGAAGGCGAAACGTCGGTTAGTATTCCAATTTGACACGGTCTAATCCCAAGAACCATGATTTCTTAATTCACCAAAGCCGTGAAAGCTTCCGTTCTATGTTTAATATTCTTTAATATGCTTGCTATGGGAACACTCCGGTGATATACTGAGTACTCTCTGAAATTTTTTCATCCTAACTGGTCAAATTATAGCATAGTAATCCATATACATACATAAAAAGAATACGTAGCGTCGAACTGATAACGTACTAATACGTATTTAATGTAAGTTTATCTGGCTTCTAGAACAACCCACATAGTGTTCGTAGTACACGCCTGTCAAACATCCCAAAGCAATTCTGGCAAATTCTTGTGAAATATGGTGGCCATTTTAATATAAGTCAGACCATTAGACGCCGGCGTCGCATCGCACGGCTTTGTTTTCGTACACTGCATAGTTGCATATTTTTATACATTATGTTTGGACCATAAAGCATATTTTAAAAACAAATTTGAAATTCGCTTTGGTCAGCTGCCTTTCTGCCCTCCTATGGCTACACGAGTGGTTGGATCTGAATGTGGGAGTATTTTCCAAGGCCTGAATTTGTTTTGAATAGTGGTGTGATTTTAGAGCAAAATACCTATAACTGTGTGTTGGTTTTCTGTACACTGTGTATTCAAGATATCAGTTAGTCTGTTTGGCGACGAGAATATCTAAAAGCGGTAATTTGTGGTTTTATTTTAATTTTAGAGCGAATGGTATATTAAATTCATGTGATCCTGGGATGTATCAAATTAAATCTTCACAAGGAATTTATCATTTTAGAATTCCTAGATATGTCTAAATACGGTATTTTATAAATTTGGGGTTTGTACATAACACATATGGACCAACAACTGCATGAATGAATGATAGATTTAAAAACCCATAGACGCAAGGAAACAGAAGAAGGAGGCCCCAAAAACTAGATGCAAAAATGTTTTCAAATTACCATTGCCAAAGTACAGAACACAGGTTTTAAAAATTTTCAGATTGCCAACTTTAGAATGAGCACATAGAAAAGAAGATTTAGTATGGTTAAGAAATACTTCAGTAAATGTACCAAATGAAAATTGAGTTTTCAGTAAAGTGGGAAGATCAAGCAATAGACGTGACATAGGAAAGCTATCAAAACATCTGGAATTTATGTACACAGTTCCGCATCCCAACTTAAAGAAAAACGGTAATCATAATAATATAACGTTTCGACACCAATTCGTGCCATCATCAGGGCTAAAAACAAAGAATAAGTTAAAACTGTGATGCATGCATTATACAAATGTAACGTAAAATGACCGAAGGTTACAATAAAAAGAGTACCGTAGAAGTAAAACAAAAATGGTGACTTAATTTGGGTCCACTTGCAAGTTTACTTAATTTAATTTCCTTCGAACATTTTGGATTACACAGAAATAGTTTTATTCTACAGTTGCTATAATACATCAGATGTCACTCACCTAGTAAATTTAAATTTAGTATGTACTTCACACCAACATACGTGGTGCTGACAATCCACTCAAAAAAAAAACAAACGAAAACAAACGACAAATACTACATTTCCAGGGAAAGCCTCTTTTTGGTATTAGGTTCTTCATCTAAAATTTTTGGAGAAATCAGATGTCCCTCATTAAAGTGACGGATTTCTAGACCACTTTTTGGGTTGTGCCTGTATATTATGTTGCAATCCCGTTTATGTTATGCTATGCGTTTGTTTAGCAGTTGAGTAGTCTGTCCAATGTAATAATACGGCAATGACCACACGGGATTCTATACACTATGTTATTGCGTGTTAATGTGTTTATGGGTAGTGAAAGAAAACGATTCTTGTACTCTTCGTTTTTTATTATTTTTTTAGTTTTGCTTGAACCAGAGTATGGTTATTATTCTTTAATATTTAGTTAATTTTTGTTTTGTGTTTATTAGTTTACCTATACCTATTAATCTCTAAAAATGTGTATCGTTCGTACCTTTTTTTATTTTTTATTTCTTTTTTTTTTACTAGTTATTTTTTATTTTACGTTTGATTTTGTTAATAAATGTACACAATTTTTTGTTTAATTATTTTTTAGGAGAAATTATGCAGGAAAAGTCTTGCGGGGGGACCCCTAAAAACTCGGCACGCCACTGTTTATGGGATCTTTTATTTTTGAAAATATATTGCCTACTTTTTTAGTATTTTAAAAAGCAATTTTGAGTATTTTTAGTAGTGAGCTTCTTTGCCATTGATTCGGATAGGCTATGTATGCACGGCATCTCGTAATATTTGTTAGCGTTTAAGTTAGATCGATCGATTCGGTTAACTGAAGGGAGGTGCAAAGGTTTTTTTTCTTTAGAACTATATTGATTAGAGATTAGGGGTAGTTATTCGGTTGTAAGGTGATTCAAAATTTATGTTTTCTGGCCAAAATATGTTATTAGATAATGAGAGTTTGATGGTTTTTTATATAAATCTATAAGAGAATCTTACCATCGCGATTGATGACCAGAACATTCAAGGAATGGAATGTGATGGCTTGTTTTAATTTCAGTTGTGAATTGCATATGAAAATATAAATTTATGATATCAAGCGTGTTGAGTGTATACTCTATTTTATTAACGAGAATGCAAGTGAGAGTGTCATCCACATATATGAAAAGGAATGGAATTTTGTTTGTAAAAATCCCCCGTTTAGAAAATAACTGGAATTGAAATGAATTTTGGCAAAAGTATTGCCAATCTCGATTTATTATGTCTATTATGAGGTCTCTAGGGATGTTAGTGGAGAATATAAAACTAGGTGGTACCGTAGAATTTTGGAGTTTAATGGGCACCTCAAACGAATTCTTAATATTAAATTGAAAATGAAACTTTTTAAAATATTTTTGAGGAATCTGGGTAAACGACTGCTTGGATGGTTAATATGTGAAACGATGGGTCAAGGAGTCTAACCTCTTTATGGAGTTTGGCGAGGTCATAAATGCGGGGTACTACTGCATTGTCCGTTTTGAGGATTTTAGACACTAAATCTTCAATGAGATTGTTATTTATGAGCGAATTTTTTAGTGAGTTTTTCAGAGTTTGATATTTATTTGTTGGGTTATTTGATAACTTGGAGTAAGTCTTATCATTACTAATAAGTGAAAGCGTTTTCTTTCGTATTCTGTTTTATGTAGGATAGCTGATGTCAGATTGCCTTTGTCAGCAGGAAGAACACATATATTTTGGTGATTATTAAGAAATAGCTTATTATCATTGCAGTTTTTATTAAGAGGTTTTTTAAATGTTATTAGTTTTTTTTTGTAAAAAAATCGTTATTATGTTAAAATTAGCTCGAATTTCTAAGTAGAACACAATTTTTCAGAATTGTCAGCCGACGTGGAATTTTGTGTATAATGCAATACAGAAATCTGTGGCAAAGATTCTTGCCGGTTGCATATTACATAACCAAACACTAAAAAATATTACAATACGCAGTTCATTACTGAAAATACTCAATTTTTTTTTACAGTACTAAAAAGTAGCAAATATATTTTCAATAATAAAAGATCCTATAAATTGCAAACTAGTTGATAATACAAGAACATACAAAATTGACTGTAGATATAAATGCAAAAATTAAGATTAGTCTATTTTATTGCTCTGGTGCTGAGCCAAAAAAATAAGAAGCTTTCGTTACAGTCCATGATTGTAACTAACCTATGTTTTTCTGGCCCTGTGGAATTTAGTTTTCAAAAGACAATTTATCTAACTTTATTATGCCACCCCGTATACATTTATTCTACAGTCTTGCGGTGGTCTATAACGAGTTAATAACGTACTTAACTTTCCCAATTAATTATAAATAAATACATTTTTTACAAGATATTCAAGCAGAACCACAATAGATAACACTTTAATTACGTCCGAGATCAGTAGTGAGCTGGTTCTTGTGTAGTGAATGCTAAAAGCTAAAACATAAGTTTGTTTTTATTATTATAACTTGAATGAGTAATAAAGTGCTAATAGCATTATTTAAATAACTGCAATATTTTGGACATTACGTGTGGTTAGTATTTGCAAGCGGTGTTGTAACTTGTGTTTGATGCTGAAGATTTGATACCTACTTTCTTATTTTACAGAGGCTGAAACAAAAATATTTTTTTATATCCTTCTATATTTCAAAATTTAAAAGTACCATGGGAAGTTTTTTTTCATATTTGCATAACATGCGAAAAATACGATTTTTTGCATATTAGTTACAGGCACACAACTTTTCGGCATCATTTTTAATTGTTTTTTTGATAAAGTGTATTATTATTACGAATAAAATGTGAATTATTACATTCTTTACAATGATTTCTTACAATATCTCTATTTATCTAAATACGACGATAGAATAACTCTAATACGCGTTTCTTTACCAGTAAACATATATTATTTTTTCATAAAGATTAATAATTGAATCAATACTTTTTTATATTGATTTTTTTCAATAAAGCGTCTCTTTTTGTTTGTTAAAAAAACTACGGACTTTCCGATATTCTGATTTAAATTTAAGTATCTTCTCTTGTGTTTAAAAAATACAACCGTTTATTTATTCCGGGTTCTTGAAGATCAAATTGTTTCGTTTATGTCTGGATATCCGTCTAGCTGTCTAGACTAGTGCACACACAGTCTTTCGGTGGCCCATATCGCCCTGTCACATTGCAAATATCATGTGGTTTATGTGCAGCAACATATTCGAGACTGACATTATTTAAAATTTTTCAGTTAGTGTCAGTATTAAAAAAATCGGTACATTCGCCTTTACCCACAACTTCCCTCCTACAGAATTTTACTATGTATATATAACATATCCTCCATAGGCATATAATTATTTGGTAAAAACTTTATATAAATCCTATAAACTGTGATTTATTTAATTTTCAGTTTTCAATTTGTTTATTATTATTTATTTTTCATAACTGTATTATATAGTCTAAAAAAATAAATTATTTCCGTCTATAAAAAAGGTTTTATTTCAGAAACCGAATTGTACCGATTATTTAAACATTTTATTAGACTGCCATTTTATTTTGCCATATAGGATTCGCACAAAAATTTTACCAGTCTATTCCTGTTTTACACTTGATTTATGTGCAAAATTTCAATTCAATCGGATAAGTAGTTTTTTGGTACTGAATTTTTAAATATTTCATTAGGCCGACATTTTGTTCCGCCATAATGGCTTTACATAAAATTTTTACCATTTTATTTCTATACCACACTATTTTTGGGCGAATTTCGAGGTGCATCCTATAAATAATTCCTTAATAATAATTTTTTTTACCATTTCATCCAGTTATGACCCTTGATTTTTGACCAAATTTTGAAGTCAATCCGATAGGTAGTTTTTAAGCTATGCCACGTACAGACAAACCGTCAGACCGACGGGCCCAAGGAACCTAAAATGAAAAGATCTGCAAAAATCTGGGAGGGTGATTTTTTTCAGGATTACAATATTCCATTCTTACGAGGGAAGTAGAAATTTTGTTTTTTTAAAGTATTTTCTATTTTTAAAACTTTTCGAGTAATATTTCAGTTCCATCCCACTGCACAAATTCTGAGTCACTCAGTTCGTGAGTGTTTATATTTTTACAGTCATGTCTAATGCGAAACAATGGTTGAAAATATTAAAACAAGAATTAGAGGGAGAATGAACGAGTAGGTTTAAAATTAAAGGTATAGCAAAAGTTTACAGAATTATTTAATTCTGTAAACTTTGGTATAGCTAACAGGATATATTCCGCATTATAAGTAAGAGGAAAAAATTTCATAAACATACAAAAGTAAGTAATTTTAATGGTACTAAAAATAATCCCTTAATAGTTAATGAAATTTAGATATCTGTCATATTTTCGTTGAAAAAAATCATGACGGACAAAGAGAAAAAAAGGGAGCGAATAGAGAGGTGTTGCATAGACAAGTTTTTTAACAGGAGAGAGAAGGATTTAAAAATTAATAAAATAAATACAATCAACAGTTTACAAGGTTTCTTGAAAAATACAAACAAGAAAACTTTAAGACCTTATATCTCCAAAACTGGACATATATTAATTTAAATGTTTGTCTTAAAATTACATAGGTGTGAAGTTAGCAACGATTTTGCCAGCAACGTTTCTGTGGCTGCCAATTCGGTACACTGTTTTTTAGAGCGGCAAACTCTTAATAATTATTTTTTTATAAAATTAATATTTTAAATTAAACCTATATACCCCTTAAGGAAACGAAGGAAAAGGGGTTAAAATTCATCCTTAAAAAAATAAAATTATGATACTATGATAAGACGAATGCCTCACTACCAAAATTTAGGAGTAACATGTAACAATTTGAACAAGAATCTATGGGGAGATGTGGTTGAAATTTATCCCTTAAGATATTAAAAAATTATTTTAACATGATAAAGCGAATGCCTCACTACCAAAATATAGTATTAATCTGGTTACGTCACAAACAATTAGCTCTTAAAATTTGAACAAGATTCTATGGGGACATGGGGTTGAAATTCATCCTTTAAGAAATTAAAAATTTATTTTACCATGATAACGTGAATGTCTCACTACCAAATTACAGGAGTGATCTGGTTATGTAACAAACAATTAACCCTTCAAATCTGAACAAGATTCTATGGGGACATGTGGTTCAAATTCATCCCTTAAAAAATTATTTTTGACAAAGCGAATGCCTCACTACCAAAATTCTAGACTAACATCTTTAGATAGCAATTTGCCATCTAAATCTATGGGGAACAGCGGTTGAAATTCAACCCTCAGGAAATTAAAAAATTATTTTAATATCATAAAGCGAATGCCTCACTATGCAAATTTTAAACTAACATCTTTAGATAGCAAGTAATCTGCTCTCAAAATGTGAGCCAGATTCTATGAGGACATCGAGTGGAAAATCATCCCTTAAGTAATTAAAAAATTCTTGTACTATTAAATACCGAATGCCTCAGTACCTAAATTTAGGAGTAACATGTTTACGTAGCATACCATTAGCCCTCAAAATTTGAACAAGATTCCATGGGGACATGGGTTTGAAATTCATCCCTTAAAAAGTTAAAAATGTATTTTACTATGATAAAGCGAATGCCTCACTACCAAATTACATGAGTAATCTGGTTATGTCACAAACAATTAGCCCTTCAAATCTGAATAAGATTCTATAGGGACATGGAGTTGAAATTCATACCTTAAAAAATTAAAACTTAAAAAATTGAAAATTTATTGTACCATGATAGAGCGAATACCTCACTACCAAAATTGTAGACGAACATTTTTAGATAGCATGCAATTTGCCATCTTAATTTGAACAAGATTCTATAGGGACATGGGGTGGAAAAACATCCCCTAAGTAATTATTTTACTATGAAATAGCGAATGCCTCACTACGAAAATTTAGGTGTAACATCATTAGGTAGGAAACAATTAACCCTCAACTTTTGAACAATATTCTATGGGGACCTGGGCTTGAAATCCATCCCTTAATGAATTAAAAATGTATTTTTCTATGATAGAGCGAATGCTTCACTACCAAGTTACATGAGTAATCTGGTTATGTGACAAACAATTAGCTAGACTGACATCTTTAGATATCACGCAATTTGCCATCCAAATTTGAACGAGATTCTGTGGGGAACAGGGGTTGAAATTCATCCCTTTAGAAATTAAAAAAATATTTTATTATGATAAAGCGAATGCTTCACTACGAAAAGTTTAGACTAACATCTTTGGATAGCAAGCAATTTGAACCAGATTCTATGACATGGGGTTGAAATTCTTCCCTTAAAAAATTAAAAATTTAATTATATATATTAACCATGAATGCCTCACTACCAAAATACAGCAGTAATCTGGTTATATCACAAACAATTAGCCCTTCAAATTTGAACAAGATTCTATGGGGAACAGATGTTGAAATTCATCCCTTAAGAAATTAAAACATTATTTTATTATGATAAAGCGAATGCCTCACTACTAAAATTTAGGAGTAACATATTTACGTAGCATACAATTAGCCCTCAAAGTTTGAACAAGGTTCCATGGGATTTTCCACTCCATGTCCCCATAGAATCTGGTTCACATTTTAAGAGCAAATTGCTTGCTATCTGGAGATGTTAGTCCAAAATTTTCGTAGTGAGGCATTCGCTTTATCATATTAAAATAATTTTTTAATTTCCTAAGGGATGAATTTCAACCCCTATTCCCCATAGAATCTTGTTCAAATTTAGATGGCAAATTGCGTGCTATCTAAATATGTTAGTCTGCAATTTTGGTAGTGAGGCATTCGCTTTATCAAAAATAATTTTTTAATTTTTAAAGGGATGAATTTCAATTACGTTACAGTTACATAACCAGATTACTCCTGTAATTTGGTAGTTAGGCATTCGCTTTATCATGGTAAAATAAATTTTTAATTTCTTAAGGGATGAATTTCAACCCCATGTCCCCACAGAATTTTGTCCAAATTTTAAGGGCTAATTGTTTGTGACATAACCAAATTAATGCTATATTTTGGTAGTGAGGCATTCGCTTTATCATGGTAAAATACATTTTTAATATCTTAAGGGATGAGTTTCAACCACATGCCCCATAGATTCTTGTTCAAATTTTGACGGATAATTGTTTGCTACCTAAACAGGTTACTCCTAAATTGTGGTAGTGAGGCATTCGCCTTATAGTATCATAATTTTATTTTTTAAAGGATGAATTTTAACCCCTTTTCCACATATAATTTTGTTGGCGTTTTCACGGCTATTGGTTTCCTTAAGGGGTATGTAGGCTTAATTTAAAATATTAATTTTATAAAAAAAGAATTATTAAGAGTTTGCCGCTCTACAAAAACAGTGTACCGAAAACACGGAAACTTGCTGGCAAAATCGTTGCTAACCTCACACCTATAAACTTACTTGAGCAATTACCACTTTTTGAGTCTTCCGGTTCGTCTCGTCGAAGGCAGACCTCTGTGTTATTAACATAAGTGCTTTCACGTGTTCGGTTTTGCTGCTTTATTTCGAGGGGAAACGAGAGACTCAACCGCTCAGAGTGGAAACTAACGACCCCGCAAGAAAGGGAGCAGATGCTGTGAACGTGTGAGGCCTAGTTGTTCCTGCATTCTATCTCGTTTGTCTGCCGCAGTTCTATATAGAATATTAGCGTAATGGCCGCTATGTGGCGGGAGTGGGAGGGGTAAGGAGACAGCTTGAAAGAAAAGGTCATCTCGTGAGACCAGTAGTACTCTTAAGGGGCATCTAGTGGAAGCCAAGATGCATTTCAAAAATTAAAAAGTTATTTGAAAGATTCGGGGTGTTCGGGAGCTAAGAGCTCGCCATCCGGACATCCTACCTATTGGGCTGGAGAATGGCGCTGAAAGCAAAAAAGTGGCAGCCGACTCCATTTTGAAAAAGAAAGAAAGAATTACCACTTTAAATATTGTGAGGTTATTTATAAAATTCTGTATCCATGAACATTTAAATTTAATCTTGTAAAAATAATAAACAAAATGCTTTTTGTTTATTAGTTGCGGTTTTTGTAAAAAATATTAAAAATGCCATCTGCACAAAAACGTTTGTTTGATAGTTTTAAAATTCTAAAACATTTTGTTTCGTACAAATGAGTAATCAGACGTACCCTGTTTGATTTTGTGTAGTGTACAGTACTTAGACAAGGAAAGAAAGAGGACAAGTGACATGCGCGTATACAATGGTCTTGCGCGTATGAATGAAATTCGAGAAGACGCCATTTTAAGGTGGCAAATATCCGTATCCGTGGTGGCATCAAAATTATTTCGAGGCATTGTGCTTAAATTTTGACTGAAAGACTAGATTATTTTTAGTGTTTCACTATGGTGAATTGTTGTGCTTGTAGTTGCAAATCTCGGAGTACGAAAAAAGAACCTGGAATTACGTTTCATAGGTAAGAATTAAACACTTGTAATTTTTAGCGACTCCTATTTTTAAAAATATCTTGGTTGAGAATAGCTTTTCAAACATAAAACTTATTCAGTGTAATATGTATCTTTAAAAGAAGCTACTCCAACAATTTGAACTTCTCCCTTGAGGATTTTCATTCATGTTATCTTAATTGAGTAATAAATTATGCCATTCGAAACATCGTTTTCCAGTGGTGTGGGTAATTCTGTTTAATAAAAATTATTTTCTTAATTGACTGTTGTAATGAGTGATTGGTAAATCTATAATTTTAGAGTAACTGTTTAAACTGCGTCTGTTATTTCTAAATAACAGGTTTTTGTTGATGATCTGTTATTTTACTTCCTTTGTGTTTTTTGTTTTTGTTTAAATTTGGGGTTTTGGAGAACGCTAATTAATATATTTGAAGTTAATTGTTTTTCTGTTGAGTTATTACTAGACAAATAGAAAACTAAATATTAGAGCAATTAACAGAACCTGTGCCTATCAATAAAAAGGGGAGATTTTAATCAAACTCGTACAAAATAAACTAACTTCCTGTTTTTTTAAGTAATAAATACATGAAGTATAATAAAATATCTATTAGTCGTTTTTTAATTCAGAGCTAAAATTTTATTTCAAGTAAAATTCAAACTCAGTTCTAAATATTTGAAAAAATATTACATTGTTTAATGTAAAATACAAGTTTTGGCCCAAAGAAAATTGTCCTAAAACAATAACTAAATCTAAAATAAAATTTAGTTTCGTGTGATAATATCTGCTTGGTCAAACAACTGTTACACCACCGCTACAACAGATAAATTATTCCACTTTGTTTCTGTAATGTGCTACTAATATAGCAAACTATTTTTTTAGATGTTATATAAAAAAAACTGTAATGAACTGTTATTTCTGAATAACAACTGTAAAACAACAGATTGCTAAATAAAAACTGACCACTAGCTGGAATTGATAATGCACTCATTATTTTATATAAATTTAGGTCCTAAGAATTTATTATTTTTTCAAGATTTTCGAAAGATACTAGAAGGCATGATCTTTGGATTAAAAACATGCAAATTATAGATTGGGAGCCTTCAAAAAATGATAAACTTTGTTCAAAGCACTTTGAACCAAATTTGTTTGATCATATTGGGGATAGGACTCGTTTGCTAGATGAAACAGTACCTACCTTATTTATAACGTTACCCAATACCTTCAGGAAAAGCCTCAAACAAAAAGGGTAAGATTAACTAAAATATTTTATTTACTTATTTTTAAACATTATTTGGATATGGTGACAGATTTACAATAGAAAATTATATAATTGGTCTAAGGGTAGGCAGGTTATGTCAAGAACCAGAACGAATGGGCACGTTTATTAATAATATCATATTGCTATTTATATTTGTTGTTAAATCTATAATTAAATTCATCTTTAAGTAACACAATGTATTTTTATAATTTTCTTACAGGCAACAAAAAGATCCAGAGCAGAAATTGGAGAACCGTCAACTAGTACAAGAACGGAAGAAAGTGAAATGATTCATAATTCAGTTGATACACCACGAAAGAAGAAATTGAGAAGAAAGTTGTTTCAAGAACAGAAAAACAGAAAAATTCAATAAAAAAAAAGTGAGAGTGTTGGGACAAAAAGTCAAACGCTATAGAAAGAACTTATTAAAAAGTTAACAGGCAGAAATTTATTATCTTTAGAACATTCCGGTGTAATTGCACAGACTAATTGTATAAGCACAGACTTACTAAAACGTAATATTGGTAAAAAAAGCAAATATTCCCCTGAATTAAGGAAGTTTGCTATAACCCTAAGTTTTTTTTCCCCAAAAGGATATGATTATGTCAGACAAGTCTTTGACTCTTGTTTACCACATCGCAGTACTATTGGTAAGTGGTTTAAAAATGTACATGCCGAACCAGGTTTTACACAGGAATCTTTTGAAATTTTAAAAATATATGTGGAAAATTCAGGTAAATCTATTTTTTTATCTCTAATAATAGATGAAATGTGCATTCGGAAACATGTAGAGTGGGATGGCAAAAAATTCTCTGGTTATGTTAGTTATGGGGTTAACCTTCAAGACGATGGCTATGCAATTGCAAAAGAAGCTGTTGTGGGCCATAGCAATATTCGAACCATCGAATATTGCTATGGCCAGTATTTTAGGCTGCAACATAGATTTAAATGAAAATAAGACTCATATTAAATGAAAAAAAATTCATATTTTTTGGGACTACTGTCACATGCTTAAACTAGTAAGAAACACATTTGGGGAAAAAAGTCTTGGTTGATAAAGACAAAGGATTAATTAAATGGGAATTTATTGAAAATTTAGTTAGTTTTAAAGGTTCGGCATGCACACATTAATTTTTTCAAACAGAAAATGAAGGTAAAACTAGCAGTACAGCTTCTAAGTAACTCAGTTGCAGATTCTCTATCTTATTGTGAAAAAGAGTTGGGGCTTGAAGAATTCAAATTATGTGAACCAACTTGCAAATTTATTAATATAAAGAACAATGTTTTTAATATTTTAAATAGTAGATCTATAGTTGCTCCTGGTCACAAAAAGGCCTTATTGGTCAGAGCCGAGATTCGGGATGGAGGAATGGGAAATTCCATTGCACTTGAGGATATTCCCATTTTATCCGGCCCTAGTAGATTCAAAAATATCGATTCAAATATTAATATAATTATTATATAATATATATATATATATAATAGCTATTATAAATTTAACATTGGAAGAGCATATAGCATTTCTTGAATAAAGTGACCTCCTCGTTCGTCGCACTGTAATACGATTAAATACCTATGGGACCATTGGTTCCAAAGACAGCTTCGTGCTAGAAATCAGCAGCTGAAAACGCTTGAGTTCTCTAATGCTTAAAAAAGACCCTCTTAGAAACAATAATTTATTTCATCAATAATTTTGAGTATGCCAAGATCGGTCCAGTTCTTAAAACTTGAGGAGGTCTCGCAAAATATTGATTTTAAAATCAGGAATTGTGATAACTTCGTTTTTCTTTTTATCAGTTATTTGCTATAGTTCTGGCTTTTTTTATACATGTTGAACAATTAAAGCCTTTTATTTGAGTATACATTACATATGGGCAATTATGAGTAATATTTTGTTTTTAGAAACAATTTCAATATATATATATATATATATATATATATATTGAAATTGTTATATTACACGTGTTTCGCCTTTTCAGGCATCATCAGACCTTCGACATTAACTAAAATCACAAGAACAAATCAAACAACTATAACGTCACATGTTGAAATACACACGTGTAACCGTATTATACTCTTTTTGACTGAGACCGAGACTTTGTGTCTTATTTCTAGTTTAGTCATTTGAAACTTGTTCTCTTAGAGAATATGGACGCTTTCTTACATAGTCTAATATTCTTAAACAGATACAATTTGTCAACCTATGCGAAAGGTAACGAAAACTGATGTATCCATTAATAATAATAACATTTTATAAATTTATTATAGCCGGCCACTGTACCATTAGGAAACATCATTTTGCAGTATTAGACCATACACCAAAAATCCTTAAAATCAATTAGCACGTTTCCAAGAAATTTAAGAAAAACCATCTTTTAAAAGAAAATTTGACGCCCTCTGCAGGCCAAACGACGCAATTGTATATACGTAAGTTGGTTTAAATCGGCCTGTTCTGACGTCAGCAATCAGTTTTGCTGACGTTCCGTCAAAATCACATTTGTCATTTTCCAAGCTTTCTTTGTCGCGTTCGAATAGAGACTGAATTGTTGGTGACTGCGACGCTTCCTTTTACACCCCCATCCAGAATCCGGAAGGTTATTATCTGAGCGGCCGTTGGTCGATATTTATGTTTTCCGGATGGTGCTGTTGTAGCGCTTGAGTTTTAGTGATTTTAGTTTTGTCGATTATTGTCTTCCGTACTGTTTGGTAGTTTTAATGATTCGCCCCATTTATTCAAATCACCTTGTTTTTCAGTTAATTGCACGGATCTGGATATTACGGTATTGGCCACAGCTTGATTGTGCTGGACGATGATGCGATCTTGCATTTAAATATCTGTCTGTATCTGTTGGTTTTCTATACACGGTGTATTCGAAATGTCCGTTATGCAATTTTGTGACCAGAAAATGAAAGTCTGTTGTTTTCCTCTAAGTCTAATGTAAATTGTACTCTAGGATGGATTGAATTTTCGTGAGTCAGACATTTTTCGAGCTCTGTATGACCATGTTTCTATATAATAAATATGTCATCTACTTAACGAATCCGTAATTTGGGCTTTAAACTTGCTTTCTCAAGAGCTTCTTTCTCGAAGTATATAATAAATAAATTCGCGACTACTGGTAATAGCGAGAACCCCATTGGAGTACCATGTATTTGTTTCTACATTTGCCCGTTGAATGAAAAATAAGTATTTTTAAGGCAATGCTCCGAGAGTTGTACTATATGTGCCTGGAAATTCTCTATCATCAATCCTCTCCAGTGGTTCGTCGATGGGAATACTGGAATACAGCAATTTGATATATAGGCGTGCTATGATACCGTCTTTTTCAAGAACGATGTCTTGTATAATTCGAGTTTTTACAATTTCGACAACTGGTTGCACAATTTCAGCAAGACATATTTTCAGTTTTTGTAGGGGCGAATTAACAGCACTATAGGTCTGATGGGTGTCCCTGCTTTATGTATTTTTGGTAAACCATAGACTTTAGGACATCTGCTCGACTTTTCCCGTGGTATGATTTTTTGTTCAATTTCGGGGTTTATTGGTGAACATTATTTTATTCTAAGTTTTTTTTTCTAGGCTTCCCGAACAACGAACAACAAAAATTATGAACCGGGAAAGCAACAAGTAGTCTTACCGTATGTAAAATGCACGGAGTATATAGTATTCCGTGCCAGGACTGTAAAAAGATGTATATGGGGCAAACTAACAGGCGAATATCAGCAACAGTGGAAGAGCATAAACTCAGCATCAGAAACAAACAAACAACCTCAGCTCTATTCCTACATCATTAGGAAATCGGCCACAAAATAAATTTCAATGGGTGCAGGGAGATTGCCAATATAGAACATTATAAGACCAGAATAATCCGAATATCCATAGAAATTGAAAAACAAGGTGTTTTGAATAAAAGGGACGAAACATTGAAACTACCCACAGTGTAGAAGACAATAATTGACAAATCTAAAATAACAAACAACCAAGCGCAATAACAACAGCACTATCCCGAAAATATAAATGACGACTAATGGCCGCTCAGATATAACCTTCGGCCTCGGGTGGGGTATAAAAGGAAGGGTCGCAGTCACCAACACTTCAGTCTCTATTTGCACGCGAGAAAGAAAGCTTCGAAAGTGCCAAATGCGATTTTGGCGAGACGTCAGCAAAGCTGTTCTTTTCAGAACGACATCAAAAATAAAATTTTCTGAGAAATTAATAATAAAAGTTTCCCATTTGTTGCAAACTTCTCTGGGTAGACATGTTTGTTTGACAATATTGAACTTTAGGTTAGATATACAGGGTGTTCAAAAATACTAAAAAGTGGTTTTCAAAAGTTAAAACCTTTGAAAAAATAAAGGAAAAAACTTAGAGGAATTGATCTCAAACAATATGAATATCGGAACAGAGAGTTAGAAACATGTAAAAATTAGAAAGTTATGCTTGTATTCCTTATATAGTGAAATATTTTTAATTAAGACTTTTCCAAGTTTTTTTGTGTAGTTTCATATGATTGCTTTTAAGCTCTACCAATAATAATTATAGATATTTAAAACATTTGTAAAACATAATTCGGAACTTTGCCTCGTTTGCGCAGGCTGAATCGATGTTTTTAAAAGATTCACATTTCGCACAGCTGTTACAGTAGTAAGACCAAAACTACTAATATATATCCCCTTATCTTATAAAAAAAAACTATTTTTTCTGTCTACCTTATGATGTGGTCGCGCATTAAGAATGCCTCCCTGAAGGGGGCAAACATTTCGGGCTACTAAAAAAAAAGAAGGTCTTTATTTTTGTTAATATAACAAAGTTTGCAATTGCCACCCCTAAATAAGCCACTGCTTTTATGTGGCCTCCTAAAGTTGTACGTGGTTTAAAGAAAATCGAGATACTGTATTAGGAAAGGAGCACTTGCCTCAAAAGAAAACAAGTGTAAGAAGTAAGATTATTTTATATATTGTCCCGGACTGCCCGGTACACAAACACGGGTTCTGAATGCACTCCTTTTATTCAGAACACAGCTTACAAGTAGCAAAGGTAAACACTGGTTATACCTAACAATCGTAACCATGGTATTTTTAAACTTGTGATTGTCAGCTTGTTTACACTTCAAAATGTCAATTACAGCTGAATCAAAATGTTCATCTGAGTCTTCTCTGATTAAATTTTATAGTCCTGAAAATACACTAATGCCAATTCTCTCTTTCTCTAATTATACTTAATCAGATGAGACAAAAAACTACTAGAAAAGTGAGTGCCGTTACTTAAAAATACTAAACCGTCAAATTACTCAAATTAATCAAAGTCATTTAGTGTCAAAATATGAAGATTAATTTATATTATTTGAAATTGTAAACTCAAAATGGTAAAATGATTTAACGATTATACTAAAAATATAATTTTGAATTTTTTTTCATATTTTGAAACCCAAAAAGATCATTGCGAAGCCAGGGGAAAAACTGCATGCAAGTGGATACCGAAGCAACGGAGATTTGGGAGAGAAGCATTTATCGGTTAAGGAATTCAGTTACATGTTCCAATGTGGTGTATGTAGAAGTAATTTCGCAAAAAAAAACAAAGAAAATAACACAAAATTACCTCCAGCTATATAAAAGGCTCTGAGCGAAGTAATTCATAAAATGTATATGTATATGTATTCAAAAATCAACATCTAACTATAAAATCGGTAGGTCTATTTATGCTTGGATTTATGATATTACTAGCAGAACTGCCATCTATTCGTGACAGACGCAAGTTTTTCATCAGAAACTATATAAAAGAGAAAAGTGTGCAAATTTTTAAACCAGTGTTTCTTGATGAAACTTGGATTTTTAGGGATTAATAGGAAAACATGGCAAGTTGGTAAAATGACTATTTCTAGTAAAAAAACAGGTAAAGAAGTAAGATATATAATCGTTCATGCTGTAAAATAATGAAGGATTAAGAAATCATGGTTATTGGGATTAGACCGTGTCAAATTGGAATTACTATCCGACGTTTCGCCTTCGATTGCACGAGGCATCTTCAGGGATCTTTACTCCCCGAGATCTTAACACTGAATGAGCTCGAAGAGATTCAAGCGGGCTTGTATACCCGACTTGTGCTCGCCGAACCGTGATCCTGTGTTAAGATCGATTTCTACCTGTGATGTAGACCGTAACCCGTATCCCTATTGAAATTTTTTGTATGCTTAAACATTTCAATAGATTCTCTAACTTATCGTTTATAAAAACCTGGAACCGATGCTAGAACCTTGGTTTCCTTTACATTTATGAAATGGCCAGTGTTATGCTGGTGTTCAGCTACAGCAGATTGAACAATTTGTTTCTTTTTAATACATCGTTCGTGTTCTTTAAGTCTAGTTGATATTGAGCGTCTTGTTTCTCCCACATACACTTCTCCACAGGAGCAAGAAATTTTATATACTCCTTCTGTTTGGAAAGGTACAAGATCCTTTGGGGGATCGCAAGCATTGTCCAATCTTCTTATGTGTATTGAAGATTGTACGTATGTTGGACCGCCGAATAATCGTCCTATTTTGTCTGTAGTGCCATGTATGTAGGGAAGAATAAAACTACCTAATGGTGGCTCTTTATCATTCTCCTTTGGCGGAGTTGGTTTACTATGTCTTTTGATTGAACGCGTAATATCTTTAGTGCAATAGCCATTCCCTCTGAGAGCTTCGGTCAGTTTCGATGTTTCCGATGTTAAAGAATCTTGATCAGAATTCGAAGCTCTGAATACTAGTGAGTTAATAACCGATTTCTTTTGTGCTGGATGGTGATGAGAATTTGCGTTTAAGTATCTATTTTTATGCGTCGGTTTTCTATACACAGAATGTCCTAATATACCATTTTCCTTCCTTCGAACACATACATCTAGAAAGGGAATTGTTCCATTAGATTCCATTTCCATCGTGAATTTGATATTATGATGTTGCTGATTAAGGTGGTCCAGAAATATGAAGAGATTATCCTGTCCATGAGGCCAAACAACAAAAGTATCATCTACATATCTAAACCGGTTTTAGTGGAGCGGATGTTAGAGCAATATCCTCAAAGGCTTCCATAAAGATATTCGCTACCACAGGTGATAGAGGAGATCCCATAGCTGCCTCTGAAGTTTGTTCATAAAAAGTTCCTTGAAAAATGAAATAAGTGGATGTAAGACAAGCTTCCACTAGGTCTATTAAGTTCTTGTCAAGATTATTGTTATCCAGTATGTCTGATATAATGGAAATTGAGTCGTTGACAGAAACATTTGTGTAAAGTGATTCTACATCGAAACTGACCAAAATATCTTCGGGATCCAACTGAATTGTCTTGAGTTTTTCCACGAAATGTGCAGAGTTTTTAATAAAAGAATCTGTTTTTCCAGTAAACGGATTAACAAAATTTGAAAGATATTTACCTAGTTTGTATGTGGGCGAGTCTATTGCACTGACGATCGGTCGAAGTGGTACGTTGTCCTTGTGTATCTTCAGAAGACCGTAGAACCTGAGAGTCTTGGAGCTGCTTGGTTTTAGTGATTTTTTCTCCGCTGGTGGTAGACTGGATGTGTTGATCAAATTGATAATGGGTCTTTCTATTCTACTTGTGGGGTCTGCCTGCATAACCTTATAAGTTGAGTAACCTTTTCCACATATTCTGTTCTGTCCATGACGACTGTGGCGTTGCCTTTATCTGCTAGAAGTACCAGAATGTTTGCGTCTTCGTTTAAGGTCTTCATTGCTGTTTTTTCGGCTGCGGAGAGGTTCGACTTCGGTGGTTTTGAGTTTTCTCATATCTGACTTCGTCGGCTTGTTCCACTGGTAATCTTCTGATTGCTGCTTCAACAGAAGATACTATGTCTTCTACGGGAATGGTGCTCGGTGCTATTGCGAAATTTTGGCCCTTGGAAAGGACGGAAAGTTCTGCTTCGGTTAACGGCTTCGATGACCGGTTGATAACTGTGTTCTGCCGAAGTTTCACTGGATTTTTTCTGTTCAGGAGTGCTTCAAACTTCTTTTGTTGCTTAAGTGTAACTTCTTGATGGATTTTTTCTGCCTGTGCGTTGGTAATATTGTCCAAAGTTGTACATGTAGATCTTTCTAGTCTAGAAGCTAATTTCAGATGAATTTCTAGATCACACGTGGAAATCGATCTTAACACAGGGTCACGGTTCAGCGAGCAGAAGTCGGGTATAAAAGCCCGCCTGAATCTCTTCGAGCTCATTCAGTGTTCGGATCTCACGGAGTAAAGATCCCTGAAGATGCCTCGTGCAATCGGAGGCGAAACGTTGGATAGTAATTCCAATTTAACACGGTCTAATCCCAACAACCATGATTTCTTAATTGACCAAAGCCGTGAAAGCTTCCGTTCTAATGAAGGATTGATGTTTAAAAGTAAAACAAAGACAGATGATTATCAGGATAGCATGAATGCTTTAAATTTCGAGAAATGGTTTAAAATACAACTTATACCAAATTTAAATCAACCATCCCGAGGTATCAAAGAAAATTATCCTGCAGAAGTTGGACAAAAAAAAAACTTGTTGAATGGTTGGCATTTAAAATAATTGATTACCCAGAAAACGCTATGAAAAATGATCCTTGAAAAATAGTTAGTACAAATCACCAGAAAAAAATATGAGATATTTACTCACAAGAACAGGGTCATAAAATTTTAAGATTAGCGCCTTATCATTGCGAATATAGTGCAATTGAGATGGTGTGGTCACTGGTTACATACTAAACGGTATTATGAAAGTTAAAGATAACTGAGGTTTTTCGGGTATGTGGTTCATGATGCTAAATGCAATTGAATGATCAGTGGAACAATTACGTACATCATACCGAAAAAATCATCTTTTCTTAGTTGGAGACAAATATATAGATGCTTCAGATATTCAACCTATCATAATATCAGAGGAAACCGATACATATATCTGATGAATAGTCGAAAAGTTTTAGCGGAAATAATTTATATTTATTTATATATATATTTTTATTTTTTTTTCTTGTGAGTTACTGTTAATAATTAATAATTCCCCGTGGTTTGCATTTCCATTCCTATAATAAATTAATCTTTAATTCCCTTGGACAATATTTTGAAGCAGGGTGTTCCGCGCTTTTAAAGGAGCGATTTTCGGTCAAAAATGGTTGCGAACTTCCTTCTCCCCTTTTCCAAAAAGGGCAATTTCGAGAACTAAAGTATTAATACGTACATTTTATTGCTAATAAAGTCAATTATTTTCCCAAATTTTCTAAACGAAAGAAAATAGGTGCTGCGCCCCACTAAATGAGGCCATTTGGGGTGTTAAAATTGCAATAATATTGTATTGTTACCTGTATGTATGTGTACCAATTTTCGTATCTACAGGAAACACAAGTGGATGAAAAATTTGCCCGCATATTTGGGATTAACTATTCATTCCATGTTAACGGAAGTTTTTTAAGAAATCGTGGTTCTTGGGATTAGACCGTGTTAAAATGAAATCACTTTCAGACGTTTCGCCTCCGATTGCACGAGGAATCTTCAGGGATATTCACTTCACGAGATCGGAACACTGAATGAGCTCGGAGAGACCCAAGCCGGCTATTTATAGTCGATCCGTGTTTATCGAAGCGTCACTCGGTGTAACGATCGGTTTCCACGTATGATGTAGACTGAAGCCCGTATCTCTATTAAAATTGTTAGGATGCTTATAAATTTCTATAGATTCTCTAATTTTGCGCTTACAGAATCTCGAAACCGATGCAAGAACTTTGGTTTCTTTTACGTTTATGACATGTCCAGTAAAATGTTGGTGATCAGATACGGCAGATTATACAATTTGTTTCTTTCTGATATATCGTTCGTGTTCCTTAAGCCTAGTCGATATAGATCGTCCAGTTTCTCCAATGTAGACATCACCACAGGAACAAGGGATTGCATATACTCCTTCCGTTTGAAAAGGACTAATGTCCTTTGGCGATCGCAAACATTGTCCAATTTTCTTGTGTGTGATGAAGATTGTACGTATGTTGGACCGGCGAAGTAACCTTGCAATCTTGTCTGTGGTTCCGTGTATGAATGGAAGAACTATATTTCTTTTCGGTAATTCCTTATTAGTATCGTGGAGTAGGATTATTGTATTTTCTAATATCATCAGTGCAATATCCATTCCCTCTTAAAGCTTGAGTCAGTTTCTCTGTTTGCGATTGTAAAGAATTTTGGTCACAAATCGCGAGGGCTCTGTAAACCAACGAATTAATAACTGATTACTTTTGTGCTGGATAATGATGGGAATTTGCATTAAGTGCCTGTTCGTATGTGTTGGTTTTCTATATACAGAGTGTCCTAAAGAACCTTTCCTTTGTACAAGAACATCTAGAAAGGGAATCGTGCCTTCTCATTCAGTTTCCATTGTAAATTTTATATTAGCATGTTGTTGATTTAGATGATCAAGAAACCCAGGGAGGTTTTCTGGACCATGAGGCCATATCACAAAAGTTTCGTCTACATATCTGCACCATGATTTTGGTTTTAGTGGAGACGACTCTAAGGCTTCCTCCTCAAAAGCTTCCATGAAGATAACGGCTACCACTGGTGGCAGCGGAGATCCCATAGCTGCTCCTGAGGTTTGCTCGTAGAAAGTTCCTTGAAAGACAAAATACGTTGATGTAAGACATGCTTCAATTAGAACTAAAAGTGAGTTGTCAATACTATTATGGTGAAATAAGTCTGATATTATGGAAATTGAATCATTTATAGGTACATTCGTATACAGCGATTCTACATCGAAACTGACTAAAATATTTTTAGGATCTAATTGGATTGATTTAATTTTTTGTACAAAATGCGTTGTTTCTAATATATGAATGTGTTTTTCCTGTAAAATTATTAATAATATTTGAAAGCTATTTACCAATTTTGTAAGTAGGAGATCCTATCGCACTGACGATAGGGCGAAGTGGTACATTAACCTTGTATATTTTAGGTAGTCCGTAGAACCACGGGATCCTTGAGCTGCTTGGCCTTAACAATCTTCTTCTCCTCCGTTGGTAGGTTGGATGCGTTTAAAAGGTTGGTTATCCGTCTTTCAATTTTGTTAATCGCGTCTGCGTGGATCACTCTGTAGATGTTGTCGTCAAAAAGTAGTTGTATTTTCTTCACGTAATCTGTTTTGTCCGTGACGACAGTGGCATTTCCCTTGTCCGCTGGAAGGACCAAAATGTCTGTATTGTTGTTTAGTGTTTTTATCGCCGTTCTTTCCGCTGCTGATAGATTCGACTTAGGCGGGTTAGAATTTTTAATGATCTTCGCTGTTTCTTACCTTATTGCGTCAGCTTCTTCTGCTGGTAGTCGTCTTATTGTCTTCGGATGACACTATGTCTTCTACGGGTATGTCCTTTGGTGTAATGGCGAAGTTTTCACCTTTAGAGAGTACGGATTGTTCTGCTTCAGTAAGGACTTTAGAAGATAAATTTATAACGGTTTTCTGTGGCGGTTTTAGTGGTCTTTATCTGTCCAGCAGTCTAATACCATTTCGTATTCCTGGCCAAAAATTTCCTGGTACTACCAAGCTAAAGCCATTATTCTGCAGCCGGTGTACTTTAATTTTGATCGATGTTGGTGGGGTTTGGAAGCACCTAGCCAGTTTTCTTTCCTTAAAACTGGGTAATAGGAGTTTTTCTGTTTATCTTCAGGAAGCCCATTGCTGTTACAGCGGCTTTGCACATGCCCCTCTTTACCACATTTCCAACAACAGATGCCTTTTCTTTGTCGGAAAGATAGATAATTGCTTTCATCCTTCGGTTGCCTGGTAAGAGCCTCTTGCAACTCCTTTTGAATTTGAAAATCTCTTCAATTGTGGGGTGTTGTTCTGAAATGTAATTTAACCTTTGCACTTTTCTTTGACTTCTGGATGTTTGCTTAGCAGTTTGGTACTGAAGAGCATATGCGAGAGCTTCAGATATCTTTTTAATCTAGCCATTCTTAATGCCTGGTTGGTATCAGGGCCGCGAAGGCCTCCAATAAAACTGCTTACTGCCAATTCTTGCTTGATCTCTTCAGGGTAGGACGGATAAGTCAAGTTAATTAGTTGCATGATATCGGCCTCATACTCTTGAAGACTTTCGTTATATTTTTGTCTTCGACGTTGAAGTCGCGCTTTATAAACCTCCTAGAGATGTGCTTCACTATAACTAATGTTCCAAAGTCATTTTGTTTATAGTCGGGTATATTTCTTTGCTCCGCCATTGCTTCACCACGTAAGGAACAAACCAGTGCTCCTGCTTTTTCGGTGCAATCCCAACTATTTCCAGTTGCGGCAGCTTCAAATTGTTTCAGGTAAGTAACCCCCGGCACCTTATCATCAAACATAGGTAGCTTTATCACATGTGATAAAGAGGCAACGCCGGATTTTAATTCACTTCGGTTTCAAGTGGCTGTATCTGGGAAAGTAGACTTTGCACTTCTTGCTGCATTTGGTTATGAACCTCCTGAACTTGCTTTGGCACTTTCTTCTCTATATACCCCATTTCCTCTTTTACATCTTCCTTGGTTAGTATCAGTTCAAGCATGGTTTTTCTAGTGATTTTTTCTCGATTCTTTTCCATTTCTTGCATTTTTTGTTTTGCGTCTTCTTGGTGCCTCCTCATATCTTCTTTAAGTTCATTTTTTATGTCTTCGTGGTACTTTCTCATGTCCTCTGTAAGTTCATGCTTTAGTTCTTCTTGGTTCCTTGATTTCTTACCTCATGTCTTCTTGATTTTTCATCAGGTCTACTAGTTCTTGCTTCAGTCTTCTTAATTTTTCTTCCTGTCTTCTTGACATCTGTCCATGTGTTCGTGGATTTTTTTTATGTCTTATTTAAGTTTCTGCTTCATATCTTTTTGACTTCTCTTCATGTCTTTTTGTTCATTCCTTATTTCTTCTTGGTTCTTCCCTCTTTGTTGTTTTACATCTTCTTGGTTTTTCTGTATGTTATTACGCATTGCAATAATCAAGTTCATCAAAGTATTAAAATTTGCTGCCATAATTATTGCTACTAGTAGAAACTATTTCTTATTAATTTAGCTTCAACTGGATCCTAATCCCGTTTTCGACACCAAATGTGCCGGATTGGCCGGAACACAAACACGGTTTCTAAATTCACTCCTTTTATTTAGAACACAGCTTACAGGTAGCAAAGGTAAACACTGGTTATATTTAACAATCGTCGACAAGGTAATTTTAAACTTATCACTGTCAGCTTGTTTACACTTCGAAATCTCAATTACAATTACAAATGTTGTTCGTGGTTTTTTTCTTATTAAGTTTGCCAGCTTAGTAAAGCTATAACAACTACTGGGTCTTCTTGGGTTTTCTTTTTTGTCTTCTTAGAGAGTTGTGGGTTGGTACCTTTCGCTAGCTAAATTCTTTTGAAAAAGTGGTGAGTAAGATTTCATTCGTGAGTTATATGTTCTTTTGCACATTTTAGGTATTTGGGTATGGCATTGCATTTTGATTGCGAATGACCGTATAATTGACACCTGAGACACTGGGTGCTTCGTGATTTATTTTTTTGAGAATCAATTTTGATTCTCAAATCATCTAAAATTTAAGACTTAGTATAACCAACATCAACGGCATAGGTTTACCGTCTCCCAACCCTGAAGGGACCAAAACGCAGTTCTCGTAAATCCTCTGTTACCTTATCGGTACTCCACTCTTCGAGGACTCCCTTTAATACGACATGTAGGGTTTTCTCTTCTGGAAAATTAAAAGAATGAAATGGAATTTGTTGATCTTCTAGAAATAAGGTAATCTTTCGGTAGTCGCTTGGATTAGAGGGACTGAATTTTATTCAGTATGCTATAGCGTTGATATAAGCCTTTTTTTCTCTTATTATTATTGCAGGGACTTTATAAGTTTTTGTTCGTTTTTATTGCCACTAGTGTTCTGTGTTTTGTCTTTTGCTTGTTATGTGGTTGTATTTTGCCTGAGTTGATGAAAGTTTTTGTTTGAACATAGTCCTCTTCCTTTTTTGGTAATTCAGGAAAATCGGTTGTTGGTCTTTTGGTAGGTAGGTTGTCATTGCTGGTATTGTTCTTACGTCTTTTTTTGTTAACAACTCCTGTGAATTCGTCGTCATTAAATTCTTAGTCAGTGTGGGAAATTATACTGTCATTATCACTATTGTTCGTGTAGTCGTCTATTTGTTGAGTTTTTTTATTCGGATTGACTGTTTCCTCATACCTTAGTAACTATTGGCTGAGTCTATTTTTCTCGCTTTCTAAATCTCTGATTTTCTTATCCATGGCTTCAGTACCTTGCCTCTCATTCAGGAGACAAACATTTTTCTCAAGCAGTTTCTCCATTTCCTGTTTATGTCTTGCTTCCAGAGTCTTCACGTAGTCTTCTAGTCATCTGTATTCTTGCGTAGTGGGTACAGGAGGTCGCCCTGTATCGGTCATACTTCTTACATGTTATGCGTGTTACTCGCATTTTTATAACTTTTTAGATTCATCGCAAATAATTACAACTTCTGACTTTGATAGCTGTTAGATCAAAAATCAAAATGGTGCCTTGCGGCGCGCTTATATAGCCTTTAGAAAAGAATGGATGATCTAGAAAATTCTAGAATAATCTAAATACTACAGGGTGAAAAGAATTAAGCCTAACAACATCCACAAAGGATTTTTGAGACTACCAAAGTCGTTACATGGATAAAAATTAAGGTAAGTCTACTTCATAATTGAATAAAAATAATAAATAAATTCACCTAAAACTTAACAAATCTATAACCAGGGCTAAATTCGCAACAATATTATATTTCTAAATATATGCCTCTTTGGTTACAAATAACGAAAAGTCACATAGAGGCACGTTAGACGATGTCAATGTTTATGTTAAATAGTTGGAACGGGGTTAGGTTGTAGGATCGCAGTTTTGTGTATTTACTCAGATTGATCTCCGTTTGGGGCTTAACCAGAGTTGAGGTGCGGGCGTCCCTCCCAGGTGGTTTACAGCTCATTCTAGTTTGTATACGTTATCGGTGGGATAACTGGGATATCCGGATGGCGAGCTCGAAAAACCGCGAAAAACCACACTTCTCGTCCGCCGTCAGGGAGCCTCATCCAATATTTATGTTAAAATACAGAAATCAGGTGAAATTCCAAGCGACAGGAATCTACTATTTATGGCTTTGTTTTTAAATCAAACCATTGGAAGAATTGACTGAAAAGACATATTTAGTGCCCATCAGATTTTAGCTATGTTACATTATGTGTCTGTTCTTTTTTTGTGACAAATATTTTGTGGTGAATTTATTTTATTTTCAAGGTAACTCACCTTGTAACCTTGTTCCACCACAGAGGAATCCAATTATACCTATAGTGTTATTTCGAGCACGTATATTTTATCTCACTTATCTGTAAATAATAATTTGAACATTAAGTTATTTGACGATATAATTGCTCTTACAAAAACCTGGTTGAACTGTTCTGTTTATATCTGGTATATAGTACAGATAAATGTTTATATCCGGTATATAGTACAGATAAATTAATATTTAGAAAGGATAGAGATCAAGAACTTAGAGGCAAAAAACGATTCACGATAAATTCACAACTGTTTAATATGATATATTTGATAATGACCAAAGAGAATTTATGTTGTAGTTATTTATTTTGTAACTGGTCGTCTTTACCAAAGATTTTACCATTGTATTGAAACAAACCGTCTGGACTGTAAGTGTTTGATTTTAGGTGATTTCAATCTTCGTGGGCTTGTACTTAATGTTCGTAGTGAACCTATATGTGGTTTCAATAGTTTTTTAGCATTGGAACATTTTACACAAACCAATACTGTGTGCAATGTTTTTGATGTTTTGTTGGATTTAGTTATAGTAATCCATCATTTACAAGGCTCCTCGATAAAATTTGATGATGACCCAATGTTGCCTGTGGATCGGCACCACTCTATACTGTCGATTGAGGTCAATCTTGATTATAAGTTGGAGGAGTGTGAGCAAATAAAAACACAAAATTTAATTCAAACCACAAATTAGGCCAGTCTTTATCATTGCTGTGATGTTAATAAATCTGTGACAAGATTTTATGAGATTCTTAATGACATTTTCGTAGAGTGTGTTCCTACGTCAACCAGGTTGGAAAGGTCTTTCCGTTATGGTATAATGGTGAAATTATTAAGATGATCAGAGTAAAAGAAAGGTTTTTAGTGAAATTTAAAAAATAAAACTTAGTTTTTGGTGGGATAAATATAGGAAAATAGGTAAAAAATTAAATTAAAAAACATATTCTCATCACATGAGTAATGTAGAGCAAAGTCAATAACCAAAAACAAGATAGATAAAACTTAGTCTTATAATAAAATTCCTCTATGAGAATAATGTAAGTAATAGCTTAATTAATTTAATTAGATCTTATTTGACTAAATAGACAATAAGACAATAAGACAAGACCACTGTTGTCTTTAATAACTAGTTCAGAAGGCTTACTTTTTATCGATGGTTTTAAAATGTATGGAAATAGCCTCTATTCAGGATTGTGTTCGTTTAAAAATAGATTGAAAAATGTTCTGCTATGTTTCTTACACTTAATCAATATGTATTTGAATATACTCATAATATTAATGGTACACTACTTCCACTTGAGGTCTTCAAAAATGAGAGAGGCCTGGCTGTTATAGTTGACTGCAATCTGGCTTTTTCAGACCACATTGTAAGTATGGTGAATGACGCACATAAAACAATGGGTTTCATCATAAAGTCTAAAAATTGTAATGTTGAGTGTTGTCTGAAATTATTTGACAGTCCCTTATTGCCAAAGTTGGAGTATGGAAGCGTAATATGGTCTCCACAATATGAGGTTTGGACTAAAACTATAGAACGCGTGCAGCGTAAATTTCTCAAATATATGTTTTATAAGAAATATAGATATTATCCAAAACAAGAGATTATCTTTGGAAAGTAGACGTACTAAAAAAGTGTCAATTATATCTTTAAAACATGTTAACAAATAAAATTAATTCACCAGAAATACTTTCAATGCTTCCATTCTTTGTCAATGTTGGAAATACGAGACAAAGAAAGAGTTTTAAGTTGGATTTTTCTAGGACAAACATTTATAAAAGCTCACCAATCTACAAAATGTGTAATTAGTTTAATATTTATGCTAGTAACTTGGATTTGGACATAATTAATTTGAAAGGTTTTACAAAACTAGTGGAAGATAGACTATATGATTCTCAGACTCAGGTCTAAATAAGACCAGGGTTGGGTTAAGTAGTTATAGGGCCTGGGGCTAGAAGTATTCAGGGGCCCCTGAACCAGTCAAGATTTTATGGGAGCGCTTCATCAAAATAAGTAAATGAAAACTCTAAAAAATCATTAGGCATTAAGTATTTGGGGTGCCTGGATCGCGCTTCAAAATAACTGATGATTAAATCTCTGTAATTGGATTTGGCTGCTGATGTAATAATTATTTAAATAAATAATAAGTAAATACATTACAAAATCCAAATCTATACCTACACAGGATTCTGGATTAGGAAAATAACAAATGAATTGTTTATGGAAAAGTAAAGAAAAACGAAATTTACATAACAATAGATTCATACCTAATTCGATCTTTTTTCCTAATTCTAAAATATATTTGCATTGAATTACTTATTAGATCTGTCTTTATGTTAGCTACTATCTTACCTATAAAACAGTACCGTGACTGACTGAAGACTGTGTGACAGACAACCCACAGCCTAAACCGATAAATCTACAGATTTGAGATTTGGTGGAAATATTGCTTGACTGCTTAAGGATGCACTAAGGAAGGCATTTACATAATTTCATCCGTAAAGGGGTGGTAAAATGTTATGGTTACTATGATGGGACTTTCATTATTTTTGAAAATTCATCTCGACCTGGAGATTTGAAATTTAAAGGAAATATTCCTTGAGTAGGTACCCTAGGGGTGCACTAAGGAGGCATTTTACAAATTTCATCTCTAAAAAGCGGGTGGTAAAATTTGTATGAAAAAAATTCTATGTAAGTTCCGATGATGACACTTTGTAAATATATTCTTCAAAAGAAATAAAGTAACAGGTGTTTCATTATTTTTGAAAATTAATCTTCTAAGGGAGTGAACGGGGTAGCAAAACAGTATCGCGACAGACTGACAGACAACGCCCAGATTAAACCAGAGGACTATTTGAAATTTTGAGGAAATATTCCTTAAAGGGAACGGGTGGTAACGTCTGTATGAAGAAAATAAATTAAGTTACGATGATGACACTTTGTAAATAAAGTCTTCAAAAGAAATAAATTAACACGCTTTTCATTAGTCTTGAAATTTCATTTTCTAAAGGGATGAACGTCTGTGGAAAAGTTTATATGGAGAAACATTAATTTTGTCGTATCGATCTAAAACTTTGCAAGCGAATGTAATTCGGATGACATACTATAATTTGATACCATCGAGCTGATCTTATCATGACAAAATCGTTCTTTAGTTTTTTTAAACTATAACTTATTTTTCTTTAATTGTAGGCATTTGTTGCATTTACTTCTAGCTTGCAAATGTAGAAATCGACCTTTTAATTGCAAATTAATGACCTTGCAATCAAAATCCCTCATTGGGTCACGTGACGTATTAGCCAAACATAATGTACCATATTCTGCGAGTCGTTCAGTTCTCGATTCGCCGGGGTCCGTTTTTTAATCAGCATTTTCTAATATATCGGAATATTAGCAAAGTTTTCATTTACTATTATTTATTGGCATAGACATTAGTGATGGCTTTATTGACACACGTGGTTTTTTAAAAACCGAACCAATATTTCTATTACCTCATTATCTACCCATGCGAACTAGAGCAAAAGTTAGTACATTAAATACACTTTTGTATATGAAGTCGTATCTGAATATGCAATCCGATGTTTTAGTTTGATAAGTTTAAGTTTTGCAACAAACGATTTATCTACATAAAATACAAGGTTACATATTTTAAGTAAAGATAAAAAAGATCTTTATATTTCCACTAGCTGAACCCATGCACTTCGTTGCACCTATATATAAGCTGAAGTGAGGAAAAAAAAATAATGCTGTGATATAGAGCAGGGTTGCCAACTAAAGAATACGTCAGGACGTTACAGTTAGATCAAAATAACCGCCACATTGGACTGTACTGTTTTTCAATATATTCTCCAGCTCTTCATTTTGCTAAAATAAATACGCTTATAGATGCATACATACACTAACAATGAAGAAAGACGGAAAAACGTCTGTGTGACGTCGTGTAGTCTTATTAAACTACCAGGTCTACGCCAACCCAAACTGGCGTCTCGTGCAAATATGCCCGCTTTTATAAAAAAAAATTTAATGATACCCGTTTTTCGGTCGGAACGTGTTACACGTTAATGAAATTCGACGATTAAAAAAAATCCTCACCTCACTGTTTATCACCTTTATTTTTTACTTTTATTTAAGTAGTTAATTTAAATAAAAAGAGTTTATGCATTTTAGATACCTCTCTAATGGTTGTCGTAAGATATAATATACAGTTTTAACGGCAATAACACTTTAACAACTAATATTTTTATTAAAAAAATAAAACGTACTTAAAAAAAGCGCTAAAAAGTAAAAAATAATATAGGTTGATCTAAAAAGTTGTGAACTTTTTAAAATGATATTTAAAAAACAACCAGCTGATTAATTATAACAAATTTATTTTTAATATTTACAAAAATTCTTGGAAATTTCTGTTCTGAAAATTACATTGTCTAAACGTATCCCATTTCTGTTACGGCACTCCTGAAGCCGACCTCTAAAATTTTCCACAACGCGGCTGCAAGTGTCTGGAGATATGGAGATTTCTTGCCGAATATTGTTCTCTAGAACTTCCAGAGTGGCAGGGTGGTTGCGGTACACTTGAGATTTAAGATATCCCCATAAATAAAAATCACAAAGAGTCAAGTTCGGGCTTCGAGGAGGCCACTGAATGTCTCCTACGGGAAATCAATTTTCCTGGAAAAAGCGCCCGAACAAACAAAGAGATATTGGAAGAGTGGCAGGTGGCTCCGTCCTGTTCGAACCAAGTGAGTGTATTCTTCAAATTTTTGAATAGCACGGGTGAAAAGGTTTTAAAGCTTGTCGACATAACGCTGTGAATTTACCGTTACTGCGCGGCCTTGTTGGTCTTTAAAAAAAAACAGACTGATGATTCCGGATCCCGACATTTCAACCGAAACTGTGACCTTTCGGCTATGCAGATGCCTTTGATGTTTGTTTTTAGGATTTTCTCCACAACGTTAACGATCATTTTGAGTATTTACATGGCCATTAAGGTGGAAATGAGCCCCATCTGAGAATAAGATGTTCTCGACTGCTAGAACTCTCATTTTTCGTTCGCGAATAAAAGTCTATTAGCGTGGTCTGTCTGCTTCAATTTTTGCACCAACTGAATCTTACACGGGTACATGTGTAAACATTTATGAAGGATGCGATGCGCCGACGATCTCGTGGTTTTAAAAGCAGCTACGCGCTTTCGTGTCGATAAGTTTGGTGGTTGGCACACGAACGCTCTCACTCTTTCAATGTTTTCATTAGTTCTTGCTAACCCTCGACGACTGGGGACACATTTATTTAACGTTGAATCAGTTTCCTCAAACTTACGAATCCACTGCCTAATCAGCGGAAGGCTTGGGCATTGCTGAATATTGTGTAAATTGAGCCATTGTCGGTTGCGCAATAGTGGCAGAATTGTTGTTGCGATAATACTCGCGCACACTAAATGAGCGCTGCATGGTGAATAAATTTCTCTGACCCGTACTATCGTGTAGGACCTACCTCACCATTCTCACCTTTCTAACGAATTTTCTGCAAGGCAACTAAATACTAACAACTTTTTGAACCACCCGTTCTTTTTCTTGAAAATTTGACTTTTCGAAATCGGCGACGAACTAATTCTTAATTACTTAATCACAAAAGGCATTTATATCTTGAGTGTATTGAATCTAATATTACGAGCATAATTGAGGGTGTTGCTGCAAAAGGGGTCAGCTCCAATTTTTATAGGTTATGGGACATTAAAAAAAACGTTTAAAAGAATATTTGGCTTAAAATTAGAAAGGAAAAAATGCGATATGCCTCTATAGATAGATAACGCCATAATTTGTAGTTGAAAATCCAAAATAATTTCAAAAGTTGATCCCTATTTGCCACACAGATTTGAGAATAGAAGAAATAATTGTTTAAAATAAAACGTACTTAAAAAAAGCGCTAAAAAGTAAAAAATAATATAGGTTGATCTAAAAAGTTGTGAACTTTTTAAAATGATATTTAAAAAACAACCAGCTGATTAATTATAACAAATTTATTTTTAATATTTACAAAAATTCTTGGAAAAGAATATTTGGCTTAAAATTAGAAAAGGAAAAAATGCGATATGCCTCTATAGATAGATAACGCCATAATTTGTAGTTGAAAATCCAAAATAATTTCAAAAGGTGATCCCTATTTACCACACAGATTTGAGAATAGAAGAAATAATTTTTTAAAACTGTTATTATTGTAACGATAAAAAAACTAAATCGAGCCATTATATATTTATTAACCAAAACATGCATTATTCTTAAATTGAGGAAGGTTAGTTAATTTAATTTATTATTGTTAATCAATAACACTTAAAAAATATTAACGGATCAAAGTTATACATCAGCTTGGTCATCATCATCGGTCCCTGATATTATCTCTGCTACTCCCTGGACCCCAGTCGCTTCAGATTTGATAGCATTATAATATTTCCTTTCATTTGGATGAACAAACTTGTTATCCAATTGCATTACATCATCAAACTCGGCTTTCTTAAGGCAGTGACGAACTATATACTGGTTTATTTGGTGCGAAAATAAGGTCGTTATCAAGGTTTCTCTGGAGCTGGAAACTTTCAACTACGGAAATTCCTGTGGAAATATTTACCGCAATGTGCTCTGGATATTCGTTACTATACTCAAATAAACAATAAAACGATGTTGTGAACATTCACGATTACCTTTTTGAAATGTTCATCATATAAAGTTTAGAATCATCCCTTTATTAAGGATGACGGTTTTTAGACCCTTCGATGACTGTCCGATAAAATGGGCCTACTGAGTTGGTGAAAATACATAATCTTTCTTCCTCAACAACTTTTCGATGACTCCGAAGCAGCGATCACACAGAAGAAAGCGGTGCCCCGGTTCAGGAAAAGGATGTTTTATTTTCTCCAGGATGTTATTTTTTACTAGTACATATAAAAACTGAATTATGGTCGAGTTTTTATTTTACGCTGCTGTATTGTCAAAAAACGAGTACAGGACTTTAACACTCTCGGGGAGTATATTGTGTCCGTAGTAATACGGGAGAAATACTACCTCATTTGGAGATTTCCTTCCTACAGTTTCATCATAAATGAAGCAATAAAGCAAGGCGTCTTTGTTTTGAAAGAATAAATACAAAAGTTGTACGATCAAAGTTCACGCTTATATAATGCTTTTCCTGCTGGAACTTTAGGCAACCCAAGGTTTTAATGATTAAAAAAAAATAATAAGACCAAATCTTCACAAAACTATATTTATTTAGGCTCGACGCGTTTCGGTTAAACAGCCATTTTCAAGAGCATGTGAATATCTAAAAAAATGTCAAAATTTACGGTGAGTAATAAGCGAGTGTATAAAAACAGGCATATAAAAACAAACATTCTTTTGGTTTAAGATGAGTATATAATACGGGAATTGCTTACTATTTATTATTTAAATAATTTTATTATACAGGCCGCCTCAACAAATTGTCTACCGATCGGTTCATTTAGTGTAGTATAATTTTGGTTAATTGAAATCTTCGCAATTTCCAAGCTCTCAAGAGCATCCTGTTTTTTACCCCTGTATGTTATATATTATGTAACATCTTAAAATTATTTTCAAAGTCGAAAGAATGTTTTGGTTGTGTAAGGTGAAAACCAAATGCTGATTTATTATCATTTGGAGATTTTTGAGCTTTGAGAAGCTCCTAGTCGATAGAACCTATTGACTTAAACAAAATATTATTTTCGAAATTTGACATGAATATTTCGGCTAATAATTGTGATAAGCTGGAACCCATCGGCAAACCATCCAGCATTCTATACAGTTTGTTATTAAATCTGAAAATATCACATCTCAAACATTTATTTAAAAGTGTCAAAATATTTTCCCTGTCTGTCAAACAATTCTATCTGGTCATCTAACATGGATTTTACAAAGTCTGAAACATTATTTCTGGGTATGCTGGGAAATAAATTAACAATGTCAAAAAATACTAAAAGAAAACTACTTGGTAGATTTATTTTATTTATTTCTTTGACCAGCTCTAAAGTGTTTTTTATGCTAAATTTATTGCTAAAATTTAAAACATTTTAGAGCTGGTCAAAGAAATAAATAAAATAAATATACCAAGTAGTTTTCTTTTAGTATCTTTTGACATTGTTAATTTATTTCCCAGCATAACCAGAAATAATGTTTCAGACATTGTATTTTTTTTCAGCTTTAATAACAAACTGTGTAGAATGCTGGATGGTTTGCCGATGGATTCCAGCTTATCACCATTATTAGCCGGAATATTCATGTCAAATTTCGAAAATAATATTTTGTTTAAGTCAATAGAACCTCTTCTTCAAAAATGTTTTCTTTTGGCGCAGTTTTGTCGACACTTTTGTCATTTGGATAGGTTCCAGAGTGGAACTTGATTCCTTTCTCAATTTTTTAAATATGCTACATTCTAATATACGTTTTACTATGGAAGTTGAAAGTAATAACACTTTAAATTTTTTAGATCTCTCTATTACTAAGAAAAATAAACTTTTCTACTCTATTTACAGAAAACCTATACAAAACGGCCCTACCATCCCTGTCGACTCTAATCATCAATTTTCACAACTAGCAGCTTTTCATTCCTTAATCCATAGGCTTTTTTATGTACCTCTTTTACCTGTTGATTTCATAAACGAACGAAATATTATATACCAAATAGCATTAAACAATGGCTATTCCAAAGCTCTAATTGACAACCTAATTAATAAAAAGTTTTTGCAAGTCCATAGGGAGTTATGTAACAGTCAAATGACTGAAAATTAGTTACATTGGTCCAATATCAGTTAGAATTGGAAATATATTTAAAAATGTTTTACAAAATGTACGAATAGTTTATAGTTCTGTATGGAATTTGGGTAGAATTTTGTCACATACCAAAGATAAAAGAGACAATCTTAAAAAAAGTGGGGTTTATCAACTTGATTGTAGCAATTGCAGTTGTTCTTACATTGGCAAAACAGGTAGGAGCTGAGAATCCCAGAACATCTCAACGCTCAAAAATTTCCAAATGATAATAAATCAGCATTTGGTGTTCACCTTAAACAAACAACATTCTTTCGACATTAAAAATAATTTTAAGATGTTACATAATATTTCCAGGGGTAAAAAACAGAGTGCTCTTGAGAGCTTTGAAATTAAAAAGATTTCAATTAACCAAAATTATACTACACTAAATGAACCCATCGGTAGACAATTTGTTGAGGCGGCGCATATAATTTATTTATATTTATATTATTTAAATAATAAATAATAAGCAATTCTCATATTATATTCTTACTTAAACCAAAAGAATGTTTATTTTTATATGCCTGTTTTTATACACTCGACTTGTGAATAGGTTTGACTTTCACAGCCAGGACACATTTACACATCTTTCAGTAGATTATAATTAGTTTTTAATGTATGTAGGTGTTTTAAACGTTGGTCTTTTATGTGTTGATGTAATGTTTATCCTGTGTTAACGTGATGTAAGTAATTTATTTTATATTATTTTATTCCTGACTCATTTTGAATTTTTTTTCGATATTTACATGCTCTTGAATATGGTTGTTTAACCGAAACGCGTCGAGTCTAAATAAATACATTTTTGTGAAGATTTGGTCTTATTATTTTTTTTAATAATTATGTTCCGACTTTACCCTAGAGATGAACTCAACAAACCCAAGGTTTTGTTGGTAATTAGTTTTTAGAACCCTTTAGTTCCTCGAAAAATAATGTAGCTTTTTTTTGATGTTTTATTTTATCCAGTTCGAGCTGTTTTCTTCATTCTCGTCAAGGATAGGATCTTTTAATATATTTTCTTCTTACACCTCCAAAACGGGAGTTAAAATTTTGCTTGAAAAAACGAAAATAAAAATCATAAGTCACTTTGAGTTTACAACACAACACGGCCTTCTGTATCACTCAGTATTTCTGTGAAATACTACTTAAACAATACGTGACGAAATCAAAACATAGAAAAACTAATTCAGACGTGACGCACCGTGGGGCTAGTGACTAAAATCTACAACAACATGAACAATGCACTTGAAACGAGGTGGAGATGGCCGGCGAAATGACGACCTTGAATCGGTGCAAGTAGGTTGCAGCTTCGGAGCTGTCTTTTTTTGCTCCAAACCAACAAAGAGACATCTCTAAAATGTATTCTGTAGTCTTTGGATTTAATAGGAACTGCCCACTCTTGATGCGCAATATTTTTTTTACATTTTATACGATAAAAAATCGAAATATTTTATCACTATAACTCTATTTTTTATGTATGTACATCAATTACTCCGGTTTGACCAGTTTAGATGAAATTTTTAGAAAATATTCAGGATATTACCGGAGTGGTTCCCAAGCACGCATATTTAAAACAATGTAAAAAATGATTGAATGTCGCCATTTTCTTTTCAATTATTTAGGCGAACGTCGATGCCAGAGCCAATATATATTCACCATATCATCAGGAAAAAAAGTATGTGTTTCATCACAGAAAAATTAGCTACACGCTAATTTTTCTGTGGTTTAATATAGTTTTCGCGGTATTTAATGTTACGTAGTTTAATTTTACTCATCTCTTTAAATTTTGATAATTTTTATAATATGAATATGGCGATTCTGGCAAAATTTCGTATGCAATGGACCCATTAGCTACTTATTTATTTTAATAGGGACCTCCAAAATAAAATTTTGTATAAATAGAACTAAAAAGGAAAACATAATATTTTATTCCAGATTGAAAATTTGATTTATGAAGTCGGTGTCAAAGTAATAAAGACCATGTCTATTTAATATGGTATATATAAATTATGAAGACACTCATGAACGTCTGTTTGCGATTAAGTAATTAAGAATTAATTTTTTAATAAATCAAATTTTTAATGTGAAATAAAATATTATTTTCTACTTTTTAGTGTTTTTTTTTAAGTCGGTTTTTTATACAAATTTGTATTACTGTCTATGTCTATGACATCGACTTAATGGTGTTAAATTTTAAAAGTTTTTTTGAAGTCTGTTTTATTTTTTCTAATTTTTTTTATTTCATCCTATTTATACATTTTATTTAAAGGGTAAGCTTTAAAATAAACAAGCATCTACTGAGTTGATTGCATATGAAAATTTGCCGGAATTACGGTACCAATAATGTACCAAAAGCGCCATCTATAAATATTTATAGAACATAAGCAATAATACACATTTTCAAAAATCAAAATTTTCTCCTTAGTCCTCCCTGTCTATACGCTTCACTTCGCTCATTGACACAAGAAATGTTTTGTGCAAATAATATATTTGATATTTTTAACATTTATTAAGATAACTTTAATAATATATATATATATATATATATATATATATATATATATATATATATATATATATATATATATCGGAAATAATATCTTTTTAGTTCAATGGTTACCTCGCTTCTCAAGTTTTTAATACTTAAAATTAAACTTGAAACTAATTTTAATACCATTGTTAATGATTTTGACAACATATTTTCTTGTTTTTATCTGTGGAAGAAATAATCTGTTTGGGCGATTTTAATGTAAATTTGTCAAATTTAAATAACCATTTGATACCCCCCCTTTGAAAATTATAATTTTATTTAAATGATATATCAACTTACCACTCCTACCAGAATATCTAGATCCACCTTTACACTGCCTACACTAGTCTTTAGTTAATAAATTTGGAGTTATCCTATGGAAATCAACCAAATTTTTCCTTTAAAATGATTGATTTTAAAGAGGTTCGCAGTATGATTCATATGTTTATCATATTGAGGCTTCTGGTGTAGACGAGATAAATGATAATATGTTATAATATTGCAGTCTTTTCATCGATAAATATTTAACCCATAATTAATTGCTGTATTGATGTTAATTATTTTCCTGATCAATGGAAACAAAGAATCCAACACATTTAGTGATCTTAGTAATATTATTCCGGATGGTTAGTGTAGTTAAAAAAATAGAATTTCTGTCTCATTAAGTAGTATATGGGATGATATTGTGGCTGCAGCTGATAAAATTTTAAATATTGCAATGGTTCTTCTCGATTTTTCAAAAGCTTTTGATACCATAAACCGTGAACTTTTATTATCAAAACTTAAATATTTTGGAGTCTAGGAACCACCAATTGATTTATTAAAGTTATATTTTTCCCACAAATATAAAAGAAGTCTTTTTTAAGGATACTTATTCAGAGCAGCTTAAGATCGTGTCAGACTTACCATAGGGATCAATCCTTGGCCCACTTTTGTTTACCATTTAATAAAAGAAGATTTAAACATATTGAGAGAATTAACTTAAAACTTAATCCTGCAAAATCATGTTTGATGATGATTATGATTATATATATTAAAGTAAATATTCATTAAAAAATCATATTTGTCTTTGAAGATTTTATATAAAGCCGCCATATTATTAGCTTATGATTACGCAGGATGCTTTGTGATTCACTAGTGAAATTTTAATTATTGTGATTTTGTATATGGGCCATGTCTAGATACAAATCGGATTCAGAAAGTACAAAATACATGTTCAAGACTTATATTTGATCCTAAAAGAATTTCTTTAGATACCTTTTTAATAGAAACTCTTAATAATGAAATTCTACCTACATATTTGTGAAATAACTTTTTGTTTCGAACACATTCACTCACGAAATGTTAGAATTCGGAATAAAATTACATTAACTCGTTTTCAGAGTGCCATGTTTAAAAGTTCGTTTACTTATAATGGTATAAAATTATGCAACTCTTGCCAGACGATTTGATAATATTAAATAAAAATAAATTTAAACTTTAATACAAGAAATATCTCATTAACGCTCAAGGTAAATTTTTCAAATTTTCACATTTTCTTTTTGAACTTCATGCTTTTCCTTGTAAGCAGGTTCAGGAGAGGCTCCTAATTTTGTTTTATGTTTTTTTATTCCATTAGGTTCTAAATTAGTTTTTAAATTTACTTGTAATATATTTTTTGGTTTTGTCTAAATAGTTTTTTCATTCAACTAGTGAAGCCAGGTTCAGTATAGTAGTCCTATCGGCTAGACGGCGCCTCGCTTTCTGGTATTATTCTTTTTTTTTAAGTACATATTGATATAATATTTTGTAAAAAAAACAATAAAAGACTTCTATTAAGATTAAAACAATCAAAATATAATCTGACGCAAAAATAGATTACTTTCATATATTTCCTCTACATATGTTCCTGAGGGTGCAGAGAAGCTACTTTTTTGGTTAGTTATACATACTTTATCCATCAAATTTTAAGGCAATTTCAAATTAATCTATCGGGGAAACACTTAGATAGAACACGATTTAAAATGACGCCATCCTACATGTTTTTCCTAATTCCGGCATTACACTGAAATCTTTCTGAAAAATTAATCCAAAATGCTCAAACCTTCCTGGAGCAATCGGTGTACATAAAAAATTGGTAAATTTCCTTTACCGGGAACTTCCCTCGATATGAATCTCTCCTTTTATTAAGAATAGTGAAAAGTGACCCAATTTAGTTCCGCACATAGTCACTCAGAGACACATATACATATATCGTCTTTTCAAACATTTTTATTGCGTGCCATTTTGTTTAACCGTACTGGATTCGTAGCAATATTTTTCCAGTTTTTATGTCACACTTGCGTTTAAGGCATGATTTAAAATAAACTGAATACGAACTTAAGCCGTTTTTACACTTATTTTTTCCATCATGTTGAATTAGTACCATTTTATATATCACATTTAATTGTTGGGCACAATTTGCAAATTTTTTTGGCCGTTAAAAATATATATTTTTTTAATACAAAATATATTTATAGTAGAAACCCATGTTAAATTTTGTTAGGCCCCTATTCAATTCATTCTCAAGTTGTTACGACAGTGCTTTTCAATAAGTAAGTTAGTGATTGTAAAGCATCTTTACAAAATGGAAATAATTCAATGAAATTCACTGACAACAGAATATCGAAAATCATTTGTGCACAAAAACTTCTCAAAGCGACCCTGTAAGAAGAGAGCTCATGTATACTGTGTGCATGTGCGATTGTGTCAGGTGAACCCAATTCTGAAAATGTGAAATAATTGTTGTCAAGGCAGAAAGATAATAAATAGGGAGATGCAGCAACATTTTTGTATTCGTCGAATATAGAATTTCGATAAAGTAATAAGGTTTAAAACTACCAACAAATTAAAAAGAAAAGTTATTGATAAAATATAAAATGTTATGTTGAGTATAAATTCCAGGCTGTTTTGGTTATAAATGCTGGTATTTCTACAAATATCAAAATAAGTTAAATACGAAAGTTTCTTCAAATTGTACCAATTTTTTTCTAGTGTAGTTGCAGACATACAGGGTATTTAGGTTTTCTGAAATCAACATCAACTTTGGTTTTTTAAATGTAGCACCCTGTATATTATACGCCCAATGGGTCTCTTCTTGCTGATTAAAGATAAACGAGGTCTAATAACCTTATATTTAAAGACATCCGAGAAAGTTAACAAAACCCCTGTCATAAGAGGAAATGTGTTAGAAAGAGACGGATGTCTTTAAAGATAAAGGTATCAAACCAGGTATAATTAATTATAATCAGCAAGAAGAGGACAGTTTGATGAAGATATTAAATACAGGGTGTTATATTTAAAAAAAGTTGATGTTGATTTCAGAAAAACTAGACAGTCTATATAACTGTAAACTACACTAAAACAATTTCTATAATTTAAAGAAACTTTTTTATTTAACTTTTTTTTCATATCTTGAAAAATGCTAATGTTTTTTTATATTTATAACTAAAAAACCCTGTATGTCTGTCTAATGAGATTCGACGAAAACAGTAGGTAAGTCTAATCCAGAGAAGATCTTGTCTCTCTTGAATTTAGACCTGGGAAAAGCAACCGAACTTTACGAAAGTAAGGCGATTTGATTTCCTGTTGTATTGACGACAGAATTCAATGCGGATTCACGAATATCAAAATATTAAAAACATGCTTTATGTCTAATCTAGTAATATTATTTGACTTCTGCCCTAAATTGAATCGTAATTTGATAATTGGCTGATTTGCCTAATTTTTTACTTTTCAGCCCATGGTGTGAATAGATGAATGTTTGTCAATTTAATTAATTTTTTTCAATTTGTTACTTTTCAGTCACAAGTTGCCATAGACTGGCGTATAAACATGCCACTGTCCAAAAAATTTTATTTCAGATTTCAAGTTCAGCCGATGTCTCTCATATAACGTCGCAAACAAACAATCTCTCCAGTTTTCCTGCTCTAGGCCAAAAGATAGAAAAATGTAGAAGTGACTAGCATTGGATATAAGAATAAAAATCAAACACGGAACGCCTTTTTACCGCCATATTAAATGACCATTTAATATGGCGGCGAGAAGTTTTTGAATTTGTGGCAGGAGTGCAAACTACAGTGACTTTATACAAGACAGTGTGAACATACAAGACCAGCCGCCATTTGTTTGCAAATTTTGTGTAGGCTTATATGGGAGAATGCAATAAATATCGCATTTACATTAAATATAAAGCTTTTATTCTAAAAAAAATGGTACGAGAGTGTTAATAGTAACAAGTTTTTATTTTTTTAATATCATTTACCACCTCTGGACGTTCCAAAGTGCTTTATTTTTGTTATTGTTGGGAGTGTTGTGTATTAAAGTTCTTTTTAAATTCTTTCTTTCGTTCTTTAATAAAACCATTATAATCTCTCGTTTTGTTTAAATTTTTTTAATTTTAAATATCTCTGGTAAAAATATATGTTATTTTGTATTTGCATTTTCCTTATGTGTGCTATATCTATTTACTCTTATGTTTTTCGAACGGCTTTTATAAACTTAATCCATTTATTGTGTTCTGATCTAGTCTATTTATTTTCAAGAGAACCTGCATGTAAACAAAATTGGCTGAGCAAGCAATGCGGATTTACAAGTTTCCTTAAAATTGTATTGTAATTGGACACCCTTATTTAAAGGCTTTTTGCCTACGCAACCACTTTTGTTTACATGCAGATTTTGTTGAAAATAAACTTTAGGCAACTTCAATTTGTAATTTTATAAATTACATTGTTTAAAATCATTATATAATTATTAAGTACCACATTCAACTTGCCATTTTACGAGTTATTTTATTTTTGTATAATAACATATTGACCCTCCCAAGGGTGACTATGTAAAAATATTGTATTTAAAATCATAATATAATTGTCACATTTTAACATCTTGTTTTATTTTTGTATATTACATATTATCGACCCTCCCAAGTTAAAATATTGTTAGTGGATTTTTGGCTAAAAAGAGTTGATACTCTATTACTACATACAAATATTTGTTTGTTTAAATAAAGTTAGAATTTGTATAGTAAATAACCACTTTTAGAGTAAAGTAGTTTTATCACAATAATATGTGAGTGAGCAGCAGCATTGAATATTTTGATTTAATATATAGAGCTGAATAAAAGCAAAAACAAGACTGAGTCATTGAAAGTATAATATACGATTTGAACTAAACATAAAATTTATTAATTTCCTTCCATCTAGTGACTTTACTGTTATCTGTAGCTATGGCAATGTTACTACCAGCTGCTCACTTTGTAAATTTATTGCAATGTGTGCATTTTTTGTCATGAAACTGTTTTGGATAAAGGTATTTTCTGTAAATTTTAGTGTTATCTAAAACCTTTGAAAACTACTTACTTTCTCATAAAAATGATTGAAAATATGTATCTTTTAGAAGCAAAATACAAGCAGTTTTTTCTAACAAATGGTAATAAGTTCTATATCATTCCATAATTAAGTTTGTATCTTCGTAAGGTTAAGGACACATTTTTTAACATAAAAAACTATATGAAATGATAGGAATTTGATACTTCTAGGGCCTGACCAACTTTCACATTTTACTGCATTGCCGTTAATAAAAAAGTATAAAAACAAACTACAATTAAGTATTCCTTAAGCAAATTTATTTTTTTGTTACATATCGAATATATACATCTTCAACACTTGTAACTTTGAATTAAATCAACAAAAAACAGATAAAAAGAAAAAAAAACTATAGGTCCATATTTCCTCATTGTATTCACAAAGCTAATTCTGAAAATAAAACTAATGCTAAAGATGGGGCACAAGACGTTAAGACGTAAATGTTGATTGATAAAACAAAATAAATGAACTTATAAGACATCATTATTTAGTTTTGTCTTAATCAATAGTGCTTTATATTTTTTCATTAGAAGCTGTGCCCTTCCATAATGCTTATGATATTTAGATAATTTTTCTTCCAAATATTTCAAATTTGTATCATGACGAGTACTCAAAGCACTTAATGAGCCTGAACTGTCACTTATGTTCTTTGGAAAAACTTGGTGAATATGAGGTTGCTCCCGAGGTAGAAGCGATAGCCTGATTTGGGAGTTCATTCTTCACTTCCAAAAAAATATGAGTACGTTTAGCAGGTGGTTTTCTAAGTGTTTTGGGCTTACTAAAGGAGAACAGAGTAGGTACAGCATTTTGTTTTAAACGACGGGTTCCATCAACCCTGGTCTTTTCCTACATATGCGGCTCAAAATGCACCTGCAAAAAAAAAATGAATTTTACCTATTCTGTAACGTCAGATTGTATTATTATTATTATTACTGTCACCAATGTGTCTTGTTTTTTGTCTTGTGATATATTTTTTTATTTATTCCATAATACACTACAGAGCTAAACTACATATGGAGAAAACAATAAAAATATTACTAAATGAGAAAAATAATCCAGACATATAGCAGCATTAAATAAAGAGAGTCAACAAATACAAAAATATAAATAAAAACTAAAAATAAAAAATAAACAAGCCAGAAAAAAGACATTCAAAGCTGTTAACCAAGTGAAATTGAATTTTGATTTTGAATTATATTATGGTTAAAATTGAGGGGTATATTAAGTAATAGAATACTAGATAATAAATAATCTTAAATAAACTGTAAAAGTTATAGCAATAAATAAAATTAAACTAGCTATGAACATTATTAGAAAATGTCAAATCTTGGAGCCGATATATGTAAATCACACTTTGAACTTAGAAAATCCAAACTCAGCATAAACTTACTTCACATATACAAGACTATTTGATTGGAATCCATTTGTCCCATTTCATAGCTATGACCCATTCCATTCTTCTTTTCCTATCTGTCGGAAAATGCTTCATAAGGAAGCCCTTCACACTAGAATTAGTGCAGGCTATAGCGGCACACCTTGGCATATCTGAAAACAGATATTTTAAATGTAGGACCTTTAATATGAAAATTATGTTTGTCAATTATTTATTGCCAAAAATATTTATATCTAGAAAGATGGATTTATGCTTGCATACTAAATTAAAACTCAATTATCCTTCATTGTGAGACATCAAAAATGGAGCCTTTAACTTTTGTAATTCTTAAGATTAGTTTAGCTAGCCATGTAATAATAATAAACTTCCAATAAGACTTTGATCTACTTATGATTGTACATTTTAAAATTATTTATGATTTCTTTTCAAAATCGACAAAAGAATGGAAACGTAAACAATGTTATAAACTTAATACTGCATATTTATAATGCTAAAAACAAGCATAAATTTTGCTACAAAATATTAATTTACCTTATATTTCTTATTTTAATTTAGGACAAAGCAAAAATCTGACGAAATGCGAATATAAATGATAAATCTAGCTATGAACATTTGATGCCAATTTTTAAATGGTGTTATAATATTTATTTTACTTACCAATCAGTGTTTTAAGAGTTATAAGGAAAGTTTATGTTCTAGTCTTTTCACTGAAAATATATAACGCAAATTAGTGGCTATTTAATTAACAAAACAAAATTTATACGGATTTCTCACATAAGCACATAACGTAAACAATCAAAATTTTAGCAAACAAATGGCGGATTTCGTGACGTATTTCAGCCGGCCAATCAAAAGTGACAAGCCGTATGGCCACACTGTCTTGTATAAAGTCACTGTAGTGCAAACGAGTGGCGTTTATTAAAAAGCGGTAGCTTTACCGAGAAAACGGTAGGGTTGGCAACACTGGCCAGCGTCGCACGCAAGACGGGGTTAACGGTTGGAGAGTGGCTGGTCAAAGGTTGAAATTCGTCCCCCCCTCCAGTGAAAATTCTGTATCCGAGCTTGGTCGTATAGTGTGGGAAAAGTATACTTGAAGCAATATCTCTCTAATGCATCTAATATTCCGGGTAAAGAGTATTACTTAACTGAAAGATAAAAATGCATACTTATAACAAGCAAAAGATTAGTCATTGCTTTTTAGTTAACTCATTAACTCGCAAGTCTATTACCGGAACGTGGTTTGCTTAATTATTTATGTTTACTTGCAGTATTGAATAGTAAGTAAAAAATTTCATTTTTAAGTAAGTAGAAGCGCGAATAAACTATTTTGACGAATATTTTTTAGATCATTGTAAATATAAATAAATTTAGCCGTGGTTTTGTCAGTAATATTTCCAATGTTATAAAATGAAGAACGACACAGCTATAAAATAATTGACTGAATTTTTAAAAGCTTCATATTATGAAGAAGCATGACTAGAAATAATATTAAAATCTGGAATTAAACTGTGGCAAAGTCACTGTATAATTTATCGAGTAGATTAAACTTAACTTCACTCTGTGTGCACCTCAGGTACATGTAAAGAATTCTCTCCGTATTAGGGTACTATCAAGATAATTACGAAAATTTTAATATCAGCCCGTTAGTGTAGCATGTGCAAAAGAGGCGTGCTAAGAGTATTTGAGGCCCGGGTCGGTCTTTCAATTTAGGACCCCCCTTTTTTATAGGATCGCTATATTTTTACGGAAAGAAAGCCAAGAAACAAGAGTAAGAAATTGCAAACCTACCAATGATAGGAATAAAACAATAGTAACATTTAGAGAAAATATTCAGCTGTTTTCATTCTTAATACGTAAATGGTTTGGTACACCAAACACAGATTTTTCGGCCAGATGCGCAGGCAGGTTCTGTTACAATTATAGACCAAGTCGACATAAAGCTAGGGAGGTAGACGCCGGAGTGCCAGGATCAAATCTCGTGAAGTATCCCTGAAGCGTGCCTCGTGCAATCGAAGGCGAAAGGTCGGAAGGAAGAACCATGATTTCTAATTGACTGAAGCCGTGAAAGCTCCATTCTATATCCACTAACTGGCAATGATCTATATTTACACTAAACATATCTAAACATAATACATACAAATTAAGTACTTTCGATGAAGTTCATTGTTGTCTCGCACTTTATCTATTACTTTGCCTGAATATAGGTTCATAACAGTGCAGATTGTCCGAAGATAAACTACTCCTCATGTGGTTCTCAATAATTTTTGGTGTGGAATAACTACTGTCACTATCTTTCATAATAAGTCCCATGTTTCTAGTATATCTCCCTGTAATGTAAATTTTTTGAATTCAATCCGCTAATTTTCACTTGGAGTCGTCATCAAATGTTGGTTATTTAATTCGGCTACTCGATAATGTCACATCTAGTGTGATATTATTACACTCTGCATGCAGTTAGCGCGTCAGGGATCTCTTCATCTTGTCCAAGTTCACCTGTCAGCTGCCACTTTGTCTTTATTTTAATTCGTTTTATTGACAATTTTGAACCACTTCTATATCACAGTCATCCAATTTTCCTAGATGTTATTGGCATATGATATAAATCCGTTTGCGGTTTTCTCAATTGGATGCATTCAACCTCCATATAATACGCTTTTGATATATCGAGAGTCGGGACCAATCTTTTAAAGATATGTTGACAGAGGTGAAGTTATTTCGAATATTCTTACGTAGTTTTAGCTGTCAAGATTGTCTTTGAGCAACGACTTCAAATTAAACCTTCGCTTTTACTCGAACTTCTGATTTAAATGTACGTTTGCACATATGGTTGATCTAGTGATCATCAAGGTTACGTCTAAGCTCGAATCAGGGCTAGAAAATGCTCTGAATATTGTTTAAGAGTTGTATCTTTAAGTCTATCAGCTAGTTTTATCGAAGTTTTTTCATATTTTCAATTTCTTAACTTATTTTTTAGAAGTTAATTTTTTTTGGTCCTTAAAACTTTTTATATCTGTTACTAATTTGTTGAGTATTATTTTTCAATTTTTTTTTGATAGTTTATAAATAGGTTTAGCTAATTGGCAGCAGTGTATAAATACCCGCCTAAAATTCAGATCCTACGGATTTTTCCGGAAACTACCGGTACATTTTGACCTCGATTTCGACTAAGTCTATCAATATTTTGGAAGTAATGGTTCAACATATTTGTAAAATAATCCTTAAATATTGTATCGTCCACTCCGCATATAAGGAGTATACATACATACAATACTCACAACCCCACATTTGTTGAACGAAACGTCCTCATAAGCACTGACTTATCGGGCCCATCGGACATTTGCTCAATCTGTCCTTTGGCCAGTCAGTTTTTGATAGATTAATGTAAACAGTAAATACAATTTTTCATTTCTACCAGATGTAAACGTTCAGGTATGGTGGTTGAATATTTAACTTTCAGTCTACGGTTGATCTTCATGTGTGGGCACTTTTGTCTTTTTTTACATGTTAAATTAAATTAAAGTTAAATTTTTATTAAAAAGTAGGAATCAATTTTTGATAAAGTGTGTTATGGATATTTTAGTACATGAGTAAATCGATACCAAATTAGCACGTTAAGGTTAGATGTCAGAGCGCGTTAATGTTTAAGTTGAAGTTCTACGATTTAAGGGCTCATGTATCTTAATACAGTGTAAACTAATGATTTCTTCTTTTTTTACATTATTACATTTTTACATCTCTATCACCGTATCCTGCGAGCAGGTACTGATGTCTGCCGTTGCCCTAAGACTGATTTTTTTTGCATCAGGCCAAGGCTGACACAATTTACAGACACAACATTATGTGATAGGGTCAAAACAGAACCTAATAGCAGACACATCGACGCATGTTGATACGGAATATATTTTTGTATATCACCGTATCCTGCGAGCAGGTACTGATGTCTGCCGTTGCCCTAAGACTGATTTTTTTGCATCAGGCCAAGGCTGACACAATTTACAGACACAACATTATGTGATTAGGGCCAAAACAGAACCTAATAACAGACACATCGACGCATGTTGACACGGAATATATTTTTTATACTTGTATGATGAGAAGCCTTTTTATTCAGCTCATTACTGTCAGTACGTACATGTGTATAGTCGTGAAACTGACCTAATATTTTTTATTATTCGAGCGTATTACACAATATTAGTAAAAAGATTAACACCTATGTCTGCTGTGGCCTTATAATATGATTAGAAAAAAATATCCAAACAGTAGGCCAAAGCAGTCACAAAAGAGTAACATTTTTGAATCACGCGATGACGTTTACCTACATATAAAATTAAATCAATCCAGGGTTGCCAACCGTCCTGTATTTGGACGGAAGTCCTGGATTTTAGTAGATTTTACCGTATTTGTTCTTCGTCCTTCCGATCTCTCGAGAAGGACGCATTTTGTCGTGGATTCTGGCAATTTTATTTTTTTTCTGAAACAACACAGCATAAAATACAATTTTATTATTTTTAATGATTTCCGGCAACATCGTTTTGTTGCGTTATGTCATCTGTCGATTGTCGAATTAGTGATGAAAATGCGCACTTAAAGAGCGAAACTCTGTGGTTTCTGCTATTTGTATTTATCTGAGTAAGTTGTGAGTTGGGAATATCTAAGAACTATGAGGTAAAAGGTAGATATTTTATTATAACTTAGTTGTCTGTAAAATGATTTTTTTCAAGTTTCCTTTTTTTTACTTACTGAAAATTTAATTACGTTAAAGTTGTATTTGTTCCTGCATAATAATATGTTTAGTTTTTATTTTCTTTTTAATCGGTAGTACATGCCACCTAACTAATAGCTAGGAGATAAAAGGTGAGGTATATACTTTATTATAGTACAGCCCCTTTATACAACTTTATAGGAACTTAGTTGCAAATTGAAATGTTGTTGTAAAGTTATTTTTCAATTTTTTTTTACTCAAATAAAATATTATTTATCGCATTTATTTTGTCTAAAATTCATAAAATATTAATATTATTAGTTGACCTTATTTATTACCCTGTGTCCTAGATTTTCTACAGAATTTGACTAATCTGTCCTGATTTATGGAAATTTATAGTTGGCAACCAGATCTAAGTAGACACGTTAAAACTAAAGGAAGCGGGTGTCTGTGTGTTTAGCAGATCTAAACATATTTTAAAGCAGACACCGATGTCTGGATTGATCTGATAATCAAAATTATTAACACATATCGATATCTGCTTTGGCGCTCATTGTGTTAACATGCAAGTATGGCCAAACCACGGATCAACTGTAAAAGCAATTATGTATCACTGTATCACACTCTTTTTAAGCATCCTTGTGCCCTCTAAAGTAATATAAGTGCATGTAAATTGAGCAAAAACATTATAAAAACGGCAATAATGTTCATATAATACAGCTGAAATGGTAACGAAAAGTTTGGACGACATAAACATGAAAGTTCATCGTAATATCGATTAGTTTTATTGGGTGTCAGCAAAGATATTACATAACAGATAACTTTGTTACGATGCTTGAGACATTATTTTGTCAGGTAAATTAAACATTAAATTATATAATTTATTATTTTTAGATTTAATCTGGCCAATTACAAAAGTATCCAAAATAAATTAGTTTTAATGTTCCTAGCTGCATAATCGATAAAGTAGTATTGGTAATTTAAGCAATATGTAAAAACTGACCATAGCCTCTTAATTTGAAATTATGTGTGTAATAAATCAATAGCTATTTCATTGGCAGGACATTTTATTGGTTATAAGTCCGTCTAAAACAAAATGTACAAAGGAAATTTAATATAGTGGTGAACTGACCATAAATATGAACATTTTATAAGTTCTGGGTATGAGTCATGAGGATAGACATTAAAGTGGTAGATTGCATCCCTACATAAACTAGGGTTAACAGGTCATACAAACATCTAGAATTTCATTTAAAAAGTGATAAAATTCGAAACTTTTGATACAAATCCAGGATGCTGTTTTTTTAGGGAAGAGTGTACAGTATATTCGCGAATAGAGGTAACAAGAGTACAAAACGACTAAAAGTATCATTTTTCGAAAAACAGCCATTCTTTATAAATTCTTCTGTTCTTCTTTCTCTGTTTATAGTGCATAAAAAATACAATAATGTGGAAGTGAATAAGCCTTATTTTTTATTTTAAAGCAAAATGTTACATATGTTTAATACGATAAATATGTTCATTTATTCCAAATATTTTCAACAGACAAGAAAAATTAAGAAATTCCGTAATTTTTATAATTTTGCTTTGACAATGGAAAAAAGGCGTAGAATGTGTAGTATAGTAGTGGTAGTAATACTACTACTAATAGTAATAGTAATAAATACATTTATTAATTCAAAAGAAAAGATTGACCTTTACGGAAATTGTCTGTCTGTTCACGGCATAGCTACAAAACTGCTTATCAAAGCTTGATATCAAAAGACCAATGCTGTTTTCACACAACTCTAATATGGCAGAACAAATTGAGCTGTTGAATTAATAGTCCAGTAATCAGAGGGTTGAGGACGTGCAAAATAATAAAGTGCAGACTTAGGCCGTCTGGATCACAAAAAAAGTCCAAAAAAAGCGGATTTTGTACAATATTTTCCAAAATAGGATTTTTTAGGAAATAATCTGCTTTTCATTTTTTAATGAGACAATTTTGCTTTATCTGTGACAAATTGGAATATATTGGTTAAAAATAATTTGTTTGCCACTTTTTGGTCATTTTTTTGTAATTCAGACGGCCTACGTGTGGACACTCTATACATTTTAAACAACTCCTCGAGAGGTAATCTTAATGAAAAAAAAAATGTACACAGTATGGCAGCCTCCAAAACTGTCTCTGGTGACTGGGCTGTAATGATATTTCAAGCTTTTTCTATATTTTTATAAAAACTGTTTCACAAAATCTATAGAATTGGATGAAATGAGAGCATGATAATTATACAATTTTCTCGAAAGCAAATAATCAAATCCATTGAACGGTTATCACAAGATATTTTTATACAGTTTTAGGCACTTGTTCAAACTGCTGAAGCTACCAAAGTGAGAAAACCTTAAGGACACAATTTTGCGTTTATTCTATTAGTTAAGCCTGACCCTAAGTGGATTTGTATTAAAGCACAGAAAACCTAAAGCAAGATTTTCTGTGAGTAAAGCTATCACCACCTAATATACAGGGCGTTATATAATATCGAACATTTTATAATAATAATGCAAGAAAAAATCTACCATCAAGTTTTAAAAAAACACTGCTTAAGATTTGCTTGCTTAATGCTTATCCATGATAGGCGCACGAAAAAGCTCTATGGCAACTGATAATCTAAACGATTCTAAAATTGATACCTGCAAAACAATTCGTGAAGAGAAGTAACATAAAATGCATCAAACATTAAAATACGAGTATGCTAAAAAAATTATGTACGCATATAAGAAAGGTAAGTTTCTAATTATTTAGTTCCACTGAACTATTGTCCATTATCGTTCTAAAACTCATTCTAAAAGCTATTAAAATGTATAATACTAATGCTGCTTTAGGTAATGTGAAAATGGTTCATCAAAACAAAACACGTTACGTGCCTAAAACATCAATTTCGCAAGAATTTAATAATAAGATAAATTGTTTCACACAACCGCCAAAGTATTTAAATAAAATACTATAAAAATGTTAATAAAGTGACACTGAGTTATAATTTATGAGTTTGTCAGATGTAATTGTCAGATTTGTCATTTCTCTAGATAGGCCTGTATAACCTAATTTTTACTTTTGGACACAGTTGTACCAAAAATTATTTAAATTAACAGCAATAATGGTTTGTTATAATAATATATAAGGGGGCTAGTTCCAAAATGTACAATCTCCAGTTTTACCATATGTTCACCAAACAAGACAAAAACAATACTTTTTAATTGAAGAAAACCTTTTTATTCAGGAATGTCACGAATGAAACAAAATGAAAAACTAATTAACAAACAACCAGCAAAAACTTTTAATGTAAACGTCAAACTTTAAATAACTAATTTAACTGATTTTAAAACGTTTTTTTATAATAATTTAGTCATGGCAAAAAAATTATACTCTTAAGTTGCACTCTTCTTCTCCCATTTCACATAGAGTGTCTTCTGTACTTCTTTCTTGATCTGCTCCTTCCAGAACAAATTTATAAAAGTTTAATCTGGGATGGTTTCTCCATTCTTCTGCTTAATGTATTGTAACTAGGTTATTGAAATCAACTTTTTGGTTTTCGCCTCCTACGTTATTTTTGCTGATTATGGCTGGATTCATATTAATGAAGCTTTTACTTTTTTTGTAATAACTTTTCTAATCCCTAGATCCGATCTATAGTTACTTTCTCCCCGGACTATTACTACCCCATTTGAATTTCTAGATATCATCATTTCTTTTATTTTAGAAAAAGCAAAATGCGACTGTCCTGGCGATTTTATGAATTTACTTGCTTCTTCTTTCCAGTTTCTAATTTCAACATCATTTTCAACCTTGAGCACAGTTCCATACTGCGAAAAAATATTTAAATAGTCATCTGGCTTTAATATTTTCTTTTTGCGTATGTCTCGTTCAATGTGGCCGATCCATCTATCTGGAGGTGTAAAGGAGTGCCCTCTTATTGGAAACACAATTTCAATTTTTGTTATATTGTTTTGTTCGGATAGCCACTGACAGCATATACTAATGAGGGTTGTATTTTAATTTGACCCCCGCATCCATCATACATTACGCACTTTTATTCATAAAGCGACACAATTAATAAAGCATGATTAGAGAATCTTAAATCTTTCGCGTGTCTAGCAAAACTATTTAGCTTCGAGACCAGTTAATTTTGTTTAAGAATAACTCATGATTTGTACAATATTTTGCGTAATTTTTTTTAATAAAATTTTTTCACGATATAATTTAATTTTTTTCCAAAGAAAAGCGTTCTGTTTGGGTCACTTTAGTATTAAACATATTAGATGTCGTAAGTGTTGTGAGTGAAATATGTCAATTTATGATTGCAAGTTCGGTTATATTGCACGAAGCATTTTGATAGTACTATTTTGGAATATATCCCAAAGTTATATTAATATAACAAAAAGTGTCAGTTTAGTAATAAACTATGAAAATATTACTATAATTTAGAAAATAAAAATTAGAGTGTTAAATAACAATTGAAATAAAAACACACCATGAAACCAATAACTGTTTATTTGTAAGAAAAATGGTTCAAATATAGTTTAGTTTTACAAAATTTTAGATAAAAACGTTGGTTATATTAAGTATAAAACTTAGACCTACTATATAAAATAATTAGACAATTTTAATCGCGTTAAAACTTATGTTTCAAAAATAATACTGTCTAAAGATAAATTAACAAGCGCATTAAATATCATTATAGTGAAAAAAATATCAATACTATTTTAGTAACATACAAAGGTATTGTCAAGCAAATTATTGCAAAATAGTATTGTCACAGCTAAGCTGTGGTATTGTAAAAATCTGCATAATAACTAGGAATCAGATTTTTTGAAAATAATTCTTTCAGATCTTTTTTCTTGTTGTCACTCAACTCCATTTTATTCTCATATGCCTGTTCCAGGCTTATTTCCTATAAAGCAGACATCTTTTTTCTCTTATTTCTTACGTTAACTTCTAGAAAAGTCTCCTGTTTATGTGATGTTTTTTAAAAAATACTAAAAGGCTTTTCTTTTTTAAACATCTTGACTTTAATGTCATTCCATAAAATGAGTTTTTTGTGATACTTCTGCTGGTGGATCATTTATGTAACCAATAACGTTTTCAGAATGTAGCTATATAAAAAATTATCCATTATAATACAAGACTCATAACCTTTATAACAAAATTCTTACATACAATCCCCAGTTTAAATGTCAATCACCCTATATACTTACATTGGTTGTACTAGTTAAATTAGAAATGGCTTCTTTTCTATTCGGAGTAATTTCTGAGTGTTCAGGTGGCTGTTGTATTCTAACTAAAATAATTATTATAAGAAACATTTTGTACTGTTTATTAATAAGTTTTTACTCTTAACATCTTCTAAATTTTATCCATAAAACGACTCATTCCAAATTATAAGATATATTTCATATTTAGATTTATTTATAAATAGCATTAACTCTAAATTTAATGAATAAATCAGTTACACTTAATTTCAATATAATCATAAAAACGCACATATCAGAATAGTTCACACCAAATACATGAAAATTTAAAAATAAACTGACATAAATCCAAGTGATTCATTTCGGTTGCAATTTATTTTTAAATATAAATAGATACAACTCTAAATACATCGCTATTCTACTAAAATAAAAAAACACTTACCTTAATTCTTTATACTAAATGGACTGAATCGTCAATAATTCGTAAAACGTTAACCTGTTCACTACAACTACCGGCGCGTTACTAGACTGGATCAGTTTACCTCTAAAAAATAACGTTAAAGTTCGTCGGTACTAAACCGACACATGTAGGAAATTGCAGTTGGGAATTTGCTATTTGAACGTAAGTCGAAATTTTGAGTTGTGTCACTTCATAATTAAAAGTACGATTAGTCTAATAGTCTGTATACCAGCAGAGGTGGAAATGGTCAGAATATGGTGAATGCAGGAAGAAATCCCATTAGAACCTTTGCTGTATTCGTTTTCAGTCCAGCAAAAATCAATAACTGTTGAACTGTTTAATTTACCGTTTAAAAGTACCTCTAACAACAGTAAAATTGTATATATAAAACTGTCTAGAATAGTATGTCTGTTGATCAGGAACTGTGGGTAATACATGATTTTTCTGGCAATCTAAAGAGAAAATTTCCACCCCATCTTTTTTTTCCCTTAGAAGGGTAAATCTTAATATGTTGGTCATTGCAACTTTCAATTTTGTCCGTCAGCTGTAGACACGTAGCATATACATCAGTGCAAGGGGTTCCAAAACCCAAATTATATTGTGTATTAAAAACCTGCTTAAAGTAATTTATTTTTACTGGTTGCTCATTATTGTTTTGATACATGGCCATATTTTTGTAATGTTTAAATTTGAATCAAGGTACAGCCTTTCACTTTGTCCCCTGTAGTAATGACTCTCAAAAGCCATACATTTATTTTCATAAAATAGTCTTTTTTACAGCGATATTTTTCCAACATTCTATCACCTCCACGATTTTCCCTTTTCGGAAGTTTTAATATAGTTTTTTGTCACCGTGTCAATCCTCCATCTTGTAATTCCCAAAATGACCATGAAAGAGTTTTCGCAAACCGGAATAATTTTTTTTTGTTGAATAAGAACATAAGAGTGTCCTTAAAATATTTTCCCACTGTGTGTTCAGTTTTTTGGGCCATTGCGATCTACCGGTACAATTTTGCAATGTTCTAAAATAAAGTTATCTTGATAAACTTTTTGTTTAACTTGTTTTGTGGCCACAGGTTGGGTTAACTGATAGAAAATGTGGACTATATTTATAAAAACTTCTTAATTTGATTTATTCGACTCTAGGACTATAGCTAAACTTACCTAAGGCATTTTCCCTTGTTTTCTTTTTATTCTGTGGGATTTCTTTTTCTCTTTCGAACCTTTTTCTCACTTACAGGTGTCACCTTAATTTCTAACTCTTGAAATGTATATTATTTAAACACTTTAATGCAAATATTAAAATATAAACCTCACAAACAAAGATATATGTCTTTACTATTAAAACGAAAATCGGAACAAACAAGTTATAACCTATAAAGTCAATCGGTAAACAGCGCGGTTAGCGCGAAAAATAATTGCACATTTTGAAAAATTTATAAAACATTTATTTGCATTTGAGATTGTACAATTTGGCATACTTAACAAATTTGAAGCTAAATTATTTATGGAGATTGTACGTTATAGAACTAAGCCCGATTTTCTGAGCATAAAATGAAATAGAGATATGCCGTTTTTGTGTTAAATTATTGTTTTTTTTTTAATTCAGCGCTAAAAAATACACCAGATGCGACATCTATATCATTTCTGTCAAAAAAATGGATATTATACACTTTGGAATTAGAATCATATGATAACATCAAATACCTGAATTTAGATGCGAGTAGTACTTCATAAAGCTGTTTCATTTTAACAGTAACAAAGTATTAAGAAATCATGGTTCTTGGGATTAGACCGGGTCAAAATGGACTCACTTTCCGTCGATTGTATGCGGCATCTTCACTTCACCAGATCGGAACTCATTCAGTGCTCCGATCTCGTGAAGTGAAGATCCCTGAAAATGCCTCGTGCAATCGAAGGCGAAACGTCGGAAAGTGATTCCATTTTGACACCGTCTAATCCCAAGAACCATGATTTCTTAATTGACTACAGCCGTGAAAGCTTTCGTTCTCTAGCAAAAAAATATTTTTGTCAATCAATCATTTCGGTTTTGACATCTCGAATCCTATGATTTTACTCTTAGACTAAATTCGTTTATATTCTAATATTTTATTCGACTGCACATGCAAACGAGGGGTAATGTGTTTAATAATTTTGTGTGTATGTATCCGCTGTTTGTTTCCACCTGTAGGTTAAAGGCTTGGGTCGATTTTTATGAGTGAGGCGTCAAAAGATTTTTTAACTTCCTAAAAATATCCAAATATAAGCAATTATTTCACATTCAGCGCTGTATCATCTAAACAGTTGATTTGAGATATGTTTTAAATGTAGTGTTCACAAATTCTGCAACTCTGTAAATAAACTAAAGATAATACATACATATACAACTTTATTAAACCTTAAACTATCGAAAAAATTGCCTATAATAACGCAATGTTGAGTTTTTTGTACTTATTTATTATTAAACCTTACTTTTATTCATTTGTGCTTTTTTAAATCAACTTTAGTTAAGTTTGTTCGCATTCATGATATTTTGCTAGGTATATAATTTTTTTCCAACGATGCTAGTTAGTGTATTAAAAATCTATTCATAATAACTAATTGTTTAAAAAATGTTTTAGCAAATATTAATATAATTTTAAACTTTGAGCGCATGAGCTTAATGATTATTTAAACCATTTGGTTAACAAATAGAAAACTTTTTTTATTAGTGACTTTAACAAAAAAGTTGTTCTTCATTCATGCTTTATAAATTGTTTTGATTATCCTTCAAATACGATTGATTAAAGAATATATGTTATTCCATATACAGATACAGAGTATGAAAGAAATACAAAAATAAATATTTATCAACAAAAAAAAAATGAAGTTTAAATTTTGAAAACAGCTAAAATTAAGGAGCCTGCAGAGACAGCCTAAAATATTTTTAAACTTTTTTTGTAATGACGTGATTTTCTAAAAAAGTATCCACTAAATGATCATTAAATTACACAAATACTACACATCTTACAAAAAAACCTTAATTGCGTATTTCAAAAATTTAAATTTAACACTTTTTTGGTTTTGCCTACTTATGTGTACGTAGTTTTTACGTACGTTTTATATTATATGGAATTTTTTTTACAGCCAAACTTATTTGACTAAAGTCGATAATAAGAAAGTTTCATTTGTTAACTAAAATTACAGACTCTGTATTTATGTGCCCCCATCAAAATTTTTCTGATTTTTAACAATATATAAAAAAAAAACATTTTAAAAAATCATCAAATCAGAACTGAACTTGAGGATTAAAAAGTTTTAACGATTTTACTCCTTATTGACTCGACTAATACACGCACTTTTTTCGTTTTTAAAGAAAACTGTCACTTTTTCAAGTCTGGTTTTGCGGACGTGCCGTCAAGATATACATTTTGTACAAGACGGACTTTTTAACTCGATATGCGTTTCGAAAGAAATTATCTCCTCAAATGTTTTCAGGGGCGGTAAAAATTAATATAAATCGAAAAATAGATTAAAGTTCACGGATCGTGTTGAAATTTTGTAAAGTTTTAATATATATTTGATGTCGAATTTTTGTTTACCATGCCTGAATTTTGTTTTTAATGAACATAATTAATTATAACATATGTACTTAAATAATAAATAGGAACACAAAACACAATCATGAAAAAGATGCTTTCGTAGTATTCACAGGATTTACAAGTAGTTTTATTTTTATTTTTTCTTTCCACATTAATATACTAATTGTATAAGCATGAGGATTTTTTTTGTCTTTTAGCAATAATATATACTTGTTAATATTCCATATTTTATTCATGTTTCAATGCATCTAACATAACAATACAAAATATTTACATTTTTTGGCATTACATCTAGTATACTTTTTTAGGAAAGTAGTAAAAAAAGTATATATATATATATATATATATATATTTATTTATTTATTTATTTATTTATTTACTCACAACAACACTACAGAGTAACAAACAACTTCAAATGGTTTAATCTAAATCTAAATAACATAGACGGACAAATTAATGAACTGAACAATTCACAGACAAAAATAATTTCCAAGAGACAATTACATTAAGTACGCACATTAAAAATAGAAAATATCAAGGACAAAAACACTATAAATATAAAAATAATCAGTTTAAAATGGCTCGTTTAAAACTCATAAAACTACCTGTAAAGAGGTCATATTGCGTAAAATGTCTCTTGTAATTATATATATATATATATATATATATATATATATATATATATATATATATATATATATATATATATATATATATATATATATATATATATATATATATATATATATATATATATATATATATATATATATATATATATATATATATATATATATATATATATATATATATATATATATATATATATATATATATATATATATATATATATATATATATATATATATAAAAGTTTTTTTCTTGGGTATAGGTTTAATTAATGTAACTTGTTTCTGCAACTAGCTCGACGTTTCGCTTCTTGTTTGAAGCATTTTGTTGCATGTCTGAGAACCTAATATGTGGAACACAGAAGTCTAAAAATTTTGGTATAACATTTGCAAGTTTCATTAATTAAACCTACACCCATGAAAAATAAAAACTTTTAGTATAAAGTATGGTTTAAGAACAGTCTAAATAAATATATATTAGCAAGGGTTGAGCTGCTACAAAACTATGTCTTTTTTCCAAGGAATCCAGGATTTATATGGAGATACACCAATGAGAATATTGAAGGCAATATCAACAACTTATGATAAACTAGCAAAACAGAAAAATCGGAGATTTTTTTTATTACAATGTAAACATGCAAATGTTATACCAAAATTTTTAGACTTCTGTATTCCACGTATTAGGTTCTTATTCATGCAATAAAATGCTCTTGAAAATGCTTCAACCAAGAAGCGAAACTTCGAGCTAGTTGCAGAAAAAAAAGTTTCATTAATTAAACCTATACCCAAGAAAAATACAAACTTTTAGTATAAACTATGGTTTAAGAACAGTGTAAATAAATATATATTACCAAAGGTTGAGCTGCTACAAAACTATGTCTTTTTTCCAAGGAATCCAGGATTTATATGGAGATACACCAATCAGAATATTGAAGGCAATATCAACAACTTATGATAAACTAGCAAAACAGAAAAATCGGAGAATTTTTTTATTGCAATGTAAACATGCAAATGTTATACCAAAATTTTTAGACTTCTGTGTTCCACATATTAGGTTCTCAGACATGCAATAAAATGCTCTTGAAAATGCTGCAAACAAGAAGCGAAACGTCGAGCTAGTTGCAGAAAAAAGTTTCATTAATTAAACCTATACCCAAGAAAAATAAAAACTTTTAATATAAAGTATGGTTTAAGAACAGTGTAAATAAATATATATTAGCAAGGGTTGAACTGCTACAAAACTATGTCTTTTTTCCAAGGAATCCAGGATTTATATGGAGAAACTCTAATTAGAATATTGAAGGCAATATCAACAACTTATGATAAACTAGCAAAACAGAAAAATCGGAGATTTTTTTTATTACAATGTAAACATGCATATGTTATACCAAAATTTTTAGACTTCTGTGTTCCACATATTAGGTTCTTAGACATGCAATAAAATGCTCTTGAAAATGCTTCAAACAAGAAGCGAAACGTAGAGCTAGTTGCAGAAAAAAAAGTTTGATTAATTAAACCTATACCAAAGAAAAATAAAAACTTTTAGTATATATATATATATATATATATATATATATATATATATATATATATATATATATATATATATATATATATATATATATATATATATATATATATATATATATATATATATATATATATATATATATATATATATATATATAGGTGTATGTGCACCGTCTTTTCGAACATTTATTGGACACCTTTTTGATCCGCCAAATTGGATTCCTACAAATATCTGTCCGGTCTCTACTTATGCCATACTTGATTTTTGGACATAAATTAAAATAATGACTCCATTTTGTTTCGCCATCTTGAATTCATACCACAATTTTATAGGTTCATTTCTATCCCATAATTAATTATTGCACAAAATTTAGAATCAATCCATTAACTAGTATTTTCAGGATGAATTTTAAAATATTTTATTAAGCCCCCATTTTGTTTCGCCATCTTAGATTCGTACCAAAATTTTACCACCTGATTTCCACGTAATACTTGTTTTTTGTGAAATTTGAGGTAAATCGGATAAGTAGTTTTTTAGTAATAATTTTTTTAACATTGTTCTAGGCCGCCATTTTGTTGAGTCATAATTGGATTTTTACTAAAACTTTACCATCCTCATATGATCCTTAATACTTAATAACTTTCTGTGTCCTATAACTGTGATGTGATATGAGGATGTCATATGATCCTTAATGTTTGACCAAAATTTTAAATTAATCAGGTAAGTAGTTTTTTAGCTATGCCGCGAACAGACAGACCGATGGAATTGAGGAAACGTGTTTTTCAGCAGCCTGAAACGTAAAGTCCTGAAAAAATCTCGGATGGTGATTTTTTCATAATTACAATAATTTCCGACGAGTCTGAAGTAAGAATCTAAAATAAGATGAGCTCTACCCTTACATGGAGGCCATACAAGATGGAGGGAAAAATTAGAAAACCAATATTTCTTTGTTTATTTTCAAGTTTTAACTTATTTTGTTTGTATTTATTCGGGGTGTTGCATTTTTATTGAGGTGATATGAACTTTCTTATTTTAAATAGGACAGCGTATATATTATTACAAATTATGACAGCGCGTTTAAAGACGACCTCAGCGATATATGTATGGGTCTGTAATGCAACATTTCGAAGTTTTTGGAATTTTTTTTCTCATTTTTTTTCGATTTTCTAATTATCAGAATTAAAGTAGTTTTCAACTTTTTTACTTTAATTTTTACTAGAGCCAAACAAAAGTTAAAAATTCATTCTATTTACACAGTAATATTCAAATTTAAAAAGTTATAACGTTGTTATGTTTTGCGTATCGTGTTTTTTTAATGCAACCCCTGTATATTTGATTAAATTTATACAAAGCATTAAACAACGATTTCAACGATACAGGTCTACGGCTGAACGTTTAAGACTTTTAAATTGTGTAATATGGAAAAATAAATATTTTGGCACTAATAGTTATTACAGGTATTATCTGTTTATGTAACCTTTTTGTCCATTATCTTAATAAAAATTGTATTTACTAGAATCAGTAAATGATGAAAACTTGGTTTGTAATTAGCTGCATGTCAAAAAACTTTAAACTTGTCTTTTGTGGTCATACATTAATTCAGATATTTCGGCCTAACATTGGCTTCACAGGAAACCACATTAAAAATGTTTTTAGACTAAATTTACATTAAATGTTGCTTAAATCTACATTTTTCAGTTATAGTACAATATAAGTAACCTAAATTATTTAAAATTTTTAAATTAAACTGTAAAATATTAAATAAACCTAAAGCAATTTTTGCCCGTGTTCCCTATTCTGATATTCTGAACTACATGATGTAATTTGCCACAAGTTTTTTATCGATTTTGCTGCAGAATCAGTGTGATTGAATATTTGAATTTCTTCAATATTTTTTTGCTTAAATTGTTCAAAATCTTGGTATTTGGTTCCCTTGACAAGTAACTGAAGGTGACAAGACCAGGGTTCTTCGTGGGCCAGGGATTATTTTTATTGAGCCCAATGAATTTTACAAAATTGTTTATACATTGATTTATCACCTCGTTATTGTGATTTGGAACACAATCCAGTTGAAAAATTATATTATTCACCTTTTCATAAGCAAATTTTAGACAACAATTTTGCACCATTTATTGGACCCAATGGATTGGCCCTTGCCTCCCACGAATTATTTTTTTGAGGAACATTAAAATAAGCTGTATAAATATAGGTGTCAAAATATTGACCAAGTTAACCAAAAAGTAAGTGAAGAAATTTAATTAAACAATCAAGATGTAGTAAAGGCGATAAAAAACTGGTGGAAATTTACACTACGTGTATTCCTCAAAACAGGAGCACGTGCGAATCGCGCCTTAGGTTTAGGTAATCTTTTACAGTTATTTATTCTTTTCCTACTTAATTTAATTTACTTTTTTTATAGTAACAACTGTAGGTTTAATTTAATAAACATTTAATAAATATTTGCTCTAAAACATTTTTAAGATCACTTTCTAAAAGGCTCAAATATCTGAATTAATGTATGATCACAAGAGACAAGTTTAAATTTTTGACTCGTCTTTAGTTACAAACTATAGAGATAAAAACAGGGAGACCGAACATCTTATTCTCTGTCATTCATAAAATCGTGTATATTTTGATGCAATGATTAAGTAAATTAAGTGTGACAAAGAAACAAATATCTATCATCCTTGTCGGATCCCACAAATGGCAACTCTGTAAAGGTTTAATGACAGAGTTTTTTTTTTCTTACCGTTGACATATAACATGTCAATGTCCATGAGCGTAATATTTAGTAATAGTAATGTTGTAAAACCAATATGTATACCAATCGTTTAATTGACAATAAAAATTAAAATCTATTATCATAGCCCTGCATATTTAATAACATACCTGATTTATTATTTTTATATTATGCATAAAAACGTGTACCTAAGTTCGTTTATTGGTGTTTGCTTTGTGCTGAGTGCGAAATAACATAATAATTCCCGCAGTCATTTATTTAGGGGGGGGGGGGAATTAGAAATCATTAAAATATTAGGAAGAATCTCATATCGCGTACGCCAATTAATATAGAAAAACAACAATATTTTGACTTCCCGAGGAATTTTTGCACACTTGGCACTTACGCACAATAATATCCAAGAACTCTCACAAAAATTCTCCATAAAATAACCACAAAAATCACTAACAAAACAATGCAAAAAGTGCTATTAATGAACATCCTAAATATGTAAATAAAGTTCAAAATAACTTCAATCGATCTCAGACCAATCATGATGTTATTCCCCGGGAAATTAATTTGGATTCCAGAAAGGACGACAACATACCAAATCTCTTTGCACTGTTTTTTGCTTCAGTCTATGATCCAAAAACGACCAATAATATAAGTATTTCTCTTGAGAGATTTGAGGTAATATTGTACATAGGAATTATTCCAACTCAGAAAATCTGTTATCTGAGCTCGACATGGGCAAGGGCTTGGGCCCTGATGGCATACCAAACAGGGTATTAAAATTATGTCTCTCTATCCCCCGCTTTATCATATATTTTGGAAATCCCTTGGCTCTGGAGTGTTCCCTGATATCTGGAAGTTATCATATGTCTCTCCTATTCTTAAATCTGGAAACAAAAACGACAAAATGAATTACGGCCCAATAAGTATTTTCTCAGCTATACCAAAACTATTTGAGAACTATATTAAAAAGGTCCTGACCAACGTTTTTCACGAAATAATTGTCAATCCACAACATGAGTTTACAGCCGGCCGATCTGTGGATACCTCTTTCTGTTGGTTAATTTCATAAATATTTGCTCGGAAGACCGTAGTAATATAAATTTTGTTCACAGATATTTATTATGTTTATGATTTTGTTCTATGTAAGATGTAAGATAGTTGACAATACCCTTTCGAAACAACCAAATTGAGATTATACAATAGATCAAACAAATAATAATTTTGACAATGTATGATTGCGTTTATATCAGAAAAATTCTGTCTCCCCGTTGTTATGTCTATGTTACAACCCATACAAAAATTCAAAGTTTTCTTCATTTACTAATTCTAGTTTCTAGATAATGAAACGTTTATTAAAATGATGAACAAGGGTGTATAACATTTTATCTGCAGTAACTATTAGTGCATAAATATTTATTTTTTTAAATTACACAATTTAAAAGCTTTGTTTATATATTATTGTATATCGTTGACCTCGTTGTTTAATGCTCTGTTGAATTTACCATACGCGAAACATGGCAACGTTGCAACTTTTTTTTAAGTTTTAAAACTTGAGTAATAAACAAAATGAACTTCTAAGTTTTTTTAGTTCTAGTAAAATTTAAAAAGTTTAAACCTGCTTTAAAAATAGATACACAACTGAAGAAAAATGTCAATAAATCCGAAATATTCCCGCGAATAGTTGGGAAAGGTAGTTTAGACGGCTGAGAGGGCGCTGGGCTGGAACCCTATGAAAATATAGGGAAAGTGAATCGTAACACAGGGTTTGTTTAAGTTTGTTGCTCTTTTTTGTACCTTATAAGGTTGTCATTTTCCCGAGAGCGATAGAGTGAATTTTAAAAAATGTGTTGCTCCTTTAGTTATGGCTGATGAAGGCTCAGATATTATACATCATATCAACGGGGACCGCATAACACCTTGAAGGTGTTACTCTCCTTATTTCATGTTTTACCCCCACTTAACATACAACCTCTTGGTCGTTTCCCGTCCCGTCACCTGTGGGACGCGTTTGGTAGTAATCGGACCCTAAATCTGCTTAATTTCGAAAGTATTTGAGGATATCATTTGGTATTGCATAAAATGGTTATTGAATCAATTAACTAAAGAATTTCAATGGCAGATTTGCGGTGATTTAAAACGTATACCCCTTTTATTTAGTTTTCAGTCGAGTTTTATTAAATTATGAGGACTTCTTTGCGAATGGGAGAATAGAGTTGTTCTTTATACAAAAAAAAATGGCCATCAAGAAAACCGACTAAAATTCTGTTACCATTGATACCTATAAGACTAAGTTTAATGGAGGACTATATTAAAGCGTTGGATAGAGATGGGCATTTATTTACTTCAAGACCAAATTTCCAAGACTCACTAAAGCCAAAATAACGGTCGGTTTGCAAAATTGGAACACTAACCATTTAAGCTCCTTACAACAAATAACTATTATTGATTAAGACCCCTACAATAATAAAAATTAAGATCGTTTCTAGATCTCAAGGACTTCATTGATTTTTAAATTTTCTATTTTCAGATTCCTCCAAAACGCAGTTTTTTTATTATAAAATACGAGAAAAACATATAAACATCCAACATTTAACACGGTAATGAAAATCAAAACATTGGAATAAAACATTATCTCAACCTACACAAAGTTACTGTTCATGTTTACCGTTCGTTAGTTTTTTCATAATAAAATCGGAAAAACAATGTTTTTCTTCAAAGGGCGTACATCTATATCCAATATAAACAGCGGTGGCAGCCCTGAAAATAAGTCTGTTGAACCATAAATGATTAATTGCAAAGTACGGCTTATACTTATAACAACAAACAACAAACGCTTTTTGATTTGTTAACTGATTATTTCGATTAAATTATATAAACAACTCAATGGTCGGCATTTCATCAAAAACCACTCAAGGGCACTAGCACTAGCACTATATATTTTCAAATTATTATTTTTGTAAACTACTAGTAACTTTCTTTATATGATGAATGTGTATATTTATCTTTAATTGATTACTACTGGCTGACCAGTGAAAGAACTGTAAAAAAAGGAACGTCCACTGGGTTATCCAGAAATAGGTTTGACTTCTTTAGGTACAAACTGAACTGTAACGAGCACGAATTACTATTATTATTATAATTATTATCTATTATCCGTATCTTTAAATAGTTGACTATAGACGGATGTAGAAAAAGCGGAACGAGAGGTACACGCTGGTTGTTATCTAACCTGTCATATCACAACTCGGATTTCGGCCACAACAAATATCCGTTTTGAATTATTTGATATACTTACTTAATTTTGGGAATTAATCAATAGTATTTTATGAAATATTTTTTTACATTTTTGCCACATATAATAATTACCTATTGTTTCTACCGAGTTGTTTGTTTATTACAGCCTTTGAAATTTATTTTGTGGCCTGTTTCCTGTTGATGTAGGAAAAGGGCCGATGTTGTTTGTATATTTCTGTTACTGAGTCTATGCTCTTCTACTCTTACTAATATTCGCCTGTTAGCTTGCCCCAAGTACAACTATTCACAGTTCTGGCATGATATGCTGTGTACCCGTGGTTTTTCAAATTGATTTTGTTTTTTGTCTTCCTAATATTCGCCTATTAGTTTGCGCTACGTACAACTATTCATAGTCCTGGCATGATATGCTGTATACTCCGTGGTTTTCCAAATTGATTTTGTCTTTTGGGGTTTCAAGTAGTTTACCTGCGGTTTGTGGTTGTGTATTGCTTTTTCTAAGAATTCTTCCTATTATGTCTGTTGTGCCCTTTACATATAGTAAGACTACTTGTTGCCCTCCTGTTTCATAATTCTTAGGGTTCGTTGTTTGGGAACCCTGTAGCCTCTTCTATGGTGCGATTTGTGCAGCCATTTTTTTTCAAAGCACCAGATATTGTGTTAAGTTCGTTTTGTCTCGTTTGTGCTTCAGTTACACGTATCTGGCTATTAAAGTATTGGCCACAGCTTGAATTTATGTTGGGTGATGGTGTAATCTTGCAATTAAATATTTGTCGGTATGTGCTGACTTTCTTTACACGGTGTATTCGAAATGTCCGTTATGAAGTTTTGTACCAAAACCCCTAAACACCTAAAAATGGAAGTTTGTTGTTTTCCTCTAACACTGGAGCAAATTGTATTCCTGAGTGCATTGAATTTACGTGAGTCAGAAAAATTTCACGCTCGGTATCACCATGATGCCATATAATAAATATGTCATATATATATATATATATATATATATATATATATATATATATATATATATATATATACATATATATACATTTCCTGTTAAATGAAAAATTGGTATTTTTAAGGCAATGGTCCGAGATATGTATTATATATGCCGGGAAATTCTCGTTCATAGCAACGCTGTCCAATGCTTTGTCGATGGGAATACTAGGGTACAACGAACTAACGTGTCAACTTGCTATGATATCGTCTTTTTGAAGAACGATATCTCGTATAATTTAAGTGAAATTCTCTGAGCTTCTTACACAAGAATCAGCTTTTTCCATGGTCGGATGCATAATTCCGCAATATATGTTTCCAGTTTTTGCAACGGCGAATTAAGACCAATATTAATAGGTCTTGGGGCGCCCCCGGTTTGGGTATTTTTGGTAAACCATATAGTTAGGGCACTTGCTCGACTTTTCCCGTGGTATGATTTTTTGTTGTATTTCGTGGTTTATTGGTGAATTTTTGATTTTATTTTTAGTTGTTTTTTTTCTAGATACGTAGTCGGGTCCCTAGAAACAGGCTTATAACAGTTGTCTTATAGAATAACCTGAATTTTTTTTTATACGTTTTATTCTTTGGGGATTGCCTTAGGAGTTATCGCCAAATTAAAATCCTTAGTACGGATTTTTCACTTTCTGAGAGATTGTAGCACGTTATATTGTGCACTACTTTATCGATGTCTACTGATGGGACTTGTGGCTGACTCGACTTTTTTAGGAAATTGTCGTACTTTTACGAAAGTTTACCAGTCTAAATGTTCTTATTTAATTTTTTGCGGCAAAATATCAAAGTTTCTATGCGATTCTACAATAGAGGGTTAATACCGTTACTTAATTTAAGATGTAACTTTAAAAGATCTTTCTTTGTCTTGGCTTGTTGTTTTCTGGCCTGATGGATCTGTTTTCTCAGTAAAGCATTACTAGCGTTTCGAATTATGGTATTAGTTTTCCTAGTTTTAGAATGGTAAGACAACCGTGTAAAAGTAGGAAGTAAATCGCTGTCACGAAACTTAATTTAAAAGGTCAGATTATATAAAAGATTAGTTTTCTTACTGCACAGTTTCTCATACGTCCTGATTTTCGTGAAGGTCTTTTCCCCTTAAAGGTATATAGTGTTGATTGTGCTGAACAGAGGGCTTTAACAAAATGTCGTAAAAATAAAGACATCGCAATTCTTCCAGCGGATAATGGAAACGCAACCCTAGTTATGAATACCCAAGACTGCATACAAAAAATGCAGGATATCCTAATAGACAATTATTCCAAGGGACTCGACTACCGACCTAGAAAAAATATTAAAAAATAAAATAAAAAATTCACTAATAAACCCCGAGTTACAACAAAAAAATCATACCACGGGAAAAGTCCAGCAGATGCTCTAAACTCTATGGTTTACCAAAAATGCACAAACTAGGGGCGCTCATGTCGAAAATGAGTTGATTCATATGTAAAAACTCGGAGCACTTCACTCGAATTACACTAGATATCGTTCTTCAAAAACACGATATCATAACAAGCCTAACTGTCAAGTCGTTTTACCCTGTATTACCATCGACGAAGCATTAAACAGGATTGCTGTGAACAAAGATTTCCCGGCACATATACAACTTTCAGTGACTTAAAAATACGTATTTTTAATTTAACGGGCAAATGTATAAACAAATAGATGGTGCTCCAATCGGGTCCTCATTATCACCAGTACTCGAGAATTTATTTATGACATATTTTGAGAAAGAAGCTCTTGAGAAGGTGAGCTTAAAGGCCAAGTTGTGGATTCGTTATGTGGATGACATATTTACTATATGGCAACTTGGTCCTACATTTTTCTGACTCATGTAAATTCAATGCATCCTAGAATACAATTTACTATAGAGTTAGAGGCAAACAACGAACTTCCATTTTTAGATGTTCTAGTCACAAAACTACATAACGGATATTTCGAATTCACCGTGTGTAGAAGATCAACATATCGACAAGTATTTAAATGCAAGATCACACTATTACCCAGCACAAAATTCAAGCTGTGGCCAATACTATAGTATCTAGATGCATGCGATTAAATGAAACACAAACGAAACAAAGCGAACCTAAAAACAATATCTGGCGCTTTGAACAAAAATGACTACACAAATCGCACCATTAATATACAGGGTTTCCGAACAACAAACACTAAAAATTATGAACCGAGAGGACAACAAGTAGTCTTACCATATGTAAAAGGCACAACACACAGAATTCTCGAAAACACAAGATACAAACGGTACATAAACCACATTTATAGGTAAACTACTTGGAAATCCAAAAGACAAATTCAAGTTAGAAAATCACGGAATATACAGTATTCCATACCAAGACTGCGAAAAGTTGTACGTGGAACAAACTAACATATAGGCATATATCAGCAAAAGTAGAAGAGCATAAACTCAGTATCAGAAACAAACAAACAACCTCGGCCCTACATCATCAGGAAATGGGCCCCAAAATAAATTTCAAAGGGTGTAGGAAAATTGCCAATATAGATCATATAAGTCCAGAATAATCCTAGCAGCCATAGAAATTGAAAAACAAGGTGACTTTAATAAAAGGAACGAGTCATTAAAACTTCCATCGGCATAGAAGACAATAACCGGCAAACCGAAAATCACAAAAAATCAAGCGGAAAACAGCAACATCCGGAAAATATAAATTAAGTCCTGCTCAGATATAACCTTCTATAGCACTAGCACTTAGAAGAGATGGGCTAAAACGTGAATTTACATTCACAGTTATACCTGTGACTGTGATTTTTTATTCGCTGTGAAAATAATCTGTGAATGTGAATTTTGCAATATTCTTTGGACTCCCGCATACGAGTCTAGGCTATGTCGCGATTTTTTTATTCACAGTTGCACCCGCCAGAAAAGTGATTTTTCATTTACCGCGATTTTTAAACGGCGGTTGCAATTTCACAGATTTCTCACAAATACCACGCCGAGAGAAGACCACGGTAGCGACGATTCTGCTTTTTTTGCTAATTTTATTATGAGACACATAATAAAGCGCGCAACTGCTCGGGTAAAATATATTATAAAATAAAAAAGAATTATTTGGCGGAAAAATAAAATAAGAAATTAAGACAAGATTTAAGAATAAAAACAGTTGTACAACAAATTAGATCGCCATAAATTACATTTTACGTAACACACTAAAAATGAAAATATCTTCTACCGTATTCCTAATTTTCTTTGTACAGTTCTTAACTGTAAAAACTTTACAGATAAAACTAAATAAGTCAAAACAAATCCTAAAGCCTGAAATCTGTGAATTTGCACTAGGACGGGCCCATTATGTACAATACAGCGCGAAATTCTATGCCGTCCATTATCATCGTAATTGTGTTATGCTGTATTTAACTTCAAGCGCTTTCGAGCTTTTCGTTCGTTGGGGAATAACGTATAGTAGTAATAAGGTTATTAAAAAAAATCTTGCTCGTTTTGATGTTTATAAAAAGATATGTCATTTTACAAAAAAAAAGAAACAAATCTATTTCTGGACGTCAAAGTTTACTCTCTATCTTATCTGATGCACATTTATTCTTGCGACTCGTCACAAGTTGGTGACGTCAATATTTTCTCAAGTTGAGGTTTATATGTATAAATATAATAAAGTGGTCCATTTTGCTGTCTTTTGAAAATATTCTTAGTCTATTTACTAAAATTTAGCTTTTTAAAGCTCTTTAAAAAAACGTAACTTTGTTTTTAGGGAACTGTTTCACCTCCTTAGATTAAACCTATATAAAAGAAAAACTTATGTATGCAAAAATACAGAGTTAATATGCCCTGTTTTATCGTTTTTTATAAAAACTAAGCGTTATGGAAATAAAAATATATTTGCATTTGTAAAGGGCTCTTGTATTTCATAATATAGTGGAAAAAAGATTTTATAATAAGCTAAACGCTCTTGAAATATTTTTTTTTCGGTTTCTGGGTGCTGTTTTATCCTCCTAAAGCTACCCTGTATAGTAGAAAAAAATGTTTTTAAATACAGAATTATAAAGATATTTGACATATAGTGCATTTTTCTAAGAAAGCTAAATGCTTCTCAAGAATATTTTTTTTATTTTCAGGGGGACTATTTTATCATCCCAGGACTACCCTGTATATTTAAAACAATTTATTTTTTGCTTTTGTTATGTACAAAAAAAAAGAACTTTGACGTGCTTCACTGTTTTCTAAGGAAGTTAAATACTTCTTAATTTGTGTTTCATTTTTAGGTGGCTATTACATCAGCTTAGGGCTGCCCTGCATCCCTGTATAGTACATATTATATTATATACAAAATATAAAAGAAATTTTTTACAGTTTTTTTGTTTTTTTTTTCGTTTTCAGGGGTTGTCTGACCCTTTTTGGGCTGCCACGTATACTGGATAATAATTATTTTCTATATAAAAATACGAGTTTCGCCATATTTTTGAAATTTTACTTTTTTTTTTGAAGATATATATATATATTTATAATCGAAAAAAAAGTACCTCTAGTAGTAAAGTATCTACGCCAGTCAAGCTATATATATATATATATATATATATATATATATATATATATCAACTTACCAGCCGCAATGGAACGTGAAAGAGATAACCTATCAGAACAATCCATACAAAATCGGCGCAGCAAAGCTCTACATGGGAGTTAAATCAAATACTTACCATGCTGCAGGATATGTCTTTCCTCAAACTGAAGGCACGCTAAGGGCGATCCAAGGTTGCCTCAACTCCAACCCAAGTAAAAATCATTTTGAAACAAAACATTGATTCTACAAAATGTCGGCTGTGCAACAAAGCCGAGGAGACAGTGCAACACTTAACATTAGGGTGCTCGGAGATCGCGGGCAGTAAATATTTGGAATGCCCCAATAACATGGGCAAAGTTGTGCACCAGTTATACTATCTTAGCGCAGCGTTACTGGAAAACTTCACCCCACACCACCTATACAACTTAGACTCAGAGACTCATCTCGGCTTCTATCTATTATACCTACAGCAAAGGTTAAATGGGAAGAGTTTTAGAAGAAACTTAGCGCATTCGATATCTGGCTTCAAATTTACGATCGGTTTTTGAAATATCGGCGAAAAACCGAAAATGGAGGATTTCGTTTTTCGCCAGTAAATCCAAACAATAAATTTGACAGCTGTCAAAATGTGACATTATTCAAACACTTTTTTAAGATGAATAAAATGGCGTATACGACATGTTCCCATCGTCTATTGTTATCCCGCAAGCCGCCTCAAGTTTCACCTTTCTTATGGCCGCCATATTGGATTTTTCGATTTTTGGAAAGAGCGTAAAATATCCAGTCTATTTTGATTTGAGTTTCATCGAAATATTACACTTATTAAAGTTAGGTCTCAATTTTTTCTAAGGAGGCCATGATTTATTTCTAATAAAAATGGGTTTTGACTTTGACGTTAAATAATTTAAAATATCAAGGTTGTGTTTTAATAAGTAGTACGCCTTTCTCTCAATAAAAATCATTAACCTGACACACGAATGGTTGAGACCTGTTGAAAATGGCCGGTATTCCCTATTGAAATAAGAAAAGTTTGACATGTTCCCACTGTACTTGCAGTAGCACTGAAACACCGATATTACCTCAGCAAGGTATTTGGCGATGTACCCCGAACGACGACAGCCTCATAAAACCCATTTCAGAAAAATCGTAGTAACCTTAATTAACCATGGGGCCTTCGAACAACCTAGAAGCGGATACAATATTGACAATGAAAATCACGACATACACATTTTACAAGCTATCAACGAAAATCCTAGTGCATCGGTAAGAACTGTAGAACAGGAAAATTACGTGCCAAAATCAACGGTAAAGTGAGTGTTAAAAAAGAATAAGTAAAATCCATACAAACCCATAATAGTTCAAGGACTTAAGGAAAGTGATTTTCTAAGACGACGACGCTTCTGTGAGTGGTATACTAGGAAGTGTAACGAAAATCCCGATTTTGTAAATCATGTCTCGTGGTCCGATTAGAGTAGATTTACGAATTGTGAGTGTCACATCAGTCATTGTTGGGATGTGGAAAACTCTCACTAAGTAGCAGAGGGACCTCTACACACCAGATTTGGATATATATATATATATATATATATATATATATATATATATATATATATATATATATATATATATATATATATATATATATATATATATATATATATATATATATATATGATAGTATGTTTTCATTCCACTCCATATATATATATATATATATATATATATATATATATATATATATATATATATATATATAAAAAAGTACCTCTAGTACTAAAGTATCTACGCCAGTCAAGCTCTAGGTATCTCTGTCCGTTTAGGTTTTGTAGTCCAAACAAAA